>JAJJWW010014777.1:0-321894 GCA_023531295.1 Papaver armeniacum
TCTAGGATAGTCAAGTATAGTTTAGCTCCAGACTCATATGCGATTATATTACAAGACGAAGAAGCTACTCGGGAAACGGTGGAACTTCATCAGGCTAAAAGGTATGTGGAGACTTGAACTCATCTATCACTCAAAAGTCTATTCTATCTCCTACTCTTGAGACAATGGTAGTATAAGTATGATAGTTTTCATACATACACATTTGCTATTTGAGCAGTTTATTTCGCTTTATCTTTTCTTGAAATATGTGTTTGGTAGCTTTCGCTTTAACCACATTTCATCTTCACCCGTGTGAAAATTCATGATGACATTTTAATCTTGAAAATAGCTTTGATGATGATAGTCGTGAATAACGATTGTTATAACATTATGAAAGAATGTTTTGATGATTGAAATGTAAAAGTTGAGATTACCATCTATGGATAAAGCATATATAGTGTGTTCGCACATTAGTGTATAAATCCATGTCTAGGAAACCAAGTGCGTGCATATGTGTGCCTGTGGTATTGGTGAAGGAGACAAGTTGAGTACGCGTGCCAAATGCAGCGTCTTGGCGGAAGTTTTCATGAAAATTTCTGCTTGAGTTTGTAGTTGCAAACTAGTAAAGCAGTGTATAGGTACGCGTGCCCGTACGCATACCCACGGAGATTTTTGAACAGAAAATTTCTCTTTGGTTTGTAAACTCAAATCCGGTAGCTAATGTACGCATGCCGTCTGGCATTGCCCAAGCTAGTTATTTCTCAAATCGGTAGTTCATGAAGTTAAAATAATAAATTATAAGGAATGAAATCTTTGAAAAGCCTTAGTGGGTATATTGTTCATGAATTAATCCAAATGAATCAAACCGATGTTGTTTCAAGTGTGTCTATGAATAAAGACCTAAGCGATTGAACAACTCTTGACTAGTTCTTATGAGTCATTTGAACTAGTTATGAGAAATATGAATACGGTTAATATGAAAGTGCTCATATGGCTAACCATTGGTTAACTATTTGTGAACGACTAAGTGTACACGTTTAGATGCGGTTACTCAAACCTAAATGAATACATTTCATTTTGTGTGACCTTCTAAGTTTTGATCTAACGGTTGAAAGATATTAGCTTGTATCTAATCGGTTTTTCATCTAACGGTGAATATTGAATGCTTTGTTACCAAGGTAACTTAGATTGCAAACCTGATTTGAAAACTATATAAGGAACTCTAGCAACGAGGACAAACTAATCCACACACACTCTGTGTAATACTAGTTGGTTTTGCTAGAGTCGATTCTCCTTTAACCTTAGGTTTCTTCTCGAGACCCTGTAGGTTGCGGCTAAAGACTTCATATGGGATTATGAAGCCACACGAAACTACTTCTCTTGTATCGAGCGATCGATCTTGCCATTTTCTATTGTACGAGTTCAATTGAATAATTGACTTGAGATTATATCTCGGATAGGGCAAGATAAAAGAAATCACAAACATCTTAGTCTCATCGTTTGTGATTCCACAATATCTTATTTAGCTACCATACGATTAAGATTATTGTGAGGTGATTGATAGTACTAAGGCATTTCTTCGGGAATATAAGTCGGGGTTATCAATTAGTTCATGTTCACCTTGATTTATCCAGACGGAACAAAAACTCATAGGTTTATCCGTGGGAGATGATTTATCTATTATCGTGAGACTTTTATGTGTGATCTGATTTGTTTATTAAAGTCTTCGAGCTTTGGGTCGTATCAACTCTTAGTTGTGGGTGAGATCAGCTAAGGGAATCAAGTGCATAGTATCTGTTGGGATGGGAGGCGTGGGCCTTATTTGAACCAAGATCGGTGTGAGATTGATTAGGGTTCAACTACGGTCCAGAATAGAAGTTAGTTTGTAGTATGCTAGTGTCTGTAGTGGATTAATACGGTGTGGTGATCAATGTGGACAAGGTCCGGTTTTTCTACGCATTTGCGGTTTCCTCGTTAACAAAACTTACGGTTATACGTATTTATTTATATTAGCATTATATTTTGTTATATAATTGAAATATCAGCCGAGGTTGTGCGTTGTATCGATCAATTGTGAAATCCAACCTTTGGTTGTTGATTGGAAATTTATTGATCCTTGGATATTGGTATTTGGTACCATCCAAGTTTATATCTCTTGTATTTGATAAAGACTCAGATTTCCATTTTTTGAGTATAAATCAAATCGAGAGAAAGAGATATTAACTCCTTGATATACTTTTTAGTAAGATTAGAGTCCCTGTTTGTCTAGTTGATTCTCTTAAAATTATATTAGAGTTAGTCCACATCTGATTGCTAATCAAAATATTGGGTGAGGTTGTTGTACCCCCGCATTTTCAATTGGTATCGAGCTGACAAACACGTTTAAGACCTCATAAGTCTTTGTGTTTGTAGCGATCCCGATTATGGGCGAGTCTATCTCTTAATAACGCACTTGATCCGAGAAATTACGAGATGATTACGAAAGCTTGGATTCACTGAGAAGCTGTCACATCTAAGTCAATATCTAAACATTCTCTTGATGTAAAAAATGTTGATTGGGAAACACTCTGAAGAAACAGGTTGGATGAACTTTACAATGAAGGTGATTGATATTGATAGAGATGTTGATGAGGAAGTCTCGAGTATGTGAAGTTTTTGGATTCATGGAAAATGAAGAAAATCACAACTTCTCATGTAACACCTCTTCCGACTCATCTCATCAGAAAACAAGAAATTTAAAAGGATTTACGGAGGTCTTTATGGTGGAATCGCTCTTGCGAATCGGTCAAAAAATCTTGATGAAAACCGAGTAGAAAATCACTGAATGTGATCGTGTATATCAAAAATCTTCTTGTTGGAAGATAAACTTACGTAAACTGAAGGAAGGATTAACTCTCAACAAACAAGTTTTGATGACGGAGAAAACGCTTTTCTCTCTCGAAAAACGCCTTGAGGTCGATTTTTGTACTTTCTTGATAAAATCAAGATGTTGGAAGATGACTTGAAAAAGTTCAATACTAGTTCAAGCAAATTAACCACTATGCTAGGAGCAAGTAAAAATCATCGTGATACACGAGGATTGGGATATAAGGAATAGATGCTCCAGTATTAGCAAAGAGGTAAAATTTGTCAAGGCTGGTGATTTTTTTCAACAAAAGGTTTCCACTAATGGCAAAAGAAATACCTTCAGGAAGTTAAGGTTCAAAAGAGCAAAGTATATCAACCTCCTAAGTCGGCATACACGGATCGAGGTAAGAACATTCCTTATGTTTGCCACTATTGCGGAAATAAGGTCACCTAGAAAGGAGATGTCGTTTCGTATAAGAATGAGAAACTTCATGATGTTCTTGTTTGGGCATCACAAGAAGTTGTGAAAACTAAGATCATGTGTTAAGACTAATCCCTTAACGCCACGGTTGAAGCTGTCCAACCTTTAGGCAAAGGATTCGGTCTTGTGATAAATCTAGATTTGCCTATAAATGTCATATGAATCCTTTTCACAATCGTAATGGTTATCAAAAGGATAAATTCGTATAAACTAAGACAAGATCCGATGCTCCCAATTGGAGAAAGACTAACTTGCAAAAGAATAGTCAATCAATTTTCTTCGAGATATCTTGAAGAGAGTAATGGGAAGAAGGTTCGGTTGTTCCTAAACGCTTTTTCGAAGTAGGTACCAAGAAAGCCGGTGATGCTTTGAGTGTGAAAAGGAATGATCTTCCCGAGAAAATTCCATGACTATGGAGAAGCGATATCCATGATGTTTTAACTTAACGAGTTTTTTGGGAAAAATAGAATTGGATGTGAAAGGTTCTAAAAGTGATCTCTTTCATGATAATACAAAGGTAACTTGTGGTGAGCAAGACATTGTTCCCAACACAACTTGATTGTGTTGTAAGTGCATCCTCACCAAGGAATATACCGTTATGTATATGGTGAGGGAAGCACGAGAATTAAGCACCTGATTATGTTCGGAAAATTTGTAGAATTAGTGGATTCTTCTAAAAATGTATTTGTCCTGTCTCTTGTTTTTGGGTGTTTTGCTCCGTTCCATTAGCACTTGTTCCACTTCTCTTGGACTTGGGCACTTGGATTCTTGAGTAATACTCTTCTAAGTTCATTTGTAGCTTTTACAAGAATGTTGTTGGGGAATCACAAAGAAGGAAGTTCAAGAATGAGCATGTAGTATGCATTACTATAGGATTCTTGAATGATCACAATCATCTTATGTGAACTATGGTGCATGGTCGTTAATGACTTTGTATGTTCTTCTTTGTTAAGAAAATCTTTTTATACGCCTTTGGTAGCTATTCTAGGTGTAAATCAAGTGAAAAAGATTGATTCTACCCACAAGGACAAATCATCTTCTATGTGCATTACAAGTTTGTCTTGATGCCTAGGAAACTTCTTATGAGAATTTATTCTTCTTTTTTAGAAGGATTACTAGAGTTTGGAATAGCCATTATTGTCATTACACATAGCTATGTCCAACGTTTTCATCTTCATATTTTTTTTTAGATTTATTGATTTAAATTCTTAAGTTGATTTGGAAGATGATTTTTGCAGTATTAATCTTTATGGTTTTATATATTGCAATATGTTATGGGATATACGTGTTTGCGTCCGTGAACTATTATTGTCCCATACGATGTCAAAAATTATCTCTTTCATATGTCAATATGCATGTATTGATACAAGATCGATGAACTTTGACAAGCAAAGTTAAGCCTATTATGTCATTTATTGATGGAAGATAGGTTAAAATCTTTTGTTTGAGGATTATGTTAATTGTATGTCATTGTGAAAATAGTGATGGAAAATAAAATGAATCCTTGTATATTCCGCAGTATTGATCTTCCCTGATCCATATTTTATGTATATATTGTGCGGCTCAGTAAGCCTTCTTATGTAAGCATTTCCAACTAGACTAATCATAGATTCATTTGTGGTTATTTTGGTTGTGTATTAGATTAAATTAATCATGGGATCTCTTGTGGTTAATTTAATTGAGATTTTTGATACAAAATCATTTTGTAGTTTTTGTGTCCAAGGAAATCCTTCTTTTCTAGTAAGTAAGTTCGCTCTTGTTGTTCTTTTGGGAATGACATCAAATGGGGAGAGTTATTTTGAACTTGCGCTTAATTGCCAAATCTTTGTGGGGAGTGCGGTACATGGAATATTTGAGGGGTTATCTTGTATGTTTATAAACTCCTTGATGAATGCATTTAGCTCGGCTTTATGATTGCATCTAAACAAAGTTGATATGTACTTTTCTTTGGTCTTGAAGTGTCACCATGGAAATTTCATTAGGATCCGTTTTCGTACCATTGCCAATTTTATTGAAAAAAGGGGAGAATTAATATGTAGTTCACACTACAAATACATATGGTTTCGGATCATTATGTAAGGGGAGTGGTTTTCATGTTGAGGCAAAGTATTGACTAAGGGGAGTGATACATATCACTATAGTATTGTTGTCAAAGTTGTGATATGAGAACTTTGATCTTTGTGTAATAATACTATGACACTTTTGTATAACAATGATCGAGAGCTTTTGTTTCTCATTGTTATGGCTACGGGACTTCAACAACTATGATCTTGGGCCGAACATCTATGGAATCATGGGAGTACTTGGAAAAGACGAAGTTTTCAAGTAATGTTGAAGCACGAGAGATCAAGCATGTGGACGAGAAGCTACAAAGTTATATCTATTTTGTAATCCATATGTATTGATAGTTTTGTCACTAAAATTGACAAAGGGGAGATTGTTAGAGCATTGCTCGGTCGAACTCGCATGCTTTGCTATCTCAAGCATGTTTGTCAATATTAGTGATCAAAACTATATGTCTTGATTTCTAGTTTACTTATGACTAAGTCTCGGTCTAGGATAGTCAAGTATAGTTGAGCTCCGAGACTCCATGGCGATTATCTTACAAAGATGAAGAACTACTCGAGGAACCGGTGGAACTTCATCCGACTAAAAGGTATGTGGAGACTTGAACTCATCTGTCCTCAAAAGTCTATTCTATCTCCTAGTCTTGAGACAAAAGTTGTATAAGTATGATAGTTTTCATACATACACATTTGCTATTTCGAGCCGAGTTTACTCACTTTATCTTTTTCTTGAAATATGTGTTGGTAAGCTTTCGCTTTAACCACATTTCATCTTTACCCGAGACGAAAATAATGATGACATTTTCAATCTTGAAAATAGCTTTGATGATGATAGTTGTGAATAACGATTGTTATAACATTTTAGAAAAATGTTTCAATGATTGAAATGTAGAGTTGAGATTACCATCTATGGATATAAGCATATATAGTGTGTTCGCACATTAGTGTATAAATCCATGTACGGAAACCAAGTGCGTGCATATGTGTGCATGGTATTGGTGAAGGAGAGTTGGGTCGCAGCAAAGCGGAAGTTTTCAACCGAAAATTTTGCGAGTTTGTAGTTTGCAAACTAGTAAACTGGGAGTCACCTTAGGTACGCTGCACAGACGCATACCCACGGAATTTTGAACAAAATTTCTGGCTGAGTTTGTAAACTCAAATCAGATAAGCTAATGTAATGCATACCCGCACGCGTGCACTCCAAGTGATTATTTCTCAAATCGGTAATTCATGAACTTAAAACAATAAATTATAAGGAATGCAATCTTTGCAAAACCGCGGGTATATTGTTCATGATTTGATTCAAATGAATCAAACCGATTTTGTTTCAATTGTGTCTATGAATAAAGACCTAAGCAATTGAACAACTCTTTAACTAGTTCTTATGAGTCATTTGAACTAGTTATTAGAAAGATGAATACGATTAATATGAAAGTACACATATGGCTAACCGTTGGTAAACTATTTGTGAACCAACTAAGTGTACACGTTTAGGTACGGTTACTCAAACCTAAATGAATACATTTCATTTGTGTGTGACAATCTAAGTTTTGATCTAACGGTTGAAAGATATTAGCTTGTATCTAATCGGGTTTTTCATCTAACGGTGAATATTGAATGCTTTGTTACAAGGTAACTTAGATTGCAAACCATGATTTGAAAACTACATAAGGGGAACTCTAGTAATCTGGAAAAACTAATCCCCACACCTCTTGTGTGATACTAGTTGGTTTTGCTAGAGTCGATTCTCCTTTAACCTTAGGTTTCTTCTCGAGACCCCGTAGGTTAACGACGTAAAGACTTCATTGGGATTGTGAAGCCACACGAAACTACTTATCTTGTATCTGAGCGTCTGATCTTGCCATTTTTTATTGCGAGTTCAATTGAATAATTGACTTGAGATTATATCTCCGATAGGGAAAGATAAAAAGAAATCACAAACATATTCGTCTCATCGTTTGTGATTCCACAATATCTTGTTTCGCTACCATACGATTAAGATTATTGTGAGGTGATTGATAATACTAGGATGTTCTTCGAAGGAATATAAGTCCGGTTATCAATTAGTTCATGTTCACCTTGATTTATCAAAAGACGGAACAAAAACTCATAGGTTTATTTGGGAGACAGATTTATCTATTATCGTAGAATTTTTATGTGTGATACTGATTTGTTTATTAAAGTCTTCGACTTTGGGTCGTATCAACTCTTAGTTGTGGGTAAGATCGACTAAAGGGAATCAAGTGTGTAGTATCCTCGTTGGGATCGAGAGACGTAAGGAGCGCAATTGTACCTTGAATCGGTGTGAGATTGATTAGGGTTCAACTATAGTCCGGACCAGAAGTTAGTTTGTAGTAGGCTAGTGTCGTAGCTGGCTTAATACGGTGTGGTGTTCAATGGACTAGGTCCCGGGGTTTTTCTGCATTTGCGGTTTCCTCGTTAACAAAACTTACGGTTATCTGTGTTATTCCTATTCCGCATTATATTTTGTTATATAATTGAAATATCACAGTTATCGTTGTATCGATCAATTGTGAAATCCAACCTTTGGTTGTTGATTGAAATTGATTGATCCTTGGATATTGGTCTTTGGTACCATCCAAGTTTATATCTCTTGTATTTGATAAAGACTCACACAGATTTCTATTTGTTTGAGTATAGATCAAATCGAGAGAAAGAGATATTAACTCCTTGATATACTTTTTATTAAGATTGAGTATGACTGTCTAGTTGATTCTCTTAAAAGTATATTAGAGTTAGTCCATACAGATTGCTAATTGAAATATTGGGTGAGGTTGTTGTACCCCCCGCATTTTCAATTGGTATCGAGAAGCAAGCAAAACACTTTTAAGACCTCATTAAGTCTTTGTTTGTACCGATCGATTATGGACGAGTCTATCTCTAATAACGTACAAGTTCGAAATTACAGATTATTCTAAAAGCTTGGATTCACTCGAGAGAACTGTCACATCTAAGTCAATATCTAAACATTCTCTTGATGTAAAAAATGTTGATTGGGAAACACTCCTAGAAGAACAGGTTGGATGAAATTTACGATGAAGGTGATTGGATATTGATAGAGATGTTGATGAGGATGTCTCAAAGTATGTTAAGTTTTTGGATTCGTGGAAAATGAAGAAAATCACAACTTCTCATGTCACACCTCTTCGACTCCATCTCGTCGAGAAAACAAGAAATTGAAAAGGATTTACGGAGGTCTTTATGGTCGGAATCGCTCTTGCGAATCGGTCCTCAAAGATACTGATGAAAACCTGAGTAGAAAGTCACTTGAATGTGATCGTGTATATCAAAAATGCTTCTTGTTGGAAGAGAAACTTGCAGAAACTGAAGGAAGGATTAACTATCAACAAACAAGTTTTGATGACAGAGAAAACGCTTTTCTCGCTCGAGAAAAACTCCTTGAGGCTGATTTATAATTGCTCTTGATAAAATCAAGATGTTGGAAGATGACTTGAAAAAGTTCAATAGTACTAGTTCAAGCAAATTAACCACTATGCTAGGAGCAAGTAAAAATCATCGTGATACACGAGGATTGGGCTATAAGGGAATAGATGCTCCAAGTATTATCAAAGAGGTAAAATTTGTCAAGGCTAGTGATTTTTTTCAACAAAAGGTTTCCACCAATGGCAAAAGTGAAATACCTTCACCAGCAGTTAAGGTTCAAAAGAGCAAAGTATATCAACCTCCTAAGTTAGCATACACGGATCGAGGTAAGAACATTCCTTATGTTTTCCACTATTGCGGAAATAAAGGTCACCTAGAAAGGAGATGTCGTTTCCGTATAAGGAATGAGAAACTTCATGATGTTCTTGTTTGGGCATCACAAGAAGTTGTGAAACGAAGATCATATGTTAAGACTAATCCCCTTAACGCTACAGGTTGAAACTGTCCAACCTTTAGGCAAAGGATTCAGTGCTGTGATAAATCTAGATTTGCCTATAAATGTCATATGAATCCTTTTCACAATCGTAATGGTTATCAAAAGGATAAATTCGTATAGACTAAGACAAGATCCGATGCTCCCAATTGGAGAAAGACTAACTTGCAAAAGAATAGTCAATCCAATTTTCTTTCGAGATATCTTGAAGAGAGTAATGGGAAGAAGGTTCCGGTTGTTCCTAAACGCACTCAGAAGTAGGTACCAAAGAAAGCCAGTGATGCTTTGAGTGTTAAAAGGAATGATCTTCCAGAAAATTCCATGACTATGGAGAATGCAATATCCATGATGTTGTAACTTAACAAGTTTTTGGAAAAATGGAATTGGATGTGAAAGGTTCTAAAAGTGATCTCTTTCATGATAATACAAAGGTAACTTGTGGTGAGCAAGACATTGTTTACCCCAACACAACTTGATTGTGTTGTAAGTGCATCCTCACCAAGGAATGCCCGTTATGTATATGGTGAGGGAAGCACGAGAATTGGGGCACACAGGTGTAGATTATGTTCTGGAAAGGTTGTAGAATCATGTACCTTGCTTATTGTTCATTTACCTAACTTAATTTGGATTCTTCTAAAAATGTATTTGTCATGTCTCTTGTTTTTGGGTGTTTTGTCCATTTGTTTGCCGCACTTGTTCCACTTCTCTTGGACTTGGGCACTTGGATTCTGGAGTAATACTCTTCTAAGTTCATTTGTAGCTTTTACAAGAATGTTGTTGGGGAATCACAAAGAAGGAAGTTCAAGAATGAACAGTAGTATGCATTACTATAGGATTCTTGAATGATCACAATCATCTTATGTGAACTATGGTGCATGGTCGTTAATGACTTTGTATGTTCTTCTTTGTTAAGAAAATCTTTTTATACGCCTTTGGTAGCTATTCTAGGTGTAAATCCGGGCGAAAAAGATTGATTCTACCCACAAGGACAAATCATCTTCTATGTGCATTACAAGTTTGTCTTGATGCCTAGGAAACTTCTTATGAGAATTTATTCTTCTTTTTAGAAGGATTACTAGAGTTTGAATAGCCATTATTGTCATTACACATAGCTATGTCCAACGTTTTCATCTTCATATTTTTTTAGATTTATTGATTTAAATTCTAAAGTTGATTTGGAAGATGATTTTTTGCAAGATTAATCTTTATGGTTTTATATATTGCAATATGTTATGGGATATACGTGTTTGCGTCCGTGAACTATTATTGTCCCATACGATGTCAAAAATTATCTCTTTCATATGTCAATATGCATGTATTGATACAAGATCGATGAACTTTTGACAAACAAAAGTTAAGCCTATTATGTCATTTATTGATGGAAGATAGGTTAAAATCTTTTGTTTACGAGGATTATGTTAATTGTATGTCATTGTGAAAATAGTGATGGAAAATAAAATGAATCCTTGTATATTCCATAATATTGATCTTCCCCGATCCATATTTTATGTATATATTGTGTGGCTCCGTAAGCCTTCTTATGTAAGCATTTCCAACTAGACTAATCATAGATTCGTTTGTGGTTATTTTGGTTGTGTATTCCGATTAAATTAATCATGGATCTCTTGTGGTTAATTTAATTGAGATTTTTGGATACAAAATCATTTTGTGGTTTTTGGTGTCCAAAGAAATCCTTCTTTTCTAGTAAAAGTAAGTTCGCTCTTGTTGTTCTTTTGGGAATGACATCAAATGGGGAGAGTTCTTTTGAACTTGCGCTTAATTGCCAAATCTTTGTGGGGAGTGCGGCTGTGGAATATTTGAGGGTTATCTTGTATGTTTATAAACTCCTTGATGAATGCATTTAGCTTCACAAACTTTATGATTGCATCTAAACAAAGTTGATATGTACTTTTCTTTGGTCTTGAAGTGTCACCATGGAAATTTCATTAGGATCCTAGTTTTTCATTATACCATTGCCAATTTTATTGACAAAAAGGGGAGAATTAATATGTAGTTCACACTACAAATACATATGGTTTTCGGATCATTATGTAAGGGGGAGTGGTTTTCATGTTGAGACGAAGTATTGACTAAGGGGGAGTGATACATATCACTATAGTATTGTTGTCAAAGTTGTGATATGAGAACTTTGATGCTGTGTAATAATACTATGACATTGTATAACAATGATCGAGAGCTTTTGTTTTCTCATTGTTATGGCTACGGGACTTCAACAACTATGATGCTGAACTGAACATCTATGGAATCATGGGAGTACTTGGAAAAGACGAAGTTTTCAAGTAATGTTGAAGCACCAAGGAGATCAAGCATGTGGACGAGAAGCTACAAAGTTATATCTATTTTGTAATCCATATGTATTGATAGTTTTGTCACTAAAATTGACAAAGGGGGAGATTGTTAGAGCATTGCTCAGTCGAACTCGCACGCGTTGCTATCTAAAGCATGTTTGTCAATATTAGTGATCAAAACTATATGTCTTGATTTCTAGTTTACTTATGACTAAGTCTCGGTCTAGGATAGTCAAGTATAGTTGAGCTCCAGACTCCATGGCGATTATCTTACAAAGACGAAGAACTACTCGAGGAACCAGTGGAACTTCATCCGACTAAAAGGTATGTGGAGACTTGAACTCATCTGTCCCTCAAAAGTCTATTCTATCTCCTACTCTTGAGACAATAGTGGTATAAGTATGATAGTTTTCATACATACACATTTGCTATTTCGAGCGAGTTTACTCTTTATCTTTTTCTCGAAATATGTGTTGGTAAGCTTTCGCTTTAACCACATTTCATCTTTACCCGAGACGAAAGTAATGATGACGTTTCAATCTTGAAAATAGCTTTGATGACGATAGTTGTGAATAACGATTGTTATAACATTTTAGAAAAAATGTTTCAATGATTGAAATGTAGAGTTCAGATTACCATCTATGGATATAAGCATATATAGTGTGTTCGCACATTAGTGTATAAATCCATGTAATGTAAAACCAAGTGCGTGCATATGTGTGCATGTGGTATTGGTGAAGGAGACAGTTGGAGTACAGCGTGATCGGCGGAAGTTTTCAATCGAAAATTTCTGCTGAGTTTGTAGTTTGCAAACTAGTAAACCGGTCACCTTAGGTACGCGTACCTACGGAAGCTTTCGAATCGAAAATTTCTTTGAGTTTGTAAACTCAAACTGAGTAGCTAAGGTACGCATACCCGTACGCGTACCCAAGCTGGTTATTTCTCAAATCGGTAATTCATGAACTTAAAACAAAAAATTATAAGGAATGCAATCTTTGCAAACCGTGGGTATATTGTTCATGATTTGATTCAAATGAATCAAACCGATTTTGTTTCAATTGTGTCTATGAATAAAGACCTAAGCAATTGAACAACTCTTTAACTAGTTCTTATGAGTCATTTGAACTAGTTATTAGAAAGATGAATACGATTAATATGAAAGTGCACATATGGCTAACCGTTGGTAAACTATTTGTGAACCAACTAAGTGTACACGTTTAGGTACGGTTACTCAAACCTAAATGAATACATTTCATTTGTCTGTGACAATCTAAGTTTCGATCTAACAGTTGAAAGATATTAGCTTGTATCTAATCAGGTTTTTCATCTAGGTGAATATTGAATGCTTTGTTACAAGGTAACTTAGATGGCAAACCATGATTTGAAAACTACATAAGGGGAACTCTAGTAATCGGAAAAACTAATCCCCAATTTCTCTTGTGTGATACTAGTTGGTTTTGCTAGAGTTGATTCTCCTTTAACCTTAGGTTTCTTCTCCAGACTCGTAGGTTAACGCATCGAAAGACTTCATTGGGATTGTGAAGCCGGACGAAACTACTTATCTTGTAGTTGAGCGATCTGATCTTGCCATTTTTTATCGCATACGAGTTCAATTGAATAATTGACTTGAGATTATATCTCCGATAGGGAAAGATAAAAAGAAATCACAAACATATTCGTCTCATCGTTTGTGATTCCACAATATCTTGTTTCGCTACCATACAATTAAGATTATTGTGAGGTGATTGATAATACTAGGCTATTCTTCGGGAATATAAGTCCGGGTTATCAATTAGTTCCTGTTCACCTTGATTTATCAAAAGACGGAACAAAAACTCATAGGTTTATCTATGGGACACAGATTTATCTATTATCGTAGACTTTTCTGTGTGATACAGATTTGTTTATTAAAGTCTTCGACTTTGGGTCGTAGCAACTCTTAGTTGTGGGTAAGATCAGCTAAGGGAATCAAGTGTGTAGTATCCTGCTGGTATCAGAGACGTAAGGAGCGCAATTGTACCTTGAATCAGTGTGAGATTGATTAGGGTTCAACTATAGTCCAGCACCGAAGTTAGTTTGTAGTAGGCTAGTGTCCTGAGCGGCTTAATACAAGTGTGGTGTTCAATCGTGACTAGGTCCCGGGGTTTTTTTTGCATTTGCGGTTTCCTCGTTAACAAAACTTACAGTGTATGTGTTATTCCTATTCCGCATTATATTTTGTTATATAATTGAAATATCACGGGTTATGCGTTGTATCGATCAATTGTGAAATCCAACCTTTGGTTGATGATTGGAAATTGATTGATCCTTGGATATTGGTCTTTGGTACCATCCAAGTTTATATCTCTTGTATTTGATAAAGGCTCATGATTTCTATTTGTTTGAGTATAGATCAAATCGAGAGAAAGAGATATTAACTCCTTGATATACTTTTTATTAAGATTGAGTATGGTGTCTAGTTGATTCTCTTAAAAGTATATTAGAGTTAGTCCATACAGATTGCTAATTGAAATATTGGGTGAGGTTGTTGTACCCCCGTATTTTCAATTGGTATGAAGAGTGCAAACACTTTTAAGACCTCATTAACTTTGTTTGTAGCGATCGATTATGGACGAGTCTATCTCTAATAACGCTCCAAGTTCGGAAATTACAAGATGATTCTGAAAGCTTGGATTCACTCGAGAGAAGCTGTCACATCTAAGTCAATATCTAAACATTCTCTTGATGTAAAAAATGTTGATTGGGAAACACTCTACAAGAACAGTTGGATGAACTTTCCGATGAAGGTGATTCGAGATATTGATAGAGATGTTGATGAGGATGTCTCAAAGTATGTTAAGTTTTTGGATTCGTGGAAAATGAAGAAAATCACAACTTCTCATGTCACACCTCTTGACTCCTCTCTGTCGAGAAAACAAGAAATTGAAAAAGGATTTACGGAGGTCTTTATGGTCGGAATCGCTTTTGCGAATCGGTCCTCAAAGATACTGATGAAAACCTGAGTAGAAAGTCACTTGAATGTGATCGTGTATATCAAAAATGCTTCTTGTTGGAAGAGAAACTTGCAGAAACTGAAGGAAGGATTAACTCTCAACAAACAAGTTTTGATGACAGAGAAAACGCTTTTCTCGCTCGAGAAAAACTCCTTGAGGCTGATTTAGCAGCTGCTCTTGATAAAATCAAGATGTTGGAAGATGACTTGAAAAAGTTCAATACTAGTTCAAGCAAATTAACAACTATGCTAGGAGCAAGTAAAAATCATCGTGATACACGAGGATTGGGCTATAAGGAATAGATGCTCCAAGTATTATCAAAGAGGTAAAATTTGTCAAGGCTAGTGATTTTTTTCAACAAAAGGTTTCCACCAATGGCAAAAGCAAAATACCTTCACCAGCAGTTAAGGTTCAAAAGAGCAAAGTATATCAACCTCCTAAGTTAGCATACATGGATCGAGGTAAGAACATTCCTTATGTTTGCCACTATTGCGGAAATAAAGGTCACCTAGAAAGGAGATGTCGTTTAGTATAAGGAATGAGAAACTTCATGATATTCTTGTTTGGGAATCACAAGAAGTTGTGAAACCAAGATCATATGTTAAGACTAATCCCCTTAACGCTACAGGTTGTAACTGTCCAACCTTTAGGAAAAGGAATCAGTGCTGTGATAAATCTAGATTTGCCTATAAACGTCATACGAATCCTTTTCACAATCGTAATGGTTATCAAAAGGATAAATTCGTAAATACTAAGACAAGATCCGATGCTCCCAATTGGAGAAAGACTAACTTGCAAAAGAATAGTCAATCCAATTCTCTTTCGAGAAATCTTGAAGAGAGTAATGGGAAGAAGGTTAGGTTGTTCCTAAACGCACTCGTAAGTAGGTACCAAAGAAATCCAATGATGCTTTGAGTGTGAAAAGGAATGATCTTCGAGAAAATTCCATGACTATAGAGAAGGCATCCTATCCATGATGTTGGAACTTAACAAGTTTTTTGGAAAAATGGAATTGGATGTGAAAGGTTCTAAAAGTGATCTCTTTCATGATAATCCAAAGGTAACTTGTGGTGAGCAAGACATTGTTCACCCCAACACAACTTGATTGTGTTATAAGTGCATCCTCACCAAGGAATGTCCTTGTTATGTATACGGTGAGGGAAGAACGATAATTCATTCTTTTTGTATTATCTTTATGTTCGGAAAGGTTGTAATTCTTGAATTTGGATTCTTTAAAAAGGTATTTGTCATGTCTCTTGTTGTTTGGGTATTTTGCTCCGTTTCGTCGCACTTGTTCCACTTCTCTTGGACTTGGGCACTTGGATTTTTGGAGTAATACTCTTCTAAGCTCATTTGTAGCTTTTACAAGAATGTTGTGGGAATCACAAAGAAGGAAGTTCAAGAATGGACAAGTAGTACGCATTACTTTGGGATTCTTGAATGATCACAATCATCTTATGTGAACTATGGTGCATGGTCGTTAATGACTTTGTATTTTCTTCTTTGTTAAGAAAATCTTTTTATACGCCTTTGGTAGCTATTCTTGGTGTAAATCCGGGCGAAAAAGATTGATTCTACCCTCAAGGACAAATCATCTTCTATGTGCATTACAAGTTTGTCTTGATGCCTAGGAAACTTCTTATGAGATTTTATTCTTGTTTTTTAGAAGGATTACTAGAGTTTGGAATAGCCATTATTGTCATTACACATAGCTATATCCAACGTTTTCATCTTCATGTTTTTCTTAGATTTATTGATTTAAATTCTAAAGCTGATTTGGAAGATGATTTTTGCAGTATTAATCTTTATGGTTTTATATATTGCAATATGTTATGGGATATGCGTGTTTGCGTCCGTGAACTATTATTGTCCCATACGATGTCAAAAATTATCTCTTTCATATGTCAATATGCATGTATTGATAAAAGATCGATGAACTTTTGACAAACAAAAGTTAAGCCTATTATGTCATTTATTGATGGAAGATAGGTTAAAATCTTTTGTTTGCGAGGATTATGTCTATTGTATGTCATTGTGCAAATAGTGATGGAAAGTAGAATGAATCCTTGTATATTCCGCAGTATTGATCTTCCTTGATCCATATTTTATGTATATATTGTGCGCGTAAGCCTTCTTATGTGAGCATTTCCAACTAGACTAATCATAGATTCGTTTTTGGGTATTTTGGTTTTGTATTCCGATTAAATTAATCATGGGATCTCTTATGGTTAATTTAATTAAGAATTTTGGATATAAAATCATTTTGTGGTTTTTGGTGTCCAAAGAAATCCTTCTTTTCTCGTAAAAGTAAGGTCGCTCTTGTTGTTCTTTCGGGAATGACATCAAATGGGGAGAGTTCTTTTGAACTTGCGCTTAATTGCCAAATCTTTGTGGGGAGTGTCAATTTGTGGAATATTTGAGGGGTTATATTGTATCTTTATAAACTCCGTGATGAATGCATTTAGCTTCGGTTTTTATGATTGCATCTAAACAAAGTTGATATGTACTTTTCTTTGGTCTTGAAGTGTCTCCATGGAAATTTCATTAGGATCCCGTTTTGTACCTTTGCCAATTTTATTGACAAAAAGGGGAGAATTAATATGTAGTTCACACTACAAATACATATGGTTTTCGGATCATTATGTAAGGGGAGTGGTTTTCATGTTGAGACGAAGTATTGACTAAGGGGGAGTGATACATATCACCATAGTATTGTTGTCAAAGTTGTGATATGAGAACTTTGATGCTGTGTAATAATACTATGACACTGTATAACAATGGTCGAGAGCTTTTGTTTTCTCATTGTTATGGCTACGGGACTTCAAAAAATATGATGTTGAACTGAACATCTATGGAATCATGGGAGTACTTGGAAAAGATGAAGTTTTCAAGTATTGTTGAAGCACCAAGGAGATCAAGCATGTGGACGAGAATCTACAAAGTTATATCTATTTTGTAATCCATATGTATTGATAGTTTTGTCACTAAAATTGACAAAGGGGGAGATTGTTAGAGCATTGCTCGGTCGAACTCGCATGTGTTGCTATCTCAAGCATGTTTGTCAATATTAGTGATCAAAACTATATGTCTTGATTTCTATTTTACTTATGACTAAGTCTCGGTCTAGGATAGTCAAGTATAGTTAAGCTCCAGACTCCATGGCGATTATCTTACAAAGACGAACAACTACTCGAGGAACCGGTGGAACTTCATCCGACTAAAAGGTATGTGGAGACTTGAACTCATCTGTCACTCAAAAGTCTATTCTATCTCCTACTCTTGAGACAATAGTCATATAAGTATGATAGTTTTCATACATACACATTTGCTATTTCGAGCTGAGTTTACTCGCCTATCTTTTTCTCGAAATATGTGTTGGTAAGCTTTCGCTTTAACCATATTTCATTTTTACCCATGACGAAAGTCATGATGACGTTGCAATCTTGAAAATAGCTTTGATGATGATAGTCGCGAATAACGATTGTTATAACATTATAGAAAATGTTTCAATGATTGAAATGTAGAGTTGAGATTACCATCTATGGATATAAGCATATATAGTGTGTTCGCACATTAGTGTATAAATCCATGTACCGGAAACCAAGTGCGTGCATATGTGTGCATGTGGTATTGGTGAAGGAGATAGGTTGGGCGCGTGACTTGGAGGAAGTTTTCAACCGAAAATTTCTCCGAGTTTGTAGTTTGCAAACTAGTAAACTAGATCACCTTAGGTACGCGTACCCATACCAAGTTTTCGAATCGAAAATTTCACTGAGTTTGTAAACTCAAATCCGGTAGCTAATGTACGCATACCCGTACGCGTACCCAAGCTGGTTATTTCTCAAATCGGTAGTTCATGAACTTAAAACAATAAATTATACGGAATGAAATCTTTGCAAACCGTGGGTATATTTTTCATGATTCAAATGAATCAAACCGATTTTGTTTCAATTATGTCTATGAATAAAGACCTAAGCAATTGAACAACTCTTCAACTAGTTCTTATGAGTCATTTGAACTAGTTATGAGAAAGATGAATACGATTAATATGAAAATGCTCATATGGCTAACCATTGGTTAACTATTTGTGAACCAACTAAGTGTACACGTTTAGGTACGGTTACTCAAACCTAAATGAATACATTTCATTTGTGTGTGACAAGCTAATTTTCGATCTAACGGTTGAAAGATATTAGCTTGTATCTAATCAGGTATTTCATCTAACGGTGGATATTGAATGCTTTGTTACCAAGGTAACCTAGATTGCAAACCCTGATTTGAAAACTACATAAGGGGAACTCTAGCAACTGGAAAAATTAATCCCCACACCTCCTGTGTGATACTAGTTGGTTTTGCTAGAGTCGATTGTCCTTTAACCTTAGGTTTCTTCTCGAGACCCTGTAGGTTAACGACTGAAAGACTTCATTGGGATTGTGAAGCCAGACGAAACTACTTCTTTTGTAGCTGAGCGATCTGATCTTGCCATTTTCAATCATACGAGTTTAATTGAATAATTGACTTGAGATTATATCTCCGATAAGGCAAGATAAAAAGAAATCACAAACATCTTCGTCTCATCGTTTGTGATTCCACAATATCTTGTTTCGCTGCCATACGATTAAGATTATTGTGAGGTGATTGATAGTACTAGGCTGTTCTTCGGGAATATAAGTCCGGGTTATTAATTAGTTCCTATTCACCCTGATTTATCAAAAGACGAAACAAAAACTCATAGGTTTATCTGTGGGAGACAGATTTATCTATTATCGTAGACTTTTCTGTGTGATACAGATTTGTTTATTAAAGTCTTCGACTTTGGGTCGTAGCAACTCTTAGTTGTGGGTGATATCAACTAAGGGAATCAAGTGCGTAGTATCTATTTGGGATCGAGAGACATAAGGAGCGCATCTCGTACGTTGAATTAGTGTGAGATTGATTAGGGTTCAAATACAGTCCCGCACCAGAAGTTAGTTTGTAGTAGGCTAGTGTGTCGTAGCGGCTTAATACGGTGTGGTGTTCAATCTGGACCGAGGTCCCGGGGTTTTTATGCATTTGCGGTTTCTCGTTAACAAAACTTAGGTGTCTGTGTTATTTCTATTCCGCATTATATTTTGTTATATAATTGAAATATCACCGGTTGTGCGTTGTATCGATCAATTGTGAAATCCAACCTTTGGTTGTTGATTGGAAATTGATTGATCCTTGGATATTGGTCTTTGGTACCATCCAAGTTTATATCTCTTGTATTTGATAAAGACTCACAGATTTCTATTTGTTTGAGTATAGATCAAATCGAGAGAAAGAGATATTAACTCCTTGATATACTTTTTATTAAGATTGAGTCTGACTGTCTAGTTGATTCTCTTAAAAGTATATTAGAGTTAGTCCATACAGATTGCTAATCGAAATATTGGGTGAGGTTGTTGTACCCCGCATTTTCATTCTTGCAGCTAGGAATTTCAGGAGACTGAAAATCTTCCTTGGTGTACAGTGTGTTGAGACGGAACCAAGGTAAATAAGTCGCTAAATATATTAAGCACAATAATAACTTACTTATACTTATTTAAATTGGTACACTTAAGATTGAAAATGGTTTTGCGGATTGCACGAGTACCACAACATTTGATGTGGAGCACAAGGGAGCATATCATTCACCCTATTGTACCGCTGATTTGCTATATCAGCTTGAAACAGGTGACCAACAAATAAGTTACTACAGTTTTCGCTACTAAAAATGGTGATCACGGATCCCACGGGAACCACAACATTTGTTGCAGAGCACAAATAAGCATACTATTCACTCTATTGTGTTGCATATTCATTATATCATTTGAAAGAAATCACTGTACACCATATTTGAGATATCTATAAATTATCTTTATGTTAGATTTTATTATTTTTAAATAGTTTTACTAAACCATCAGGGGTTAGCCCAGTTGGCCAGGAGCCTGACTCTCAAGTAGGAGGTCAACGGATCGAGTCTCCACTCACGATTTTGGAGATCTCATGAAATACTCCTCTTACGTAAATCTAGTTTAATTTAAGTTGTTAATGTATGATCTTTCCTATTAAAAAAATAGTTTTACTAATCTCTATTTTTAATTTTATAAATCGATTATTTTAATATTACCATTTTTAGTTATTGACTATTTTTTCTGTTTCATACTTTAAATTTCGAATCGCTAAAAATTCACTAGCACCGAAACATACTCTTCTCTACGAATTATTTAGGCCTGTGCGATGCACGGGTACAACATCTGGTATAGGTAATGTTCCCCTAAAAAAATCTAATTATACCAACTACAGTGTGATTGTCTTTTTAGATACAATTGCCAAATTTTCGTAACATGATAGATGCTCTAAATCAATACCTTTAAACTCCTAAGTCATATGAGCCCCCACGTCGCGCGGTGACGAAAACTCCCACATACGTTAGAAGTGAACACCACCTACCTCACCATTTTGCTCTAAAATTTCTCTCTCCTCTAATTTTGCTCCAAAAACCAATCCTTCAAATGAGAGCAAACCCTTTTTTTTCTCACAAAATTAACAAATTTATGCGGGAAAATACAAAAAAAAAAAATCCAACAAAAGAAAAAACAAACTTCCGAGAGAAAAAAAAAACCTAACCCAGCAGACGTTTTTTTTTTTTACTTTCATATATTTTCTCCTTCTTCTCTCTTTGTTCTCCTTATCCATCCCTATGTTCATCAGAAAACATTTGGTTGTTCGTTATTTATTTTCTTATAATTATTTTTGTTTGGTTTTATTTTGCAGGAACGATTTTTTCTTTTGGTAAACCCTAACCCTTTTATTTATGTCTCTTTGATTCTCTGAATCTATAAACCTAACCTTTTTGTTTTTTTTTCCTCTTCCGTCGATTGCTGATCAAAGGAGTTCAAATTAAAGTTTCAGCAATTTTCAAAGAGGTCAATTTCTCGAATTTCAGGTAGTTTCTTAGAAATTTATTTTGCTTAGGGTTTTTGGTTCATATTATTGATTGATAGTATGCATCGAAAAGAATATTTTGATTTGATTTTAGTTCAGTTGCTGATTTTTTTTAAATCATTTAGTTATTGACTGTTTATTGAGAATTTTTATTTTGATACGATTTAACTGCTTTGTAAATCAGGCTTTCCATTTTCCGCAATTTGAGTCATACCTAATTCAACAATGTTATTAGTAGTTCACAACACTGATTTGGTGAAGATTAAGATATTGTTGGATTTAGGTAAACCCAAATTCTACAATTAGGAAAATCAAACTATTTTCCAAATTCGCAGTTGTTTACAAGTATTTCTCTTTTGATGTTACTAATGTCTTCTCGGATTTGTTTTGTGAAACAAATGGTAATCCCTAACCCTATTCTCTTCTGCGTGAAACAAAAATTGGTTACAAATGTATCACAAATTCAGTTTATTTATGAGTTTTTGGGATTGGAAAGACTAACCTAATTTGTCAATGCAAACAATACTGACGTATTGTATAGAGCAACTTCTCAAAGAGTTGAGCTCGAAAAAGAAACTTAATGCTCGTGTTGTAGTTTGGATTCTTGAACTGGCTTATTTTCTTATAACGCATCATGTTTTCGCAGGTGACGGTTGATCTCTTTGGACCCTAATGAACTGTCGGTATTTCTCTATGAGCTTATGGTGGAACATTAAACAATTAACCTTAGATATTAAATTAGTTATTTTTTCCTTTCATGAAAATTTATTTCTTAGTAATTGGGTGTGTTAAATACTGAACTAGCTTGGTTTGAATTTAAGTATTGGTTGTTCATGATGCCTGATTACCGTACCCTTATAAATTTGTTTGTGTTGCTTCCAATTTAGCACAAAAACACACACTTTTTTCCTCTTTATCTTTGATTGTCTATTATTTACTATATGGTCATGCTAATCTTCCATCATTGACATTCCTAGATGTCCAATCAGGCGGAAAAAACAAATGAGCACTTCTTCTTACTGAAGTAGAAAAAAGAATATGATATTCAAGGCTTAACTTCAGTATTATGATACATTTTAACCTCCATGTTATTTTGTTCGACATACGATTCATGTTGTATCCTAATTTATTTGGTGTTTTGGTGTGTTTCAGGTATGGTTGTACATGAACAATAACAAACGCATTGCCTCCTCATTTCTCTAATTGCTTCTGTAGATACTCTTCCTTGGAGTAAGATGGTGTCTTTTCCTGACATCAATTCCAACAAGCTGAAGTTGCGATCCGACAATTGCGGGTGTGTTCTTTTATCTTATAATTTTGGGTATGATTAGAGCTTTAGATTTCAGGCTTGATTTGTGCTCCGGTTAATGTTACATACTAATTACAATTTGAATGTCGACACTAATTATTATTTGTGCTCCGTTCTGACATTAGTAGATTCGTAATTGGTCTTTGGTGAAATTATCTTCATCTTAATCCAGATACACGGACTTCCATTTTATTTTTCAAAAATCATTATCTCGGATTTAACAACATTGTATCAATCACAGGAAACACACATTGTTTCTATAGAGAAGATAAAACTAACACACACGTGAGAGGGAAAACACAGTTCAAAAGAACTTAACCTACACTGCAATAGTTCTTATCCTGCACCACTACATGTGTGTCATTATCCCCCCTCAAGCTCAAGGGCAGTGAGCTGACATTAAGCTTGGATCTGAGCAGACTAAAGCGTGGAGCATGAAGACCCTTTGTAAATATATCTGCAATCTGGTCAATGGTACTGACATAAAACACATCCAGACCCTTAGATTGCACCAGTTCCCTAATGAAATGATAATCTAAATGGACATGCTTCATTTTGGAGTGCAACACAAGATTGGATGCCAAGGAGAGAGAGCTGAGATTATCACAAGAAAGTTTACGCACACCTGGTAACAGCAGATGAAGATCTCTGAGAACAAAACAAATCCAAACTATATCAATGACACTATGAGCCGAGTTCTATACTGCCCAGCCCATTTGGAGTAAGCCACCGTGGTTTGATTCTTGGAGGACCAGGAAATGATGTTAGGACCTAGAAAAACACAGTAGCCTCCAGTAGATCTTCTATCATCAACACAGCCGGCCCAGGCAGCATCAGAAAACCCCAACAGAAATGAACTTCCTTTAGTAAAATGAATTCCATAGCCAAGAGTGCCTTTAACATATATTAATATCCTCTTGGCAGCAACCAAATGTGTAGTTCTTGGATGCTGCATGTGCTGACATACCAAGTTGATTTGCAAAAGTAATTTCGAGGCCTTGTCCAAGTAAGATAATGAAGTGCCCCCACCAAAGATCTATATTACATTGGATTTTCTAGAAGAATACTATCATCCTTAGATAACTTCTCCAAGCGCAATAGGAGTCTTACAAGACTTAGAACCTTCCATATGAAATTTGGTAAGAAGATCCATGCATACTTAGTCGGGAGATAAGAATAAAGAATCGAAATTTCTATGAACTTCAAGACCTAAAAAGTAATGCGAGAGGGCCCAAATCCTTGATGGGAAAGCGCAGGCGAGCAATAACATGATGAATAAAAGCTGAGGAAGAACCAGTGAGAATGATATCATCAACATAAACAAGTGCAACAATAATATGAGAGCCATCCTTGTGAACAAATAATGAAGAATCTGCAACTGAATTGACAAACTTCAAGGAGAGCAGTGAGTGCTGAGTTTTTAAACCATGCTCTAGGTGCCTGTTTGAGTCCATAAATTGCTTTATGCAATAAACACACATGATTAGGTTTGTTAGGATCCACAAAACCAGGTGGTTGGGCCATGTAAACTGTATCCTTCAAATCACCGTGGAGAAAAGCATTGCTTACATCTAGTTGATGAATTGGCCAATTAAATTTCTTCGCCATAGACAAGATAATTTCGATACTTGTATGCTTAGCTCTTCGGATCGAATGTGTCTTCAAAGTCAAGTCCATGTTGGTGATGATATCCTTTGGCAACAAGACTTTCTTTATGTCTGTCAATGCTGCCACTAGGATTGTATTTTACTCTAAAAACCCACTTGCTTCCAATGATGTTTTGATTATCTTCAGGTGGTACTAGAGTCCAAGTACCGGCATTTTTGAAAGCGATATACTCATTAACAGAAACAACTCTCCAAACCGCCACTTTGTTAGCGGAGTAATACAAGTAGGAATTGAAGATAAAAATACAACATGCAATGGGTGTTTAGTAGCAAAGTAATATTATGGCTTGTAAATTCCTCTTTTACCCCTAGTAGTCATGCTGTGATCATTCATAGTAAGAGTAGGAGCTGTAGGAATACTAGAAAAGGAAGAAAAAATAGGTTGAACATCTTAGAGTGGAGCAAGAGGCACATAAGAAGACACAATAGGCAGAACATCTGTGAGTGAAGCATGAGGCATTGTGTGACTCTCAGAAACAAGAGATTTGTAAGGAAATAAAGATTCATTGAAAGAAACATGTCTTGGGATATAAATGTAACCTGAGATAGGATCAAGGCATCTGTATCATTTGTGATTTAGACTATAACCAAGAAAGATACAATGTTTACTTCTAGGTTCAAGCTTATTGGTGGTGTAGGACTTGAGCCGTGGAAAGCAAGCACAACCAAAAGATTTTAGAAAATTATAGTCAGGTTATTTGTGAAATAAAGCCTCAAAAGGTGATTGAAAAGAAATAACTCTAGTTGGGAGTCTATTGATAAGATAGTCTGTTTGATCAAGTGCTTCACCCAAAAAAGAATTTGGTAAACCAATTTGATAAAGAAAAGTTTTAGTAATGCCTAGAAGGTGTTTATGCTTAACTTTAACAACACCATTCTATTACGTGTGTGGGGACAAGAAATATCATGGTTGATGCCTTGTGATTCACAAAAGTCAAGAAGAAATTTATTAAGAAACTCACCACCATTGCCAGGTCCTTATAGTGGCAATGAGATCGAGATAACAACTTTTCTATTCTAGTGACAAAAGAAGTGAAAGCATGTTTAAAATCTGCTTTGGTTATAAGAGGTAAAAGCCAATAATATTTTGTAAATTTATCCACTACATTTGCATAATACAAAACACCTGATGTACAAGCTACATGACAAAGACCCAAAAGGTCTATATGCAAAAGCTCTAAAGGTTTAGTAGCTTCAGAACTAGAAAGTTGAAATGGTAGTGAAAAGATGAGGGTACCCAAATATACCTCAATCTTAAACTTTTCCACCTATAAGTCCTTTCTCCGAAAGTGTTTGTCTATGGACTGAGTCGAGACAATACAACTAATCGGTTCACACTTCGTGCGATTGTCTATGGATACAAGATCGAGACAATACAACAATGAAGTATGTTTACTTGATAAAAGGTTCGGACTTAACCAAACACAATAGGATTACTATCAAGTAAATAGGAATTAACGTTTGTGTAATTTACTTTAAATTAGAATAACAACAATTATATTTGCGGAAAATAAAAGTAAATGACACAACAAGATTTTGTTAACGAGGAAACCGCAAATGCAGAAAAACCCTGGGACCTTGTCCAGAATTGAATACTCTTAGGATTAAGCCGCTATACAAAATCAAACCAACTTCTTATAGTTCAGATCAAGTAACTAAACCTATAGTTCACCTAGTTCCGTCTGTATTCCCATGCCTCCAACTTGTAATAAGTCACGTACTTGGAACAATTCCTTTGGTTCGTATTCCAAACAGTAAATGAACAACAAATCTGTTTGGTAACAACTCTTTTCAACCAAGTAATGTGAGTTCGACAAAAGGCTATTCCGTTTATCCCAATAAACTCCTTTGTCAGGTCCTTAGATCTATCTTTTCAACAACTACCAAAGTAATTGTCTAGATTTTGCAATCAATACTTTTAATCACAAAGAATTGTATTGATGCCGATCTACTCAACTAATCAATCCAATCTACCACAAGGATAAACCGATTATAGTTGGATCCTCTTTAAACGAAACAAGTATTGTGCACACCAAAGATTATGAACCCAAATCAGAATTCTTCCTCGTCTTCAAATCTTCTTAGATCTTCAATAAACACCTGCACACAATCAACTTGAATCTCTTGTGATCAATCATGCGAGGCGAGTGCATTAACAATGGATTATCATAAGACGTTTTTAGATCTACAAACAGTCTAAAGATCCCCGTCAAAACTTCGATCTAGTTTGAGTGAATCTTATATCAGAAAAGAAGATTCTCAATCATAAACAAACTAGGTGCAATAAAAGTTAAACAACCGTTAGTCAATCAAATCAATCGAAAACTAATAATAAACTACAATTATCTAGTTTCCCACCAACGGTATTCGTAGAGATTTCCAATCCCAAAGAAGTCTTTAAAAGAGCGGTCGTAAGAGATTTCGCCTAATTAGGGTACTTTCCTCTCCGAATAGACGGCTCCACAAGAACAACACAACAAGGTAGTTTTCTTTGGCTCGAGGATTAGTTTGCTTGAAATGCAAACTTCAATATTTATAGACCAAGGAATTTTAGACACCAAGGAATTTCCAAAACCGAAAATATTCTCAAGATATGCAATATATTTCCAAATTCGGTTTCCATAATTCCTGGAAATGCTTTATCTAAATATTGACCGAAATCTCAGTAGAAAATCTCCAATTAGTAAATGCACATTACCAATTTTTACTTTTTTCAAAGGTATGCATTTTAATTGCTGGAAGTTAAAAGCATATAAAACAAAAAACCTTAATTAAAAGATTCTCAATTTATTTCGATCCAGGATTCTCCTTTAGCTATTAAGGAATATCTTTGAACAATAAAAGATAAGAGTTACTGCACATGTTCAAAGTATGTCGACATCTTTACTTTGTAAATCCTTTTTCATATTTACAATCTTGGAACCGATTTGTCACACTTCCAAACAAGTTTATAATTGGTTCATATGACTTCCAAAAACTATGTGATTGATTATCCTATCAAATCACCATTCATGGGTTTCACGGTTCTACCAAAACAAGTTTCGGTTCTACCTCCATGTGGGTACTAGGATCAGTCACGCTAGCTTTCCAAAAATTGGTTTACTAGGTACTAGGATCGGTTACCACATATTTATGGTATCTAACTTGTAATCTGTTGCACAAGTCATAGGATCGGTTACCATTATCTAAGACTTGTTGCCCCTCTTACAAGGATCGATTCCCCTTTGCTTGTGATCGGATGCACCTCTTACTAGGATCGGTTCCCCAATGTCTAGAGTTGGTCATACCAATTACAACAAATCGATCATACCATCTCAGGTGATTATTTAAGATCGGTTTCACTAATAAAAGTCATACCAATAAAAAAGTTAGGCCTTGTGAATAGTTTTACCAAGATACATAAACAAGTTATGAGCGGTTATACTAAACACACATATTGGTAATCCAAAAATTTGCAATGAATAACAATACCAATAAGATTCATAAAACAAGTTTATGAATTTTACTTCCTTTAAACGAATGTAAACCATTGTTTCCCTGGACGAAATCTTCACCCATACGCATACATAATCACAATAGCATTTATACAACTATGTCGATGTCCTATATACGAAGTTCAAAAGAAAGACGTTATACTTTGTATTGTAAATTCCTTAATACTATGTCTAACTAGAGTATAATCATTCACAGCTTCGCAGTTATGTTTTCAATATGCACGACTTGAAATATACGTTAGGGAATGAAACATTTCAAGTCAAATATTACTAACCTCAAGTGGAAGGATGATGTCGTCGTTGTAGCTCCTTACTTCTTCACATTCTTCAAGTCTTCACGTAATACTTGTAATGTCTCATATCCTAATACTTTCAAGATAACCTATACGAAGTTGACTCTAGTAAATAATCAAGCGACTCTTAAATAAGTTTTGGTTCACTAAAATATGACAACCAAACTTGACATCAAGGTAGTCAATATCGGTTGTACAGGCCGATATTACAAATTTTTATCGGATATCGGAAAATACCTATACGATATCAAAAATATCGGCGATACAAAGACGAAATGATATTATCGTTTGTACAGGCCGGTGGGCACGATATACTGTTTTACTTGTACACCGATAATATCGTTTTCGTGAATAAATTTTTCATCAACATGCATCTAGTCTTTGAGACAAGTACAATGTCAATTGGAGAAGGTCAAAATCCCTAATATATTTATAATATAAAATCAATCACTATATGCTAAGATATAAGATGGAAACCATATTTGATTGCAAGGCAGAGAAATATAAAAGATAAATAAAAAAGATTTACCGGCATAATGAAATAACAATCACAACGTTAGCTAACAAACCACCTTCTATTTTGGAAATTTGAGATATGTGTATGATTCTTATTATTTTTTACTATGGTTTTATAATTATTTGAAGGGAATTAGGATCATGGGACTCTTGGTTTGAACGCACAGTTTGGACACAATTTCCCAACCGTCCATTATACTTAATCCAACGGTAGTACTTGCTAATGAGGTGGCATTCTTTTTTAGGCAGAAAACATTAAACGGCTTGTATCCGAGTCGAGCCGTTAACTAATTAAGTACGTGATTAGATAAATATGGAAACATGTATATATTTTCTTATTTTCCGTTGTAACTTCCCGGATTTACCTACCACGTCTTCTTCTTCTTAATTTTTTTATCTTGATTCCAAATTTTGTTTTCGGGAGAACTATTTTCAAGCTTTTTTTTTCTTTCTCAATCATAAAGAAGTGTTCCCTTCTTGCTGCTTACGGTTATTTTCCCTTTCTTTCTTACGATTATCATGAGATATCACATCAAAAATTATTAGTATGGATGAACCAGTAAAATACTTTCACTTGTAGTGATAATCAAGTTCGGAGTGATGAAACTGAGGTTGTGAATGATTTTTCGAATGTAAAAAATGATGTGAGCAATTTGGAGAGTCCATATGAAGGAATGCATTTCAATTCGCGTGAAGAAGCACAGGAGTATTATACCGAATATGGTCGACGAAATGGTTTTTCAGTTAGGGTTCGATCAACAAACAAAACACGTGTTGGTGTTGACGAAGTGACATCAGTTTATATGGTATGTGCTCGCGAAGGAAAGAAAAAGAAAGAAGAGAACATCGAAGGAATAGACAAAAAAGGGAGAAGTTGCAGTACCATCAAGTGTGAGTGCAAGGCAAAGATTCGATTTCTTTTTGACGATGTTGATGGTGGATTTTCGTTCAAGGTTAAATTTGTAAAAAACCAGAAAAAAATCATGCGCTGACATCTTGTAAAAGATAAAGCCATTTATAAGTGTTGGATACTCCTCACTTAATTCACCAAGAATGGAGCATGTAGCAACAATCCCATTCTCGTGAATACATGAAATTCCTCCGGTTGGAGCATGTAGCAACAATCCCATCCTCGTGAATTTCATATCGGCCTTGTATTTCAGTACTCATTATCGGTGTGGCATGACGACCGAGTGTTACTCTTACGAGTAACACGAACCTCCAAGCACTATAATGAAACCATGTACGAAATACCCGTACATGGTGACTCTCGGTGTGTTATACTAGCCCGATTGAGCCCCTCTCGGTGTGTTATACTAGCCCGATTGAGCATCCGGACTGACCGTATCGGTCCGGATATGATCTCGATCGCGATCATCCAACTCCATAAGCATGATTGGATGACCCCGGATCAATTCCATCACCCCCAAGCGGTATGGAATACCCACGGCCGACCCCGCATGGTCGGTCATTGGCCTAGCTTGCCAAGAAACCGTTCATACCAAGCATTATGGACGGAAAACCCTAAATTAGGGTTCGCGGCATATTACATGTGTTGCAAAGCAGTCTCAACCATCCATCTTCGCAGGTATAGATGGAGGGTGTAGATGTAGATTCAAAGGGCCCAGAGCATGTCAACACGATCACCGTGGGCCCGCCTACATACTTGACCAATCGGTCAAAACCAACCATGGTTGGTTGTGACAAAATTGTCACCCAAACAAGAGATGGCGCACGGCTTTGAAAGCCAAAATTAGGTTTCAAGCCATCACGCGCGTCCATCTTCTCCTAAGCACGAATGGAGGGTCACAGATTAGATTAGCGATTCGGTCATACCAAACATGACCACTGTGGGCCCATCTACCTCCTCATGTGTTCGGCCAAGACATATCATGGCTGGTTAATCGTAAACGTGCGCCCAAACTAGCGTGGCCACGCCTCCCAAACCACAAATTGATCTTGACCGCTCAACTTCGCCGGACGATTTGGGTGGCTCGGATCATGTTTTAATGGGATATTCAGGTATAGGCATGAACACCAGCTTGCCATCTTCACGTCAAACCAATCGGCCAAGACCGACCAAGTTAGGTCGTCTTGGAACGCGCGCAGGGAAAAGAGCATGATGCGCGGCCTTTTGCGGCATCAATTTCCTATTGCAAAATCGATCTCAACCACTCCTCTTTGCCGGTCAAATTGAGTGGCCTAGATCGCACCTTCATGGGATAGTGAGACATGGACGTGTACACCGGCATGCTATCTACATGCATGCCTGGTCGGTCCTCTCCGAAATCCTTCCCATGCTTGGTTTCGACCAAGCTGAAGAGTGATGCTTGCGCGCCTCTTCAAAACCCTAATTTCATTAACGGTCGCAGATGAGTGTCTCAAAGATCATCTCATCCGTCCAACTTCACCGACTGGTTATACAACCACGGTCGGGAGTTAATTGGTCGGTGAGGCGTCATTACCCATCACTTTACCACACCATGATGCAGTACCTGCATAAAATACACACGGTACTTCACAAGTATCGACTTCCTGAATAACGCAGTTATTCAATTCAGCATTATATGCTATCTTTCTTTCGTGGATCCACGATCCACACATTCCAGACATCAATCATGTCGCAAACTGGGGGATACATACTGGGGTATTGGTCTGGCGGTTTACAGCATGCAGCGCGCCATCACAAGAACGTGTCAGGAAGTCATGGACGGTTAGAGATGAACATGAGAAGTGGGCAAGACTGGTCGTGTGGCACCGACGCACAACTACACTACTCCATCACTCCACTTCCTCCACTTCCCACGAGAGACGTGAATAAGGCTCAATGACTTGTATAAATAGGTTCTCCGCCCTATTTCAAACAACAACACAAGTCCAGACGAGACAGAAAACCAAGTGTTAATACAAAACGTATTCAAACACCCGAGCTTGCTTGCATCAATCACAAGCCTGCTCACCTTTCTGTTACAAGTCATAAGCAAGCCAACACCTTCACAATCTCAACACCTTCTTCGCTTCCCTCCCTAAGATCAACCCCATCTCCTTCACTTTGTGACCGAAACAAGTAGAGGAACGGCCATTTCTTGGTTTAGGCCTAGGACTTGCCTGCATTGATCTCTCGAATCTACAAGCACTCACCGCATGCAGTGCATTTGTTTAAGGTTTAGATTCATTCCTCATCCACACCCCAAATTACCAAATTATACAGGAATAGTTTTCACCCATAAACAATTGGCGACCACAGTGGGAGGTTGATCTCTCGGTTACAAAAAATCGAATTCTCAATTCTTCGATTTTCGTCTCACGATGTATCCTCACCCGGAATCCGCAGTGGTTCGAGATATCATGGGAAGCATAGCTGGAATGTTGGAGGATGTCTTGGCAAATCAAGCGGTATCACTGAAGGCGAGCGAGACATTTCGCCTTTTGAATGATATAAGCAAGCACAATTACAAGGAGGGTCGATAGGCATCAACTCAGACAGTGCAAGAAACGTTGAATCCTTAGTCAGGAGTCACACCTTTACAAGTGGAGAAGCAAAAAGAGCACGTAGTCGAAAACGAATCAGGAAAGATGGACGACATGGTCCAGGCATAGGAAAAGACTTGTCCAGAGTACTGCAATGTCTGCCAGATAAAGAAAGAGAGCCTGCAGCCTATGGAGCCCTGCTAGAGGATTTATATCTCAAAACTCTTGTTGAAGCCCGGAAAACTGTCCAATCCGCGTCGACCTTTCAACCGACTGAAGAAATGCTTGAGGAAGGAGAAATCAATCAGGAAATACCTGAATACAGAGGATGGGAACGTTCAATCCGGTCACTCAGAAGTGACATTACGACACCTTCCACATCCCTTTACCTAGGCAAGCGATCCGCAGATATGATGGCACTCGCAAGTCTTCCAACTTCATCTCCTGTTCCACATCAAAGCCACGGAGAGACATCACAACGCCCACTAACGCAGGGAAAAGCCAGACTCAAGGTACCTACATTTCCCCTTCCCAATGAAGAAGATTCTGGGGAGCTACCGGAGGCATGGGTGCGAAATGGAGAGGTGGAGCTACCCCGGTATGGCGTCCGCCATCGATCAAGAAGTAATGGACTCGAGGTACTGTCATTACCACCGGTTCCTTCATCACCCCACCGGTGAATGCAACGCTTTGAAGCGCATTGTTCGGAGAAGCTTGGTTGGAGAGATAGCTCTGAGAAGTTAGTGCGGAGGATTTTCTTAGAGAGGCTACTCCGGTTTGATACAAGTGAGGCTTCAAAAGCAAGTAAGTTTTACTCAATAATTTTACAAGAAAGATAGTTTAGAATTCACTGGGGACTTAGCATCCCGCACGTGGAGAAAGAGGCTCAGTGATCAAATGCCATGTTTGTTTCCACTCGTACCCCCCTTTTACATAACATTTGCAATTTCATGTGATCTGTGCAATCATTCATGACCAAGATGCGAATTTCATTTAACATAATCTCTTTCAAAAAGGTTGTTCACAAAACTATCTCAAAATAAGCCAATTCAATTACCTATTAATTCAAAACCGGAGCTCAAAAAAAATCCTCACTATCACTCAAGAGAGAAAAGCATCTAAAAGAAAAGGCAAGTATATAGCATGAATACTTCAAGGAAAGTCCTTCAGTAGCAACTCGTCCTTCTGGGCGAGAGAGGCTTTCATCCTTTGAAGCGCAGCCTGTTTCAGCTCCAGCTCCTTAGACAACTTCTCAACCTCTTCTTCCTGGCGAGCAACACAGTCCGCAGTAGGGACTTCATCCTGTAATTTCTAAAGCTCCTGAATCTTGGAGAACCCTTTGAAGAACCAAGGAGCATTGAAGCTGTACTGCGCAAACACGTCCCGATGGCACCTCAAATCTTCAATCATCTCCTCAGAAATTGTTCGACCAGTCGTGACGCTCATCCCATGGATAGAAACTAAAGCTTCTTGGACGCGGTTGACCAACGCAAGACGACTTTTGAGCTTCGTGGTGGTAGCAATATGGCCGTGCTTCTCCCAAATCGTTGTGTACAACTCTTCGAATCGAACCAAGCACGCCTGAATCCACCAACCAACACATGACTGGATAAGGGACGCGTAAAAGGAGGATCGAACAAAGCCCCAGTCTGCATCACCGGTAATTCACCAACCACAGGAGCCTTGTCAGTTGCAGGGGGCCTTTCGGAAGAAGTCACCACAATAGCCATATTCACTGGAACCTGCTCAGGACGGATTTCAAGGGGAGCCGCCTCAATTATTGCAGACGCTACCTTTCTTATACCCCTTCCGGCATCTACTTCGCTCTGGGTACTAATTTCCATCACGACCCCGTCAACAAGATCACTCAGAGAGGCGGCTTGTCCAACCGAGCTTGCATAATCTCTGTCATGGTCGGGAAAAGGAGCGGTTTCTCCAGATTTCTCAACACGAAGATCAGTTTCTCCAGACTTCTCAGCATGGAGATCAGTTTCTCCAGACTTCTCAACATGAAGATCAGTTTCTCCAGACTTCTCAACATGAAGACGGTTTCTCGGAGATGAAGATCAGTCACTGCTTGACCTTCTCATTCCGAATACGCGCCGACCTTGTGAAGACATTCTCTTTCGGAATCCCCGATTTCAAGCAAGAATTACTCTTAGAAAGATTCACCCCGGAGAAATAAAGGAACCAACGGGAAGAAATTTAAATACCGCATATTGGAGGAATTGAGGATCACCGAACCACATGCCCGCCTCTTGGATCTCTCTCCGCTTGGGGACCTGCAATCCTCGGCCGGGTCCGTTTGGTGGAAGTGGCTTCAATAGGAAATGCTTTTTCAAAACGTCATAAGATGGTTCACCACGGAAACTGTCACAATACTCTCCGAGAATTTCTGGAAAATCAAGTTGGTTACTGCTCCAAAATTCCTTGTACTTATCGGTTACCACCGGGTTTCTCCCAATAGGCCGAAGGGAAGGCTCACCGTTCCAAAAACATGCCAGCGTTAAGAATATTCGGGAGAGATTCTTTCGGAACCCTTGGTGAACGAATAAATGGGACACCCTGATCAAATCCCATTTGGCGAGCAGCCCTGTCAATATTGTACGGAGTCACAGAAAATTCTTCGTTAAATAGAGACGGGACATATCCTGGAATGCAGCTGCGTAGGTAAATAATTTCTCCAGATTTCATAGTTTCAACATCGGTACACAACACAGCATCAGGACAGTCAAAAGCGATAGCAAAAGTCTTTGGCTGAACAATGGAAGGGTGGACCGGCCCCCATGGACGGAAATATACAGAAAACACATTGTCAAATACGTCCACAAGTTTCGCACCGCCTCTGGGACGCCTTTTATTCCAACTGAGTATTCTCGAGCCACCATACAAGTTCTTGAGCGAATTTCCGGGAGTAGGAGCGTAACTTTTGAAGTGTTCCCATAAGAATGCTCGAATAAAAGCGAAGTGAACGTGCGACTCCACCTTCTTGTACCCGTTAGAAACATGCATGTCCATTGCTAAAGCGTCCAGATGAGAATACAGTGATCCAAGGAACAATGCGCCTAAAGGAAGAACTTCACCCTTCACCAGCCTTATAGCAATCTTAACAAGGTCACTTCTAATGGTCTTCTTTCTAGAACCATCATCGAATATATCCCTGGATAGCCATAAAGACAGGAACGCAATCACACTGAGCTCGTTTTCCAACTCTTGATCCGGCTCTGGGTCTGCAGGAGACCATTCCGACACCCACCAGGTGTAAAAGCATCTCGCATCTTTTTTCTCTTCCTTGTCCAGATCGTCGAATTCTCGCCACTTTTTGAAGTATAGCACCATAGTTACTTTGTTCCGTATCAGAGCTCGTAAGAGAGACTTCCAAAGAACAGGCGGGTTCATTAATGCAGCCACACTTTCCAAAGTAATAGTCATCTCTCCCCATCTAGATATGGTTTGTGTGAGTAGAAATACGCCACCGAGAAATGAAGGTAATCAAACCCGCGATGTCTTTCCTAATTTCGAGAGTAGCGGATGCCATGACCGCATTGAGGATCTGCGCTTTGGTCAAATTGTCCTTAATGCCCTTATTACTCAACATGCGTCTCATCCATCCTTCGTAAGAACCCGGTGGAGCATGGCAAGTCCTCAAGTCAATAGGAGAAGGCGGATATTCGTTTCTCAGGAGACAAAATCTCATCACAAGTCAAGAAGAGAATGGATCAGCTGCCATATTTTACGAATCGGAAAGCAAGACTATCTTATGAGAAGGATGTTTCCTAATGTTTGGAAAAGGCGAGGTGAATAACTCATCATCAATGTGCGGCATATCCTTGAAGTCGCCAACACTTCCCGACTTGGTACAAAGCATTATCTCCAGAAGACATCTCGACAGGAATTCTTTTCTTCATTCCATAATGAAATAAAAGACAGGAGTTAGAAATTGTATGAAAAACGCATGAGGTGTGTAGTCACGCATGACACGACACAACCCACGTTGAAAATACACAAAAGCCGGGATTGGGTCCAAACACCAGTATCGCATAAGTTTCAGTCTGGTATTGGTTTCAAGTCCGGTACAAGTTTTGATCTGGTATTGGTTTCAAGTCCGGTACAAGTTTGATCTGGTATTGGTTTCAAGTCCAAGACAAATTTCGATCCCTGGGTATTGGTTTCAAGTCCGGTACAAATTTCAGTCCGGTATTGGTTTCAAGTCCGGTACAAGTTTCAAGTTCGGTGTAAATTTAAGTCAAGCATATGTGAGTAAGACCCACGTTCCGGCATACACGGCGGGCCCGCATTCATTCATCCGCATGCATCATAACACGATTTTCTATATTCATGGGAATCATGTCTACGGGATTTAAGCCAAATGGCGGAAAAAGCTAAGCATATACATGTCTTACAAAAGGTGTTTACCTAACAAACTAGGGTTTTACCTTTAAAAAAAAAAAAAAAAAAAAAAAAACCCTCGGACGGCGGCACGACAAGATGATTCCGGAACGCGCATGATAGCAGATTCAGCAATGGCAACAGCAAGCAATGACGGCGGTCGGCGGCGGCAGCAAGGTCACGGACGGGAGTTGCTTGATGATAAAAAAGAAAATTTCATGAGGAAAAAAGAAAAGGGTTTTGTCTCTTTTATAGACAAAAATTTAGAAGAATCCCAATAGAAGAAGGATTCCTCCCTTATTTGGTTTCCTCTTTTGATTCAAATACCCAAAGAAAGAAACCGGCCCCACCAAGGGATTCCATACAAGCGTGACGGCGTGGGAAACTAGCGGTCGGCCAACACTCTTCCGGGTAAACTCCTTTTATCCTGTCTTTCTCACATATGTATGTCACCATCTCATGCCTACCACACAATAGTGTAACCATTATGTGCTAGGCGGGGGACTTAATGTTGATGGTGGATTTTCGTTCAAGGTTAAATTTGTAAAAAACCGAGAAAAAATCATGCGCCGACATCTTGTAAAAGATAAAGCCATTTATAAGTGTTGGATACTCCCTCACTTAATTCACCAAGAATGGAGCATGTAGCAACAATCCCATTCTCGTGAATACATGAAATTCCTCGAGGTTGGAGCATGTAGCAACAATCCCATCTCGTGAATTTCATATCAGCCTTGTATTTTCTTACTCATTATCGGTGTGGCATGACGTCGAGTGTTACTCTTCTGAGTAACACGAACCTCCAATCACTATAATGAAACCATGTACGAAATACCCGTACAGGCTGACTCTCGGTGTGTTATACTAGCCCGATTGAGCCCCTCTCGGTGTGTTATACTAGCCCGATTGAGCACCTGACTAACCGTATCAGTCCGGATATGATCTGATCGCAGTCATCCAACTCCATAAGCATGATTGGATGACCCCAGATCAATTCCATCACCCCCAAGCAGGTATGGAATACCCACGGCCGACCCCGCATGGTCGGTCATTGGCCTAGCTTGCCAAGAAACCGTTCATACCAAGCATTATGGACGGAAAACCCTAAATTAGGGTTCGCGGCATATTACATGTGTTGCAAAGCAGTCTCAACCATCCATCTTCGCAGGTATAGATGGAGGGTGTAGATGTAGATTCAAAGGGCCCAGAGCATGTCAACACGATCACCGTGGGCCCGCCTACACACTTGACCAATCGATCAAAACCAACCATGGTTGGTTGTGACAAAATTGTCACCCAAACAAGAGATGGCGCACGGCTTTGAAAGCCAAAATTAGGGTTTCAAGCCATCACGCGCGTCCATCTTCTCCGGCACGAATGGAGGGTCACAGATTAGATTAAGCAGGTCCGGTCATACCGGCATGACCACCGTGGGCCCATCTACCTCCTCATGTGTTCGGCCAAGGCATATCATGCCTGGTTAATCCAAAACGTGCGCCCAAATCGATCATACCATCTCAGGTGATTATTTAAGATCGGTTTCACTAATAAAAGTCATACCAATAAAAAAGTTAGGCCTTGTGAATAGTTTTACCAAGATACATAAACAAGTTATGAGCGGTTATACTAAACACACATATTGGTAATCCAAAGATTTGCAATGAATAACAATACCAATAAGATTCATAAAACAAGTTTATGAATTTTACTTCCTTTAAACGAATGTAAACCATTGTTTCCCTGGACGAAATCTTCACCCATACGCATACATAATCACAATAGCATTTATACAACTATGTCGATGTCTTATATACGAAGTTCAAAAGAAAGACGTTATACTTTGTATTGTAAATTCCTTAATACTATGTCTAACTAGAGTATAATCATTCACAGCTTCGCAGTTATGTTTTCAATATGCGCGACTTGAAATATACGTTAGGGAATGAAACATTTCAAGTCAAATATTACTAACCTCAAGTGGAAGGATGATGTCGTCGGTGTAGCTCATTACTTCTTCACATTCTTCAAGTCTTCACGTAATACTTGTAATGTCTCATATCCTAATACTTTCAAGATAACCTATACGAAGTTGACTCTAGTATATAATCAAGCGACTCTTAAATAAGTTTTGGTTCACTAAAATATGACAACCAAACTTGACATCAAGGTAGTCAATATCGGTTGTACAGGCCGATATTACAAATTTTTATCGGATATCGGAAAATACCTATACGATATCAAAAATATATACAAAGACAAAAAATTATCAGGGAGAACCTGTTTTTATATAAAAGATAAATGCATCTAAAAAGTACAATGTCAATTGGAGAAGGTCAAAATCCCTAATATATTTATAATATAAAATCAATCACTATATGCTAAGATATAAGATGGAAACCATATTTGATTGCACGAGAGAAATATAAAAGATAAATAAAAAAGATTTACCGGCATAATGAAATAACAATCACAACGTTAGCTAACAAACCACCTTCTATTTTGGAAATTTGAGATATGTGTATGATTCTTATTATTTTTTACTATGGTTTTATAATTATTTGAAGGGTCCGGATCATGGGACTCTTGGTTTGAACGCATAGTTTGGACACAATTTCCCAACCGTCCATTATACTTAATCCAACGGTAGTACTTGCTAATGAGGTGGCATTCTTTTTTAGGCAGAAAACATTAAACGGCTTGTATCCTAGCCGAGCCGTTAACTAATTAAGTACGTGATTAGATAAATATGGAAACATGTATATATTTTCTTATTTTCCGCTGTAACTTCCCAGATTTACCTACCACGTCTTCTTCTTCTTTATTTTTTTATCTTGATTCCAAATTTTGTTTTCGGGAGAACTATTTTCAAGCTTCTTTTTTCTTTCTCAATCATAAAGAAGTGTTCCCTTCTTGCTGCTTACGGTTATTTTCCCTTTCTTTCTTACGATTATCATGAGATATCACATCAAAAATTATTAGTATGGATGAACCGTCAAATACTTTCACTTGTAGTGATAATCAAGTTCGGAGTGATGAAACTGAGGTTGTGAATGATTTTTCGAATGTAAAAAATGATGTGAGCAATTTGGAGAGTCCATATGAAGGAATGCATTTCAATTCGCGTGAAGAAGCACAGGAGTATTATACCGAATATGGTCGACAAAATGGTTTTTCAGTTAGGGTTCGATCAACAAACAAAACACGTGTTGGTGTTGACGAAGTGACATCAGTTTATATGGTATGTGCTCGCGAAGGAAAGAAAAAGAAAGAAGAGAACATCGAAGGAATAGACAAAAAAGGGAGAAGTTGCAGTACCATCAAGTGTGAGTGCAAGGCAAAGATTCGATTTCTTTTTGACGATGTTGATGGTGGATTTTCGTTCAAGGTTAAATTTGTAAAAAACCAGAAAAAAATCATGCGCTGACATCTTGTAAAAGATAAAGCCATTTATAAGTGTTGGATACTCCCTCACTTAATTCACCAAGAATGGAGCATGTAGCAACAATCCCATTCTGTGAATACATGAAATTCCTCCAGGTTGGAGCATGTAGCAACAATCCCATCCCGTGAATTTCATATCAGCCTTGTATTTCCAAGTACTCATTATCGGTGTGGCATGACGACCGAGTGTTACTCTTACGAGTAACACGAACCTCCAAGCACTATAATGAAACCATGTACGAAATACCCGTACATGGCTGACTCTCGGTGTGTTATACTAGCCCGATTGAGCCCCTCTCGGTGTGTTATACTAGCCCGATTGAGCATCCGGATCGACCGTATCGGTCCGGATATGATCTCGATCGCAGATCATCCAACTCCATAAGCATGATTGGATGACCCCAGATCAATTCCATCACCCCAAGCAGGTATGGAATACCCACGGCCGACCCCGCATGGTCGGTCATTGGCCTAGCTTGCCAAGAAACCGTTCATACCAAGCATTATGGACGGAAAACCCTAAATTAGGGTTCGCGGCATATTACATGTGTTGCAAAGCAGTCTCAACCATCCATCTTCGCAGGTATAGATGGAGGGTGTAGATGTAGATTCAAAGGGCCCAGAGCATGTCAACACGATCACCGTGGGCCCGCCTACATACTTGACCAATCGATCAAAACCAACCATGGTTGGTTGTGACAAAATTGTCACCCAAACAAGAGATGGCGCACGGCTTTGAAAGCCAAAATTAGGGTTTCAAGCCATCACGCGCGTCCATCTTCTCCGGCACGAATGGAGGGTCACAGATTAGATTAGCGAGTCCGGTCATACCAAAGATGACCACCGTGGGCCCATCTACCTCCTCGTGTTTGGCCAAGACATATCATGGCTGGTTAATCCAAAACGTGCGCCCAAACTAGCGTGGCCACGCCTCCCAAACCACAAATTGATCTTGACCGCTCAACTTCGCCGGGACGATTTGGGTGGCTCGGATCATGTTTTAATGGGATATTCGGGTATAGGCATGAACACCAGCTTGCCATCTTCACGTCAAACCAATCGGCCAAGACCGACCGAGTTAGGTCGTCTTGGAACGCGCCGGAAAAGAGCATGATGCGCGGCCTTTTGCGGCATCAATTTCCTATTGCAAAATCGATCTCAACCACTCCTCTTTGCCGGTCAAATTGAGTGGCCTAGATCGCACCTTCATGGGACAAGTGAGACATGGACGTGTACACCGGCATGCTATCTACATGCATGCCCGGTCGTTCCTCTCCGAAATCCTTCCCATGCTTGGTTTCGACCTTTGAAGAGTGATGCTTGCGCGCCTCTTCAAAACCCTAATTTCATTAACGGTCGCAGATGAGTGTCTCAAAGATCATCTCATCCGTCCAACTTCACCCGGCTGGTTATACAACCCCCGGGTCGAGTTAATTGGTCAGTGAGGCGTCATTACCCATCACTTTACCACACCATGATGCGAGCACTCGCATAAAATACACACGGTACTTCACAAGTATCGACTTCTGAATATTATTCAATCGAGCATTATATGCTATCTTTCTTTCGTGGATCCACGATCCACACATTCCAGAACATCAATCATGTCGCAAACCGGGGGATACATACTTTGGGGTATTGGTCCGGCGGTTTACGGCGTGCGGCGTGCTGCGCGCCATCACAAGAACGTGTCGGGAAGTCATGGACGGTTAGAGATGAACATGAGAAGTGGGCAAGACCGGGTCGTGTGTCACCGACGCACAACTCCACTACTCCATCAATCCACTTCCTCCACTTCCCACGAGAGACGTGAATAAGGCTCAATGACTTGTATAAATAGGTTCTCCGCCCTATTTCAAACAACAATACAAGTCTAGACGAGACAGAAAACCAAGTGTTAATACAAAACGTATTCAAACACCCGAGCTTGCTTGCATCAATCACAAGCCTGCTCACCTTTGTTACAAGTCATAAGCAAGCCAACACCTTCACAATCTCAACACCTTCTTCGCTTTCCTCCCTAAGATCAACCCCATCTCCTTCACTTTGTGACCGAAACAAGTCCGGAACGGCCATTTCTTGGTTTAGGCCGGACTTGCATGATTGATCTCTCGAATCTACAAGCACTCACCGCGCAGTGCATTTGTTTAAGGTTTAGATTCATTCCTCATCCACACCCCAAATTACCAAATTATACAGGAATAGTTTTCACCCATAAACAGACGAAGAACTTAGTAAATGGATAGTAACAATATTCTCAGATGAACACAACCATAAATTTGTATCACCAAGCAAGAGGAAGCGTATGCGCATTAATAGATGCATGCCAGACGGTGCAAAAGATTTGACAGAGGCTTTCAATAGGGAAAACATTCAAATTTCCAAAGTCCCATCCATTTTTGGTGGTGCGGAGATAGGGTTTAGTCGAAGAGATTGTTGGAACCACTTACGCAATGTGAGGCATAAGAATTTGGAAGTCGGCGATGCCCAGTCAGTCATCAATTATTTACAGATGACAAATTGAAAATCCACAATTTTTTTATGCGGTTCAAGTTGACGAACAAGGCAGAGCAGTAAATTTTTTCTGGGTTGATGCTCGATCACGAATGTCATATGACCAGTTTGGAGAAGTAGTTTTCTTTGATACTACGTACCGGACAAACAAATATGAGATGCCGTTTGCTCCATTTACAGGGGTGAATCACCACTATCAAACCATACAGTTTGGATGTGCACTATTACAGGACGAGACCAAAGTAACATTTTCATGGTTGTTTAGTATTTGGCTTGAAGCTATGGGAGGAAAACATCCATCTGCTATAATAACCGACCAAGATGATGCCATGGCTTTTGCTATAAAGAAGGTATTCCCAAACACTCGCCATCGTTTATGTCTTTGGCATATAAAAAAAAATTGGAGAGAAATTATCTCATGTTTACCTGAAAAAGTCAAAATTTAAAAAAGATGTGAAAAAATGTCTCTATCATACCTATAAAATCAAAGATTTTGAAGAGAAGTGGAACATCATGATAGAAGAGTTTGGTTTAAGTAACAATGATTGGCTAAAAACTTTATATGAGATTCGTGAGTCATGGGTGCCTGTATACCATCGTGGAACTTTTTATGCTGGGATGAATACAACCGGTCGTAGTGAAGGGGTGAATGCATTTTTTAACGAATTTGTCTCGTCAAAGACCAATCTTAAAGAATTTGCTATTAGGTACGATCAAGCACTAAAAAAAATTGTTGACAGAGAAACTGAAGAAGATTACGTGTCGGAGCATACAAAATGAATTATTGACAAAAGGAACTTAATATTAAAGCATGCTGCTGAAATATACACTCGGAATATCTTTGGAAAGTTTCGCGAACAATTGCTCGAGTCTATACGTTTTAAGTCAGAAGAAATAGATAGAGGTGATGAGTTCAACACTTATTTAGTAAAATATAAAGTTGGTGGATTCCAAGAGTTCATTGTAAAGGTGAAACCCGATACATATGAAGGCTACTGTGAGTGTCAGTACTTTGAATTTAAAGGCTTACCTTGCAAACACATACTTAAAGTTCTCGGCAAGCTCGAGGTTGATGAAATTCCGCCACACTTTATTTTAAAAAGATGGTTGAAAGGAGCAAACTCATTCAGAGGAGTTGATGAAACAGAGAAGTCTGATGGTTACGACTGTTCAGTTGCATATAAACTAAGTTATTTATGTCGAAGATCTACTCAAATGGCCTGTATCGCATCAAAATCAGATAAGTTATACAAAATGGCAGTTGATGGTGTAAAAGACCTTTTTGATAGAATCATGGATGAACATAATAAGTTGGGCAAAGATAATGGATCTTCACAAGTTCTGAATTGTGAACCTCAAGAAGATAATGACAGAATTCAGCAGTTGCATCAACCATTTGTTGAAAATCCAAACATATCACAAACTAAAGGAAGACCTCCCAAAGATGATAAAGGAAGAGGAAAAGTTAGTAGTACGGGTAGACTACTGGCTGGGATTGAATCGTCTACTGCTAACAAAAAAAGAAAATGTTCAGTTTGCCAAGACACAACACACGACAAAAGAAATTGCCCCAAAAAGGCAGATATGGAGCAATTAAAAATCAGTGATCCAAGTAAGTATTACAAAATCTTATATTTTCTGTGCATCATTAATTTCCTATTCAAACCGTGTTTATATTCCTGTAGGTACAAACTCCAGAAATGAGGATACCGTTTCACGTGGGATACAATAGTGATTACCAAACTCGGGAAACTCACTGATGGACGACCAATTGAAGTCAGATGAGAGATTAGTTTATGTGACTATGTAGGACATGCTTTTTCTTAAAATGTTTTTCAGTTTGACAATATTTTGATATTTCAGTTCGACTACATTTTGGAAATGTTATGATTATTTGACAATCATCTAAGTATTCCAAATGTGATTCTACTAATTGTATGTCTTCCCAAGATAAAACATCACCTAAACAAGAGGATAAAGGTGTGAATCTGACGTGAATCGAACACGCAACCTTCTGACCTGGAGCCAGACGCGCTACCATTGCGCCACAGATTAATATCGAAAAAATATTTAAGGAAAGTTAACTAAGAACAGTACAATGATGACAGTATCTAGCAGACTTTCCTCCAAGTCAGTATTAATGTAGTTTAGAAAACGAAGAACATACCGAAAAAAGAATACCAATTTGCGCTCATAAATGACCTCAATTTTCCAGGAAGTACGAAGCATTCAGAGTTAAGACTATAGCCTGCAAGTAAAAAGTAAAACGACATTAATATCATGTACAACATAATGAGCAGCTTGACAGCAAATACATGTGAAAAAACTGCTACAAGTACGTAATAGTTGTTACCACTTAAAAACATGATCAGAACTATTTTATAACTAACAAACCAGTGGAGTGGATGAAAGAAACTAATAATGCGCAATCATCTTGTGAAATGTTGAAAGAACCACAGAAGAAACCATCTAGGTACCCATAAAAATTGATTTTCTAGCAAACACTTGATAAGTACCCAACTATTTACTGAAATATTTCATCCCTAGTTGTGTTATAGTCCATAGATACAGAAAACAGGGAGAATGAGAAAACGAGAAAGAATAAACCATAAAAAAATGCCTAAACTATTGAAATGTTCGCATTAATCCACATTTGATAAAGAATTCAGATGACACATTCATGAGCTAGGATATTCCTAACCTACGATATTATTGGAAGTAGTGAATAATGATTTTTTTCTTTGTGCACTCGAAATTGTTGGAAGTAGTGAATAATGAACTTTATGCAAGAAAATCCAACAAATATATTCCTCCGTGAAAAGGGACTCACCCCCATTCCCGCACGTGTGATCAAGAATATTTATTAAGACCTTTAAGCCCTGCCTCCCCATACCTATCATATAAGGATCGTTTTTCATCATGAGATAACACCTGAATGAGAACATGACTATGTTAGCGGACCTCATGATGCACAATTCTCTAAATCTCCATTCACCAGGGGGGAGTCAGTATCATGGAAACTTGACTTGCCTCGTAAGCATTATACCACTTAATTGCCAACTATATTGTAACATTGACATGTTCACACGGAAGATCCAACTAGGTCAAAGCTCAGATCTTGACGAGGATAACCATGCATAGTACCATTTATTTCCACTTCAGATATATTATGAATTAGTATAAAAATTGTTAACTAACTTTAAAATCAAGATTTTAGTCCTATTCTTAATTAGAGGATACTATTTGACAAGCATAATCAACCCCTAAGTGATTTTCTTTCTAATTAGAGATGAAATATATACTCTAGCCAGTCCTAAGGTTTGGTTAAGTGTTCATCTAATGATAATTAACCCAAGCACAAGCTACAACAGAAAATTAAAGAGATAAAGATGTAATTAATACTAAGAAATATACTCTTCTTTCAGGACTTTCAACAAACATCAGAGCAGCAAGAGGTGTGTTGATTTGAGCTTCTCTCATGGCTTCTCCACCATGTCCTTGGAAGATTTTAAGAGTTCCATATTAGCCCAATCTTCCATTCCTTCCCAACTTTGAAATCATCTCACCAAACTCTTAATTATACCCATCTCAACTTTCAAACCCAATTAAGATTTTACTCAAATCAAGACCAAAATTAGGGCTCAACTTATTTCAAATAAGAAACAATACATCAATTAGAGTACATAATATTAAGGAAAATCATACCTGCGCATATACTAGTACGAATTCGTAACAATAAACCCAATTTCATGAACAATCTGGAAGCAAAGTAAAAGAGAGAAGAGTCTAATATGGATAAAAGAGCTTCTATAGATTTGTTTCCAAAGATATATGTTGGTCATCGGCTCCGCTCGGCTTGGATAAAAGCCGTATAATTTTTAAGCCTAATTGAACGACACCTCATTAGCAAGTACTACCGTTGGATTAAGTGTGATGGACGGTTGGGAAATTGTGTCCAAACTATGCGTTCAAACCAAAAGTCCCATGATCCGGACCCTTATTTGAAATTCTATATTAAATGATGTATGGCCTGTAAAAACATATATATCACTTGTATAGGTGTATAGGACCCGACCGATACGATACGATACCGATATGCGATATTAACTACCTTGCTTGACATACCAACGCTTGGTGGGTTCAACCGAGCAATGCTGTAATAATCTACCCCTTTGTCAATTTTAGTGACAAAACTCTTATATCATATGGATAAACAAATTACAAGAATTCATTACACATACGCTTGATTCCCAAATTCAACAACACAATAACCTGTATACATTCAATCCATAAATGCCGATGTTGACATTATAATAACAAAGCTAATACTCCCCTAAAGGTAAGATAGGTAGATTTTCAATCCACACGTATTTGTTATTCCCTTTGTAGTCCATATAACTACAAGTATCAATATGATATGCTACTCCCCCTTAGTCTATGCTTTACTCTTTCGTTAGATATAACGTTTAAGCACCAATGTCCTTTCCTTAGTGATACCAAATCACTTGTTTACTCCATATATTTTCCCCCTTTTTGTCACAAAATGACAAAGGTACGAGCAAATAAAAGACAAACCGAAAGGATCTTACAAATCTCAAAAGACTTGCAACCTATAAGAGTAATTTTATTTTGATAACCAATATCAAAACCGAAACTACAAAGTAATTTTGTTTTTATATGTTACCAAGGAAACAATTGCCCGAAGCAATTTTCCCTAATAGTTTATCAAACCAAAAATCGACTAAGCACCTTAGTTCCTTTGTTAAACCGATTGTACAAATACAACCGCTTGTTCGATAAGACCAAAATAAAGATCAGAATTAACTCTATTTTTCTCATCAGGTTCTAATTATTCAAATAATAACTTATACCTTTCACTTTTAAACAAGACAAGTACTAAGTTAGTTAACTAGAATTTCTTGTTAAGGCATTCGATTAGACTTGAATAACCGAAACCTCCACTTTGATAAGTCTAACTAAGATCAGAATTAACTTAGTTTCTCTTATCCGGAATCAAATTGGACTAAACAATTCATCCCGAAAACCTTTTTGTTATGCCATAAACAATTCATACAAACCAAATAAATCAACTTGCATAATTATTTACCTCAACCGGAATCAATTGAAACAACATAAATATTAAATTACCGCAATTGCACTGCAATTTTGTGAGCCTAAACAATTGATACCAAACAATAAAGCAAGATAACAATAGTTTTTCTTAACCGGAAACAATTGAATCACACACACATCCATACACAAATAATGGAATAAACATCAATTGTACCGAAATTTTGTCAAGCAAAAGCAATAAACATATGCAATAAAATCAGGCTTTTCTTAAACAGGAAAACGATTAACTAACAAAGTCGTTACCTCAAATTCCGCATCCTGTTCTCCTTTTTCTTCATATCTTTCCGGGGAGAATATCATCATGTTGTCATCCTTTTGCAAGACAAAAGAACAACAAAAACACCAACCTTTACCAGAGAAAGGTTGAAAATCGGTTTTAACTAATGCATAGCAAAAGTTGAAACCCCGAAATACATATGCTTTTATGCTAAACCAAAACGATTCAACATATTGTGACTTTTTCACACATGAGTTTCAATCGGAACCCCTTATGATCCTTTGATAAAGCCTACCAACATGGGCTAGAACTTAATCCCGCTAAACCAAAAAGTCACCCAAACAATAAGGGTTCACATCATTTGAGATCGAATATCACGGTTACAAAAAACGAAATCAAACATCCCATAAACATACATAGCAATAAGATAAAGCATTCAAGCACATGCTATGTAAACGAAAACTATCACAAGAAAAATTATAAACAAATAATTTTATTCATAAATAAGATAGTTTTATTCGTAATAGACCTTATATATACAATTATTGAAAGAAGTCAAAAACTGATGTCTATTTTCCTTGATTAATCCTTTATCTAAATGCTAGAGGAAGGTAGATTATTACTTTCAGTCTTCAGCTTGTGAAATTCTTCAAGTAGATAACCTTGTTGTTTGACCAGAATTTCTTGCAGTTGAGAAATTTTCGTGAAGGATTTGGCAAGAACATGTAATTTTGTCTTTGATTGAACACAGAAGTGTGTCAATGCTTCAATACACTGATATTTCTTCAGCATATTCTCTCTTTCCTTCTTGCTAAGCCAATCTCTCTTTTTGATTTTGCTCTTTGATTTCTCTATATCAAGAGAAGATGCAGACTTATTATTAAAGTGATTTTTCTGATCTAGCATCTTATCAAGAGACGACATTGGATCCAGGCGCATAGTTCGGACAAGGAATGACCAAGAAAAGAGAAGAATCTTTTTATAATTTTCATACTACCGAAAATATAATATTCCTAAAAATATGAATATCTCAAGTATTTTCAATTCCTAGATTTTATTTCCATAATCTACACATAAGTGCCTTAATATTTCTTCTTCCTCACTCAAAATTTGGCACACTAGTTGAGGAAAGAATGCTAATACCTATTAGGTGGTATTAGTATGAGATTTTCTCTCATTATGGAATTTTCAACAACCAAAGTGTCCTTGATCTAGTATCGTATGAGAAATTCTCCTTTCGTTACCTCGAACTAGCAAGTATCTTGAGATTGAGTTGGGTTGCCTATGCAACTTTTAGCAATTCTATTTTTGAGACAGTTTTCGCATCTTGTCTTATTTTTCCCTTTACCATTAGATGATTTAATAACATCGGAAGACATGTCCATTTTTAAAATGGGTAAATCACTAATGAAGGAGGAAGAAATAAGATTGACAACTAATACAATATTAACTGTTTCCTCTTCTTCAGAATCATATGAATCAGAGCTATCATCTAGAGTTACAGTCAGAGCCTTGCTTCCAGTGTATTTCTTAAGATTGGGACAGTCTTTAACAATATGACCAAACCCTTTACACTTAAAGCACTGAGGCTGATATTCATCATCTTCTTCCTGATCATTTTTGATAGGGACTCGATCATGTGGACGATAAGATCGATGAGTATCCTTTATGAATCTTTTATTTCTTTTCTTTAAGAGATCTCGAAACTGTCTAGTAATCAATGATAATGATTGTTCAATTTCATCATCATAATTTTCTGCAATCTGTTCATCTGAATCATCCATCTGTCTATTCCTATCCATTGGAGCTTTCAGAACTTTTGCAATTTTAAAAGCGATTCCTTTTGTTTGAATAGGCTGTGATTCATGATCAAAGATCTTTAACTTTCCAACGAGTGTGCTTCGTGAGAGTGTTGAAAGATCATTTGCTTCTATGATTGCATGCTTCTTAGAATCGTATCTAGATGGCAACGATCTGAGAATTTTGCACACTATATCATTTTCAGAAATAGTCTTTCCAAGAGAGAAAGAAGCATTAATTATCTCAGAGAGTTTTGTAGTTGCAGGAAATCCTACAATACACACCTCACAAGAATTCATAATATCTAACACATATTTAAGATCAATAATCAATCTCTTTATTAATTGAGTTAGAAATTTTACAAGAAGGAAGTGAAATCAAGAATGTAATTGCTACTCTAGACTTTCTCTCTCCTTTAAGCTTTCTCTCCACTCTCGAAAAAGATCTCTCTTTCTCTTAAGCCTATTCGGCTCTTTATATAGGACATTACATAGTGGTTGACAGCTAATCTGTCCTTTATTTTCAGATCTGACTTGCGACATTCTCGCGAGTGTACAAATTCTAAATCTCGCTAGGTATTCACATCTTTCTCGTGTTCAAGATGTCATCATCCATTGCGTCATTTATATTATCCATCCGCGACATTTTCGCAATGTGTCGTTTATGGATTTCGCAAGGATCTTAGTGTTGCGATATTCCTATCCTACATCTTGCCTCTTCTCATGTCTTCTCTGCGAAGGGGAGAATGTCTTGAGAACTAATACTTTCAAAATGCCGCAGCTGTTCATTTTCTTTATACTTATCTGTTTTGACTTGATTCCGTACTTTTACACAAAATTTATTACACGTATCTCTTCCTCCATCAATTTCTTGACACGTCTTTTTCAACTACTTTTTCTCAACCGTTCATGTCTACTCTTCGCATTAAATGTGTTTGCCTTTTCGAGAAATCTTCTCTCTATATATACTTTCCTTACTCCTCTCTTCCTCTTTTTTACTTTCCTTCTAGTTTTTTTCTGCAACTTTTCTTCAACATCTCTCCGTAATTTCCGTTTCTGCTACTATAAATCTTCTTCTTTTTACTTCTTTTGATCTTCAATCTTCTCTTCATTCCCATACTCTGAAAGATGCCTCCAGTTGGTTGCAGATATGAAATTATTTTGGGAGAGGTTCAGAAAGATTTGCAAGAGAAGGGTTTCATATTATCCACTATTCCCAATCAGGAATCTAAATCCATTCTCTCTGCCAAACTCTTTGCTGATCATCATTGTGATGATCAAAAAATCATAATGTCGCTAGGTCAGATTCTCGCTGGTCTTCCCATTCCTCTCTATGACCCAGATCTTCCTTTGTTTTATGAAATTCTTTCTCATGCGAAATTCTCGCGAGCCATAGACCAATTAAGCGGGGATTGTATCCGCTTAATGCTTGAGTTCGCCAACCGTGGTGCTGGTAGGGGATCTCTTTATCCCAAATAAGTCAGAGATCCTAAATTTTAGGACTTAGAGATATTCGCTGAAAAATATTCGGTGGAGAGTTTCTTCGAAAATTATGAAATAATAAACATGAAGAACGATAGAACTCGCTGGGGTGCACGTTTGAAGAGAATAGAAAATATTCCCAGCGACAAAATACTTATGCAGGATATCGATTGGCATTATGACAAGAACAACGTTCCTCGTCATTCCAAAGACGACAAATGGTGCGTCTTTCCACTATTTTTGAATGGACCTTATATTTCAGGTTCAAATGTGCTCCCTGCGAATCTCGCCAATTATCAGCCTTGGGTATTTAATTGGCCCGAGAAAGCAAAAGAGGTATGCTTCCTAAATTTCGCTCAACTTGTAATCTTCACTCCTTTTTATACCTACTAATCTTGCGAAATTTTCAGATTATCAAGTTGAGGAAGAGTTATAAAATAAATGCTAAGGCGAGTACCCTAGCAACACTCAGTTCGATCACGGATGAAGTAAGAAATACTTTTCTTTATTATTTTTAACAATATTGTTGCCTCTGTTTCTTATCTTCATTCGTGTGCGAAGGTTGGTGCTGAAGTCGTTGGAGAAGAGGAAAATCCTAAGGTTGCGGAGACCAAAGGTAAAGGTAAAGGTTCTCTTCGCAAGGAGAAGTCTACTGCCCCACCTTATAAGAAACGAAAGATCCATTCCTCTTCTCCTTCAAATCCTCAATCCAGCGAAAGCTCTGATGAAGATAATGATGATGTTGATATTTCTCTCGCAAAGGAGAATCCTCCAACTTAATCTTCTATGGCGCAACTGTCTAGCATCTTCTCTGACTCCATGCAAGGAATTGGAGATGATCGCCTTTCTAGTACGTGCGAAGCTCTCGCAAGTATCTGTGATGCTCCTTTACTGGAGGGTGATGATTCTCTTCATGGGGTCTCCAGATCGGTGACTCCCAGCTTCCTAAATGCACTTGGTGTCTTGGTATGTCTTTGTTCCCTTATTTCTTCATAATTTCGATTTTAAATTATATCTTGATATTTTTTTATTTTTTTTATTTTTTTTTTTACTTTCCTTTATAGTCCGGGAGAGCTTCCTTCGTTGTTGCCTCAGATCTCGAGAAAAGGCGCAGCATTCTTGAGAAGAAGAATCTTCAACTTCGCAAGAAGAATGAAGAATTGGAAACTGAAGCTGTTGCTCTTCGCAAGAGAAATGAAGAATTTGAAAATGAAACTACTACTCTTCGCGAGAAGACCAAACAACTGGAAGTTGATTCTTCTACTCAGAAGAATAAGATATCTAGTCTTCAAAGCGCCAATCAACAACTTTATGGTATGAGACTCTTCCCTTTTTTCTTTGTTTTGTTCTCTCATTATCTTCCCTTATCTAACTTACCATTTTCGCAGACGTTTATAACCTTTCTGATGAAGCCATTCTTCTTCACTCATTTCCTGAACCTATGGATAATGATGCTCTTCTTGCTCATCTCAACGATTCTTTGGATAGCTTTTCAAATAACAAGATTAAATCTCTTCCTCTAAACGAACTTCAATCCAAATTTCGCCTCTTAGATTTTGATCATAGATCTAGTTTAGGCTTATCCAACCAACTTAAACGTCTGTATCTTAGTTCTAAAGAGAAAATTAATACTTTAAGGAAGAAGATTAGTGATCTTATATTCTCATGGCGAATTTTAAAATGATGTTGTTCTCTTTCGCAATCGGACTATTAAGGCAGTCTGCGATGACAACAACATTCCTCATTCTTCATACCCTTGTCTCCTTGACGAAATCCCCGAGAATGTGCCTTCTTTGGATATCTCTGACAGTGATGCTAGCGAAGAAGAGGACTCAGATGAAGGTGAATAAGTAGAAGAATCTGATGAAGACGAAGAGAATGAAGAAGAAGAATCGAACAAGAAATAATTCTTTTTTCTTCTTTCTCTTTTTGTAATATTTGTAACATTCCTTCTTTTAATCTTCTATTTTTGTAATCTTTTGCTGCGAATTTCTTGGATCTTCAAATATTAGCTCTACCTTTGTTGTTCCTTTCTGCACATGTTAAAAGAACAATTCTTTTTGCAATACTGAGTTAGTCAATATATTATCAACCTTTCATTTTATGAGCGCGTAAATCTATCATATGAAGACAAATAACATGTTTTTATTCTATACATTCCCATACTTGCCTATGTTATTTGCGTTCAAATGAGAGATTAAGCAAGTTATTTTCGAATAGTGATATGTGTTCATGCCTCAATCTCGCACCGTTGTCGCTGAATTTTCAGCAAGTAAGGAAATCTTGGTTTCTTCCAAGATTTCCTTTTTCTTTTCTCTTATGTGGTCTTATTTTGCCTTCCTAGTTAAAGGTCTTACTGTGCCACCTCTTGTCATTGCGACAAAATCGCAGGACGTCTTTACACTTTCATGTAATGACCCATTGATCTTGCCTTATCATTTCGTTAGTATTGTTGCCTCTGCAGGATAGTTTTGTTGCGACAATATGACAGGCCTAAAAATACTTGCGAAAATAAAGCCCCATGACATTTCCGTCTTGCGTGAAATGCAGGACGTCCTTACATTTTCATGTCTTGACCCATTGATCTCGTCTTATCTTTATTTTTTGTATTATTGCCTCTTGAGATTGTCGCACAAATATGACAAGCCTAAATTTCCTTGCGAAAATAAAGCCTCATGACATTTGCGTCTTAAGACACTTATCGACTCCCTAATGGAGGGTGCCGCCCTTATCTTCCCCTGGTTGCCCCTTCAAGGAGACGTACTTACGCCATACAAGGCTAGCTCCTCGCCATCCGGTCTTAACAACAACGATTGTTTCATGACCTCTTATCCCTTTTGCCTATAGGGCTTATGGTTACGAGACTGCACCTAAGTGGAGTTTTCTTGGCCGAGTACAAAGATATGCCGAGACTTGCCAAGAATGGCCGAGATACTTCAAATGCCCCAGGCACTCTTGGCTCAACCGTGTACCTCGGCGCCTTGGTCAAATGTGACTCCTTAGAAGAGACCCTCGGTCGTCCAATCTAAGTCTTAAGCTTAGATTGAAAATCCAAGGTATCTCACCTGGATGGGCTTTATTGACCCCAATTCTCCATGACTCAAGTTCCAGGGACGGTGTAACCTTTTCCCTGAGCCATGCAATAGGTACCCCCTTCTATGACGCACTTTAGGTCTTACATTTGCCTCTTACGAAATTTTTATTTCGCGAACTAGGGTGTACGCCATAGTTGGTTCGCCTCTGTCTGATTAATTTGTTGATTCTTTTGCATGTAAATTCTTTTGTAACGCAATCATATCTTTATATTTCATAAAATATATTCTCTTCTTATGCATATCAACTTCCTTTCGCAACCTCATCTCTGCTATTCATAAGAAAGATTTTAATTTAATTTTTTTATTTTTTTAAAAAAAAACCCAACTTACATTTCTCGTCCTCCTCTCAATTTCTTCTTTGACAATCAACAACTACATTTATTCTTTAAGTCTCTTACTTATGCTACTTTCTGCCTCTGCATTTTTGAATTTTCTGTCGTTTTCTTGTCACATTTGCGAAGCCTTCGCCACCTCCTATCTTCATCATTTTTTGGTTTTATGACATTTCTTCCTCTCTTTGTTCTATTACATCTACCATTAATCTTTCACCTCTTTGTTTTTCTTTGATGTTGTGTTTGGAATTCTTCTTCTTCGCACTCTTTCTTCGCAAGATTCTATATCAATTTCATAACACTTCTTTCCTTCAACCCAATCTCCTTTATGATGCCAACACCGTGGGATGAGGGAACTTGATACATTGGTGGAAAGTCGATGCCACACCTAAGATCTCATGTAACCATGGTCGTCCGATCGGGCGTTGTATGGTGATTCCACATCAACTACAGAATAAAATTTGTGAGGATAATCCTTTCAAAGTGGAATTCGCATATGAACTTCTCCTTTTGGCTTATTTATGATACCGTTAAAACCATAGATTTTGTACGTTGAAGGTATTAAATCTTCATCTTTCCCTCCTATAGTTTTATAAGTATAATAAAAAAGAATATTCACGGAACTCCCAGTATCAATTAAAATTCTGTTGATTGCCCATGAATTCTCAGCTTCATCATCTTCATCCTCGCTAGGTTTTGGGTTGATCTCCAATCGTACCACCAATGGGTTATCGTGCATTTCTCCACCCTCAGGTACTTCTTCGCGGTAAAAGAAATAGTCTGCTTTTGCCATTCTTCCGGTTGACGATGTCTTCGCAATGTTCATTATTTCTCTATCATCGGCATCTCTTGCGAAAACCCTGCCTTTGAGAGTGTTATCGTGAAAATCTTCAATCGTCTTGTATGAGTGTACGATGGAGTTACAAAACAGATTCTTTGCCTTTGCGCCAACTTCAATTACAAATGTTTCTCTTTATTTTGCTGTGTTTGGCTTGTGAATATCTGGAGGAAGTGGCAATGCTTGAGTTTGCATTTGTCCTATTAGAAAGTGATTTAATTTTCCCTGATCTATCATCCTGAGAATAATTCTCTTTATATTTCTGCAGTCATTTGTTGTATGTCCATGGAAATGATGATAAGAGCAAAATTCATTACTTCGTAGCTTGGAGGTGGTTCACTCCCCATGTTCCATGGTGCGGGTATGTTTTCCATTAGGATTATAGCTTTCCATATCTTCTCCACACTAGCATTCAAAGGTGGAATTTTGATTTCTTCCCATATTATCTTTGGATTTATTTGTCCTCTGTGGAAAGTTTTGCCTCGACCTCCATAAGTTCCTCTTGGTGATGACCTCCATAAGTTTCTTGTGGTGATGACCTCCATACGTTTCTTGTGGTGATCAAGTCTTTGGATTTTGTTATTTCCACAACGGCTATAGAAGTTTCTCTCTCTCTCAAATTCTTCTTGATCACGGCTCCCCATAGCTACTAGCTTTTGCTGTCCATCTCCCATTACCCTCTCTTGTTGCCCTTGCGAGGTGCTCGCCACTGTATTTATTAACTTGGGTAATGATCAAATTTAGAATAGTGGTAAGTAGAGTTGTCGTTCACTCGGACTTGTTGAAATCGATTCTAGGTTTTAATAAAGAAAAATAATAAAAATAGAGAAAATATACAATTTATGTCACAAGACGAAGAGAGTTACTGGGACTCGGGATTCCACCAATTTATGTATTCACAAGCATGACGCATCTAAAGTACCTAAGACTAAGCATGCGACATCTAACGAATTCACAAATAATCAAGAAAAATCATAAATCAATTATAATAGTGCAAATAGTCATAAAGGAATTAAATAGAATTACCACACAGGTGCAAAACAACTTCCTCCGTCGTCCCAGTGATGGGTTCTAGCTCCGCATGGTGAAAACACTCTCAAAGGATTTTTTCATTGCTCAAAAAGGTGTTTACAAAGATGAAAAGGGAGAAGAAATTATAAAACCGGGTTTGTAACAGTTTTATTTGTTACAAACGGACTGTTACAGAGAACAATAAAACAAGAGTGTCGTTATCATTGTTTCTTTAAGTCTGTCTCCTAAACTACGACCCTCAGTCGCTGTAGCATAAACGACTGCTCCCTGTGCGTCGTATGTTCTTGGTGTTCTTCACAGTAGCAGAAAATGGCGATTCTCTGCAGCTTGATTTTCTCGACTCTGTGACGTTCTAAATTGCTCCCAATCTCTCCGTGCCCTCTCTATGATACCCCAAGATGCTATTTATACACAACAGTTGAAGAAAATCTTCAGTAATAACTCACAGTGATCTCCAAATATTCGGCAGTGAAAATAATGTTTTCTGGGAATATTTTCTTCCCTGAATTAACCCTTCGTGCATCTACAGCTGCAAAACTCTCCTTTTTCATCTGTGACACGATCTAACTGGTGGCTGGATCCTTCTAAGCACACGCAAACAACAACAAGCTTGGTAAAATCCGTGAAATACTTCTCTCGGATACGTGTTTCTCTGCTTACTTCTCTTGGATAATTCAGCCCGATTTAGATGAATCTAACGAGTATACCAACTATGTCTAAGCGTAACAGGCCCAAAACAATCCACTTGAGTGATTGAATCACTCCAGAAATCTCCAAAACCGAATCCAGCAACACTCGGGTTTTGTTGAGCAAAACCCGTAACTCCCTATCTTCTTCAATCTGAGCTTCCAGCCAAATATAACCCACAGGATCGATCATACCATGCCTGTTAAGACCAAACACGTCATCCCAGAAAATCCCAGCCATTGAATCTCACTGCATCAAGCCCAAAATCGCAACCCTAGTTCTGCCAGGCGAGAACTTTTTTTTTCCCGCCAATTCTAAAATTTGAATGGTGAAGATGGTCATCCCTTATCCAACAGCTGGGGGTGCGAATATCAATTGGGTGCCCCTTAGTAATTGGGTTACCCCTTATCCAAAGTGGGAGTTCGAATAGCAAATGTCCTCCGGGGGTGTTCCGAGCAACTTTTCGAGCCGAATTTTCCAACAATCTTTATTTCCAAAAAAATACCTACAAACACACAAAACACCATAATAAGGACAAAAATGAGTACTAACAATACGAAACATTGAGGACAAATTAGACACATAAATGCGTCAATCAAGTAATAAGCTTGCATTCGCTGCTCTTGAACTTGTGTTCGCAATGGGGTATGATTCCATCTCATTTTGCTTTTCCTCAAGAGAAATATACTCCTCTTGTAGTTCTCGCAACTCAGTCATTGTGATTGTATTTTTGATTCTAAAAATATGAATGTATAACAGATTGGTTGCGAACATAGCATTGATGAATGATAGAATGAGATATCTTTCGTCCACACTACACATTGTCTTCCATCTCAAAGTTAGGTGCTTCAAACTTTCGCCAACCCTTTGCTTCATCCCAAATACATCTTCAATGCCAGGTCGCGAGGAATTTTTACTTATATATGCTCCTAAAAATATAGCTTGCAAATGGTTGAAAGATGTTATAGTGTTCTTTGGCAAACCTTCAAACCATTTTAACGCCTCTCCTATTAAAATTGATGCGAAATACTTGCATAATATTGCATCATGGTTCTCCCATTGTAGCATACATCTCACATAAGCTTTGATGTGTTGGACTGCACAAGTTGTTCCATCAAAAATACTGGTTAACGCAGGAAAATTGCATTTTGGGGGTATTCCTCCTAATTGTACTTCTTGTGTGAATGGAGTTTTCGCAGCTTCCTCTATGGCTTCATCTAATTGTCTCTTACCTCCTCCCCTTTTATTATTTATCATTCCTCTCATTTCCGCTAACTCTCTCAAAATTTGTTCATTTATACTAGAATTTGGATCCATTGGTCTTTTCAACTCCGCCTCTCTTCTCCTGCGTTCATCTCTGTTATGACTTCCTTGTTCATCATTTTCTTCTCGTCTTTCTCTGCGATTTTCTCTTTCACTTCTTTCATTAATTCGCACACCATCATATCTCTCATTTTCTCCTCTTTGCCGTCTTTCAGTTCTCCTTTGTACTCTATCATACTCTTCATTGATATTAGCATTATTGCGGTTTTGCTCACGCCTCCTTTCTCGATTATCATGGTTATTCTGTCGAATTGCCTCTTGTAGCTCTTGTTCTTCCACTTCTGCTCTTAGTCTTTCTCTCTCGCGAGCTAAATGTTTTTTTTCAGTTTAGTGTCTTGCAATTTCATCCTCAATTGCTCGTTCATTTCTTTGTATTTCTCTCTGATTTGCATATAGAGAGAAGCTAAAGGCGGAGATAGTGTGAACTAGGGCATAGAGATGGCTGCAGGAGCTACTGGCACGGGTACAGAGATGGAGTGGTGGTGATGGTGATCTCTGAACGGGTAAGGGAGGAGAAGGTGAAGAGATGGGTTTCTCTGTGGAGTTGGTGGGGAGAAGAAAGAGAAGAAGGAAGAAGAAATGGGATTGCTCGATGGGGGTATAGGTATAGGGCATTTTGTTGTGAAGCGGGCGCAGCGACGGACGATGGGAAGGTTGGAGCGAGCGTAGGATGTGGCGGGTGAAGATCTGAACGGCTGAGGAAGTATTGGGTTGTTTTGGTGTTGAGTGCAAGCATCGAGAAATGATGTGTAGGAGGCAGCGAGCGTAGGATGCAGCAGGACGAGATCTCAACGGCTCGTGGTGGACGGGCTCGGATTCGGGTCGTGGGTAGCTTGGGCCCATGTCTTGTAGATGGGTTGCTACTTGTTGCGCGCGCGGGCTTTGGCTTTCTGCTTCATAGATGCTTGCCTCCAATTTTCTTTGCTCTTTTGGCTCCTCAGTTTCTCCGAACTTTATTTATTACCTAAAAACACAAAATTAATTAGTACAAATATTTATTCTTGAAAACAAAGAAAATACAGAATCTGGGATAATATCTGATTTCTGAGCACAAAAGATGAGTTAAATGCCAATAAATAGATGTAGAAATATGCAATATTTGGCACTCATCACTCTCCCATGTAAAATTCTCCTCCCTTCTTCCTGATTTTCTTCGCCATCTTGATTATTTCGCCCCTGACGGTATCTATTTCCTTGAATTCTATCATTCTGCTCGTTTTGAAGAATTTCAGCACGTTGAATATAACGATCTTCCAATACTTCTCTTCCTTCGCGACGTTCTTCGCCTGGATTTTGTATTCCCTCTCGAGTTTCTTCATTAGCATTTTCTATAGGCAAATTTTGTCTTATTTCTTCTCTAACTGATCTTGAACGTGATCTTGTAGTGCTTCTTGACCTCCTATTTTGTAATCTTATGTTTCCCATCCTCAATTCATGATTTTGCCTTGTCAAATTCGCACGTTCTTCTGCTTATAATCGCCTTTCTTCATGTATTGTTTGTCTCAATGCCTCTAATGCTGTAATCTCTTCATTTTCATGAATTATCCCTCCAATTACTTCTTGGTCTCTCTCCTCTTGTCCATTTCCTCCTAATTGATGTTCTTCTCCCATTTCATCTACAGAGTCTGATCGCCAAGTATGTACACTCACTCTGCCGTAATCCACAGTTATATTTTGTACTGGTGGTGTACGCTGAACTGGCGGTGGAATTTGATCTTCTTTATTGTTCCTTGTATTCATTCTTGAAGATTCCCCCATCTCATCTCTCCTTTCTCCAGCAAGTCTCCTACTCCTTCTAACAGTTGTTTGTTGTTTTGATGCATGTCTTCTTCTAGCCATTTTTCAATCTTAATGAATTGTTGAAAATTATATGAAATTCCTTCCCTATTATTCCAAATTCTTTCAAATCACAATATCAATCTTCAATCAATCCCTGTTTCTTGTGCCATATGTAGTTGCAGGAAATCCTACAATACACACCTCACAAGAATTCATAATATCTAACACATATTTAAGATCAATAATCAATCTCTTTATTAATTGAGTTAGAAATTTTACAAGAAGGAAGTGAAATCAAGAATGTAATTGCTACTCTAGACTTTCTCTCTCCTTTAAGCTTTCTCTCCACTCTCGAAAAAGATCTCTCTTTCTCTTAAGCCTATTCAGCTCTTTATATAGGACATTACATAGTGGTTGACAGCTAAGCTGTCCTTTATTTTCGGATCTGACTTGCGACATTCTCGCGAGTGTACAAATTCTAAATCTCGCAACACTCCTAAATCTCGCTAGGTCTTCACATCTTTCTCGTGTTCAAGCTGTCGTCATCCGTTGCGTCATTTATATTATCCATCCGCGACATTTTCGCAATGTGTCGTTTATGGATTTCGCAAGGATCTTGGTGTTGCGATATTATGATCCTACAAGTTTAATATGAAACTCTTCAAAAGTGTCGTTGTCATCCATTCGAAGGTTTTCCCAATCGGATGTAAGAGTTTGAAGTTTAGCTTCTTTCTCTGATGTGTTTCCTTCGAATACGATCTGAAGATTATCCCAAGCTTCTTTCGAAGTTTGACATGTTGATACATGATATTATAGATCACGACTTACAGCATGTATAATAGCATTCAAACCATCTGAATTCTGCTTAGCAAAAGCCTTTTCTTCGTTTGAAAAATCCACTAAGCGTTTAAACTCAGTTTCCGAATTTTCTACTTTTGGGCGATTATAACCATCGACGACTAATATCCAAGTATTAAAGTCTCGTGATTGAAGAAAGTATGTCATAGCAGATTTCCACCATAGATAGTTTTTTCCGTCAAATCTTGGCGGTACGTTAATTGAAGTCGATTCATGAGAACTCGAATTCATTGCTTATAGTTTGGATCGCACCAAACACAAATTGTTAGATCTTTTCGTGTTTGCCTGCTCTGATACCAATTGAAAAGACGAGGTTACCCAAATATACCTCAATCTAAAACTTTTCCATCTATAAGTCCTTTCTCCGAAAGTGATTGTCTATGGACTGAGTCAAGACAATACAACTAATCGGTTCACACTTCGTGTGATCGTCTATGGATACGAGATCGAGACAATACGACAACAAGATAACTTGTGTGATTGACTATGGATACAATATCGAGAAAATACAACAACAAAGTATGTTTCCTTGATAATAGGTTCAGACTTAACCAAACATAATAGGATTGCTATCAAGTAAATAGGAATTAACGTTTGTGTATTTTACTTCTAGTTATAATAAAACAGTTATAATTGCGGAAATAGAAAAGTAAAAGACACAGCAATATTTTGTTAACGAAGAAACCGCAAATGCAGAAAAACCCCGGGACCTTGTCCAGAATTGAATACTCTCAGGTTTAAGCTGCTATACAAAATCTAAACCAACTTCGTATTGTTGAGACCAAGCAACTAAACCTATAGTTCACCTAGTTCCGTCTGTATCCCTGCGCCTCAAACTTGCAATAAGTCACGCACTTGGAACAATTCCTTTGGTTCGTATTCCAAACAGTAAAGGAACAACAAATTTGTTCGGTAACCACTCTTTTCAAACAAGTGATATGAGTTTGACAAAAGGCTCTTCTGTTTATCCCAATAAACTCCTTTGTCAGGTCCTTAGATCTATCTTTTCAACAACTACCAAAGTAATTGTTAAGACTATGCAATCAATACTTTGAATCACAAAGAATCGTATTGATGACGAACTACTCAACTAATCAATCAAATCTATCACAAGGATTAACCGATTATAGTTGGATCCCTAGCCGTTAAAGTTTTGTGCACACCAAAGATTATGAACCCAGATCAGAAATCTTCTTCGTCTTCAAATCTTCTTATATCTTCTATAAACACCCGCACACAATCAACTTGAGTCTCTTGTGATCAATCACACATAGAACGGAGTCTGTTAACAATGGATTATCACAAGACGTCTTTAGATCTATAAACAATCTAAAGATCGTCGTCGAAACTTCGATCTAGTTTGAGTGAATCTTATATCAGAATAGAAGATTCTCAAGCATAAACAAACTAGGTGCAATCAAAGTTCAACAAACGTTAGTCAATCAAATCAATCGAAAACTAATAATAAACCGAAATTATCTAGTTTCCCACCAATGTTACTCGTAGAGCTTCCCAATCCCAAAGAAGTCTTTAAAACGAGCGGTCGTAAGAGATTTCGTCTAATTTGGGTACTTTCCTCTCCGAATAGACGGCTCCACCAGTAACAACACAACAAGGTAGTTTTTTGGCTCGAGGATTAGTTTGCTTGAAATGCAAACTTCAATATTTATAGACCAAGGAAGTTTGGACACCAAGGAATTTCCAAAACCGAAAATATTCTCAAGATATGCAATATATTTCCAAATTCGGTTTCCATAATTCCTGGAAATGATTTGTCCAAATATTAACCGAAATCTCAGTAGAAAATCTCCAATTAGTAAATGCACATTACCAATTTTTATTTTATAAAGATATGCATTTTAATTGCTGGAAATTAAAAGCATGTAAAACTAAAAACATTAATTAAAAGATTCTCAATTTATTTCGATCCGGGATTCTTCTTTAGCTATTAAGAAATATATTTGAACAATAAAAGATAAGAGTTACTGCACATGTTCAAAGTATGTCGACATCTTTACTTTGTAAATCCTTTTTCATATTTACAATCTTGGAACCGATTTGCTACACTTCCAAACAAGTTTAGAATTGGTTCATCTGACTTCCAAGATCTATTTGATTGATTATCCTATCAAATCACCAATCATGGGTTTCACGTTTCTACCAAAACAAGTTTCGGTTCTACCTCCATGTGGGTACTAGGATCAGTCACGCTAGCTTTTCAAAAATTGGTTGACTAGGTACTAGGATCGGTTACCACATATTTATGGTATCTAACTTGTAATATGTTGCACAAGTCATAGGATCGGTTACCAATATCTAAGACTTGTTGCACCTCTTACAAGGATCGATTCCCCTTTTCTTGTGATCAGTTGCACCTCTTACTAGGATCGGTTCCCCAATGTCTAGAGTTGGTCATACCAATTACAACAAATCGATCATACCATCTCAGGTGATTATTTAAGATCAGTTTCACTAATAAAAGTCATACCAATAAAAAAGTTAGGCCTTGTGAATAGTTTTACCAAGATACATAAACAAGTTATGAGCGGTTATACTAAACACACATATTGGTAATCCAAAGATTTGCAATGAATAACAATACCAATAAGATTCATAAAACAAGTTTATGAATTTTACTTCCTTTAAACGAATGTAAAACATTGTTTCCTAGGACGAAATCTTCACCCATACCCATACATAATCACAATAGCATTTATGCGATTATGTCGATGTCTTATATACGAAGTTCAAAAGATAGACGTTATATTTCGTATTGTAATTCCTTAATACTATGTCTAACTAGAGTATAATCATTCACAGCTTCGCAGTTATGTTTTCAATATGCACGACTTGAAAGATACGTTAGGGAATGAAACAGTTCAAGTCAAATATTACTAACCTCAAGTGGAAGGATGATGTCGTCGTTGTAGCTCCTTACTTCTTCACATTCTTCAATTCTTCACGTAATACTTGTAATGTCTCATATCCTAATACTTTAAAGCTAACCTATACAAAGTTGACTCTAGTAAATAATCAAGCAACTCTTAAATGAGTATTGGTTCACTAAAATATGACAACCAAACTTGACATACCAACACTTGGTGGGTTCAACCGAGCAATGCTCTAACAAGGGACGGTAATATTTTTGGGGGCATCTATCAGACACGTGGCAGGTCAGGATTCCTAAACGTTTGTATATATTGAGTATTTTGTTTTTCATCTTTTGTTTTTGAAAATTATTTTTTAGGATTTGTTTCTTAATAAAAATAAAAATAAATAAATAAATAAAAATAATAATAATAATAAAAAAAAGGATTACCTAGCATTATTAATTAGAAAAATTAAAAAAAATAAAAATAAAAAAAATAAAATAATTTAGCATTTATTAGGAACATGTGCTACTAATATCTCTTTTGCAAGGTCATCAATTACAGGGTTTCCCCAGATTTTGGACGCAAAGTTCAAAGAGGAAGTGAAAGTGAAAGTGAAAGTGAACGTATACTTTCTTCATAAGGATTATGGCAATCAAGAATGCATAGGGGGCAATTCATATATCCCAAGCTTCTAAGGGATCGTATAAAGGACCAGAAAGGATGAAAATATTTTGAGCAAAGTTGTAAAGATTGAAGAGCCTTTACACGGATGATGCAATCGACGTGATGAAGTAGCATGTTAGAACGCAACCTGTTTTTGCTGTAGCTGGAATCGCACAAGTACCGTCTCGTCGTGATCCCTATCACGAGGAAATGTACTAGTCCAATATAAAAAATACTTAGATATAATTCGGGTGAACTTTTTATTGTCATCCCGGATAATTTATAAGTGAGGAATCCAACAAAATAATCGTGTTAAAGTGCAAAATAGGTGTGTATGTCTTTGGCATTCAGTTTCATGCAAACCTCTGCCAAACAGGGGCAACAGTAGACACCCCAATTTTGCACATGAATAACAAATGTTGCGGCTGAGTATCCGAATACAAATCATAAAAGCTAGCCTAAACTAGGTCCACTGTGCATTTTAATACGAATTGGCTTTGCCCTTTTTGATCAATATACGTTTCTGCACACTAGTCCACCCAACTTTCGCTAGGTTATTTTGGCGCAAGTGGACAACAGGTCCATCTCATGCATCATAAATATGTATGCTGCTAGCCACCAAGTTACCCAAAGTCCACTAGCACTTTTCTCCTAAGAGTCCGTCCACCAAAGAGTAAAATGTCCACACTTTTTCTGAGCTTTGCTCCCAAGTATTTCCTTTTAATAAAAATCTAGGATTAAATGAGATATTAGGAAATTTTGGTAATGATAATTAAAATGACTGAGGATTTTTTTATATCGGAAATAATATAGTTTCATTTAGTTAAAATATTTAGGTTTTTAATGTGAAAAAAACCGTCTTCACAAATCGATTTTCACAAATACCCCTAAAGGGTATATTTTAAGTTTTTAGGGTATAGTTTTTGAAATTAATAAATCCGATGATTATGGTTAATGGAGAAAAACTATAAATAGAGAGCTAATTTTGGTGTTTGAGGAGGAAAATTTTTGATAGAGATCTGGGAGAAATTTAGGGTAGAAATTTAGGAGAGAAAAACAGTAAAGAGAACTTTAGAAGAATTTAAAAGCAAAAACATTGGGTAAAGATATTAATTGTCCGTGCTTGGATACGATACGGGGTAGCATTGTTGGATTCGCTCATTAAGCTAAGTAATATAACAAAAATCTCGGCAGCGAAACAGGTAGCCTCTAGCACATTCTATTTCATCATTTTATTTAAGATTTAATCGTGTAAGGAGAATTAATTGATAATTGAGAAAGTATCCATTGTTTCTTAACATCGTCCATTGTTATTCTCTTTGTTTAATTTGAACTTGGCTTGTCTAGTTACTGTAATACAGTAGTGATCATGAGCTCCATTTTGATTGCTAAGATGGTTAGATACGAAGATAAATAATACCCGCTAGATGAGTACGTGATGGCTAACATGCTTAGCTAATTAGTAGCACCTTCTGTTTGATTGGCCAGTATCTTCATTGATATGTGGAATACGGGTATGAATATAGTTTTGGTGGCTTAATAGGTTGACCCAATATTTTGTTCCTTATTAACTGATTATTGCATAATAATAATAATAATAATAATAATAAGTTTGATAATTGATATATTGATTTTGATTTCATTTGATTTGATTTTCAATATTAATACTCCCTCTGTTTCTGAAAGACCGTCCTCTATTCCTTTTTCGTCAGTTTCAAAATTGTGTCCAGCTTCTGTTTATAGTCATACTTTTTCAATGAACTCTCTAATATACCCTTGAATTCTTTATATTCATAAATTTATTTTTAATGTGACTCAATCTAAAATATTAAATAAATTAGTAAATTGAGGAAACAAATATATCCTTCATTCCTTTTAAGGAAATATACATTTAACTCTAAAAATTAGATTCCTTATAAAGTTTATACTTCTTAAATTCAATATCTTTTAAATTTCCCTTTTATATTTCGTATTTATAATTCTCAAACCAATTTTGGATATTCTTTATTGTTAGCATTTTTATTAAAATAAAATAGGTAAGTAACTAAGGGTAGTCAAGTAAAATAGTACGGTCTCCTTAATATTTTGAGAAAGTCAAAGCGGACTGTCTTTGTGAAACGGAGGGAGTAATAATTTCATATTGATTCGATTTTCATAATAATAATTATTATTATTGCTTTAGAAATTGATTTAATTATTCGGGTATCTAATATTTTGTTATTTTGCAGGTAATAATTTTATGATTTTATATGTGTTTTTACAATTAAAATCCCTAAAATCCCAATTATAAAGTAGATGCCAATTTTCGGGATTGGACGGGCTAGGTGCCTCACACCTTCCTAGCCCGTATCTTGATTTCCGGACTCATCTCTGTAACTGGACCAGTGTTTCTTTTGGGTCCCAACTTCCTAAGTTGGGTGGCGACTTCTATAATAATTATTTCCTTGTGTATTTTTCTATTTTAGATATTTAGAGATCTTAACCGATTTCGACGGTATTTACACCACATCACACGGAAGGAAGAAATCTCCCAACGATGGTGTTAAGACTGTTCACTCTATTCTCTCAGGTGATCAGAAAATGCGTCTCTTTTGTGATTCGAAAGGACATACTGAACAAAAGAGGAAATCTAGGTTGAATGACAATTCTATTGTTCAACTTCAACACACCTTGGATTTAATTCTTAAAGGTGTAACTGACATTCGTATGTCTAAACAAATTGGTTTTAGCACTCACCCTGTAAACCCTACCAGGAAAGTCAATTCTAGTTGTTCCTCGAATGTTCATGCTCGTAACAGCAATCTTAACACAGGTCATCTAAGAAGAACTCAAGGATCTTCTTCAGTTAAAAAGGGAGATACTATTGTTCTTGATGCGAACCAGGTACCAGAAGAAGGAAGTAAAAATGGTGGTGTGCAAGACAACCTAAATTTGATAATTGAGGGTTACAAGGAACTCATCAACAGGCTGTCAAATTCCTTAGGCCAAAATCCTTCAAGTAAGAATCTCTACTATACATCGTATTTTGATGATACCCTTTCGCATCAAAAAGTTTTTCCTCCAAAGATTACAAAAAAGCGGTTTAACCGAGAACAACATTCATTTGATGAGCTCAAAGCTCATACTTGTGCTAATTAACACAAGGTTGAAATCTCACTCACAAAGGTTGAGTGAGATATGATCAGGTATACTTTATGGCAATGTGTTCTCTGATTGTCTAGCTATTTTCTTATCGTTTTAGCTGGTTGTGTTTGGCTTTGTGAAAGTTTTGTTTATTTAATTTCCTTTTGGAATTTTATTATGTCAAAAATGCCATGCTTATGCTCTAAATTTTTTCTCTTGTGAGAACATAAAATTTATTTAAGCTAAGAGTTGTGAAATTATTCACTTAGCAAAATATTTTCGTGCAAACAGCTTTCTTGGTTTGTATTTTCTGGTACTAGGGTGTTTTTCGCCTATGGGTCATGCTTGTGTTTGTACGGGTACCTATGCTACTTGTCACGAACCAACTTTGGAAACCCTATGCTTTTCCCAATATCGTTTATATACCTTCCCTATTGAGTCGAGTTATCTCACTCTAGGTTTTCTATTATCAAGAATGGCTTCTCTTCCTTGCTCTTGGGATTTTCCAGAAGACTTTGTTGATAATGCTATATATTTCGAGTTCGATGTAAAGAAGAAAAGAACCCTTGTAGAAGTTGAGGACTCCTCTTCTCAATCTCCTGATAATTACTCAGACATTGAGGACGATGAAGAGATTTTTCTTTGAAGTGGTTCATGATTTTCTTAAATACTTTGAGGAAGCAAAACTGCAACTCATTGATACTATGAAGGGTCTTGATGTGTTAAGAACTGAGTTGAAAAAGGTTAACTTAGACCTTGTTCTCATGAAGACACATGTTAAAGATCTTCTCAATGAGAATACCTTCTCTGAAGAAGCAGTGGATGCTATTAATCACAAGCTCAAAGGACTCAAGACTCATGGGCGTTCCGAAAGTGATCTTTGATTTGCATTCACAATCGGTTTTGTTGGTTTAGGAGTCTTTCGTTTTCGTTTTTTTTTTTTTTTTGCTTTATTTTGTCTAGGTAACATCTTATGAGAATTTATTCTTGTGTTTTAAGAAGGATAACTAGGGTTTGGAATAGCAATTATTGTGAGTATACATAGTTATTGCCAACGATTTTAATCTTGCAATGTTTGTAGATTTATTTATTTAAATTCTAAAGTTTATTTAGAAGATGATTTTGCAGTATTAATCTTTATGGTTTTACATATTGCAACTTGTTATGGGATATGTGTGATTGCATCCGTGAACTATGATTGTCCCATATATGTCAAAAGTTAAGCCTATTATGTCATTATACAAATATTGATGGAAGATAGGATGAACTTTTGATTCCAAAGATTAAGTCTATTATATGTCTTTATGCAAATATTGATGAAAAATAGAATGAATCTTTGAATATTCCGCAGTATTAGTCTTTCACTGATCCACATCTCTTTGTAAGTACTGTGCGTCTCCGTAAGTTCTCTTATGTGAGCATTTCCGGTTAAATTAATCATGGGTTCTCTTGTGGTTAATTTAATTGAGTATTTTGTATACAAATTCATGTTTCATGTAATTTGTTAATCTCCAAAGAAATCCTTCATTCTTGTGAAAGTAAGGTGCTCTTGTTGTTCTTTCGGGAATGACATTTTATGAGGGAGAGTTCTTAATTGAACTTGTGCTTAACTGCCAAATCTTTGTGGGGAGTGCGGCTATGGAATATTGTAGGAGTGTTCTTGTATCTCTATTAACTCCTTGATGAATGCATTTAGTTTCGGCTATATGATTGCATCTAAACAAAGTTGATATGTTTTCTTATAGTTGAAAAAGCGGGGTACAACAACCACACCCAATATTTCGCTTAGCAATCTGTATGGACTAACTCCAATATACTTTTAAGAGAATCAACTAGACTCAATCTTATTAACAGTATATCAAAGAGTTATGATATCTCGATATAATTGTTACTCAAGCAAATAGAAATCTGTGAGTCTAATTAAATACAAGAGAGATAACTTGGATGGTACCAAAGACCAATATCCAAGTGTCAATCAATGTAAATCAACAACCAAAGGTTGGATATTCTAATTGATTGATCTAACGCACAACCTGTGATATTTCAATTATATAACAAAATATAATGCGGAATAGAAATAACACAGACACCAAAATTTTGTTAACGAGGAAACCGCAAATGCATAAAAACCCCGGGACCTAGTCCAGATTGAACACACATTGTATTAAGCCGCTACAGACATTAGCCTACTACAAACTAACTTCGGTCTGGACTGTAGTTGAACCCCAATCAATCTCACACTGATCCAAGGTACAGTTGCGCTCCTTACGTCTCTGATCCCAGCAGGATACTACGCACTTGATTCCCTTAGCTGATCTCACCCACAACTAAGATTTTCAGGAAGTTGATTCTCTTGAAAGTATATTGGAGTTAGTCCATACAGATTGCTAAGCGAAATATTGGGTGTGGTTGTTAGACCCTCGCTTTTTCAAGTTGTGAACCATCATATGATGTAACTTCCTGAAAATCATCTTTGTTAGAAGCAACATGGATATTTGCACCACTGTTTGCTATCCACTCTTCTGGAGTATCAAATATATCAGCAGCTGCTAGCATAGAACTCAGATTTGCTGGTGGAATTCTGCCTTGATAAGAGAAATTGAGTCTTTGATTGCAGTTAGGAGCCATATGTTCAGTTGAAAGACAAATCTGACATGGAGGTGGCTTAGCACCCAGCGTAATGGGTATGATTTAACCTCATTTTTTTAGCAAAATTATAGGTATTTTGCTAGTTTTGGCTTTGATTTTTTTTTTGAGGTTTTTTCTTACATTTAATCTTTTTTAGTACATTAATAAAGAAATAATAATAAATTTTTATAAAAATAATTTATATTCAAGTTAAAAAGAGAAAGAAATTAAGATTTTTAGGATATCGGCCACCATTTGGACTAGAATAGCCTCTGGAACCTCTGTAGGATTGCCTTTATTATTATGATATTAACCACCTCTAAAAGAACCTCTATTAGCCACAAAAGCATTTGATAACCTGAGTTGTTTCTTTATTAATTTTGAGTCATTTTCTAGAATAGCCTCCTCTTGCCTTTATTATTATGATATTAACCACCTCTAAAAAACTCTATTAGCCACAAAAGCATTTATGTTGTTTCTTTATTAATTTGAATGCTTATAAAAATTGTTATGGAGGATTATAATAGGTGTCTCATAGATGTGGCAAATGGAATATCATCTGAATTGAATGCTTTGAGTGTAATAACAACAAGTTCCTTGTCAGAAATAATTTCTCCTGCAGCAGCTAATTGATCTGATAATGACTTTATTTCATTTATGAGAGAAGGAATAGATCGATCACCTTGAGTTAGCGAGAGTAATTTGGTTAGAAGCTGAATGGAGTGAGTTGATGAAGCTCTTGCAAATCGATCTTCAATACTAGTCCATAGTTGATGAGAGGAAGTAGATCTTGAGAAGTATGCAATGACATAGTCTGAGATTGTTGAGTTAATCCACATAATGATTGTTGAATCTTCATCCATCCAGTCGGTGAAAAGAGTTTATGAGATCCATCAACAAATCTCATGAGTTTGTACTTGATGATGACATGATTCATTAGGTTACGCCATGTGATGAAATTATCATCCTTCAATTTGAGATGAACAAAGTTTGTTAATTGATTTAGTGGAATTGTAGATAAAGAGTTTGAAGTTGGATTCTCCATTGAAGACGATGAAAAAAACAAAACACATAATCAAAGAAGAAAGTAGTGAGACTATGATAAAAGAAAATATCAGCAGATCTTAAAATATTGAATTGAAAACAAGATCGAAACACTTCAAATCTCGGATTGATACAGTAAAAGGATCTGAAACAAATTTGATGAGCAGATTAAGAAATTGAAGAAGCATGATCGAAAAAGGAGAGGAGAAAACCCTAACCTACCCTGTCTGATACCATAACAACATTGTATCAATCACAGTAAACACACGTTATTTCTACAGAGAATATAAAACTAACATTACAGACACAACACTTTAAGTGTGTGTATTTAAGGACATACTAACGTACACCTGACCGACAAATACACGTGAGACAGCTAGCACACGTGAAAGGGAAAACACAGTTCAAAAGAACTTAACCTGCACTACAACAGTTCTTATCCCGCACCACTACATTGTGTCATTAGGATTATATATCTAATTAGTATACTACTTGGGCTGTATTAGTATCTGTACAAAAGCAAAGAAGAGTACAAAGTGAAAAAAGAGAACTAGGTGGTAGTGGTGGAAATCAAAAGTTGAACTCCTAAAATATGATGGTAATTTTATATTCGTAAAGAATGTTGTTTCTTTGCTACTAGAGCTTATACTGAGGTAGCTATATCATTTCTTGAGAATTGAATCATTTTGCTTTGTTTGAATTTTGGGTGTTGTTCACTGAGGTTGAAAGTGATTACTCTGTAGACCCATGGAACATAGTACTACTTGGCTCAATCACATGAGTATTACTTGGCTCAATTACAGGAAGTGCTTATAAGGTGAACATAAAAGGAAAAAATAAGAACATTATTATATTGCAGTTGTTGTTACTAATTTATGTTGCTTTTGCCTATATCAACTTGGAAAATTACATCGCATTAAGGATTTATTTGATGATGTTAGACCTTAAAGGTTTTAGGTATGAAAAACACTAGCTTTCTCATTAATGTTATCCGACAATCATATTCATGTTGGCTTGCCTTTCACCAGATATAACCCATGGGTACTTAATTCATCGATACTTTACATTACTGGGTACTTCGTTGGAGTGTTGTGTACCCGTTCCTTGAGAAACATTTACTGCATAGGGTTTTACAGGATGAGGAAAAGAGCAGGAGGAAATATTTGTCAATTTTTCCTTTCATCTTGTTGATTACTATATAAGTAATACTATTATGCTGGGCGTTTAATTCTACAATTCTATACAGGAGGTGAATGACATTAGATAACGTAAGAATGAGTGGAAAGGTACTAAATTGGTATTGTACATTACGGGGTACTTTTTCGGAGTGTTGTGTACCTATTCCTTAAGCAAATTTTACTGCAGGAAGTGAATGCGTAAGAATGGGTGATTACTAAAAAACTAATGGTATCAACTAATTCTACAATTCTTTACTGGAAGTGAACGCGTAAGAGTGGTTAATTTAAAAAAAAAAATTGAGGCACTAGAAAAATTGCTCAAAAATGGAAACATGCTCAAAATTGCTCAAAACACATACCGCGAGAGATCGAATTTGTGGAGAACGAACCACATTTAAAATTCCAGAATTAACTACTGCACTGCAATTAAGTTTTGTTATTTTCTAAGTTATCTAGTTGTGTTTTAATGTTTATGCTATGGTAGCTATTATTCTGAATCAGTATGATGTTGTTAGAAAATTTCACATTGGTGTTTATGGGTGAAAACTATTTCTGCCGGTTTTGGTAATTTGGGGTGTGTGGATGAGAAATGAGTCTAAACCTTAAACAAATGTACTGCGCGGTGAGTGCTTGTAGATTCGAGAGATCAATCTGTGCAAGTCCGGCCTAAACCAAGAAATGGTCATTCCGGACTTGTTTCGGTCACAAAGTGAAGGACATGGGGTTGATCTTAGGGAGGGAAGCGAAGAAGGTGTTGAGAATGTGGAGGTGTTGGCTATGAATGACTTGTATCACAAAGCTGAACTGGCTTGCAGGGTGTAAGCTATTAGTTCCGGTGTTTGAATACGATTGTATCAACACTTGCCTCTGTTGTCTGGACTTGTCTTGTTTTCTCCTGTGTGTTTGGAAAATAGGGAGGAGAACCTATTTATACAAGTCTTTTAGCCTAACCTTCGTATCTCGTGGGAAGTGGAGAAAGTGGAGTGATGGAGTAGTGGAGTCGTGTGTTAGTGTCACACCGACCGGTCTTGCCCACTTCTCCCATCATCACTAACCGTCCATGACTTCGACACGTTCTTGTGATGGCGCATTGCGCGCCGCACGCTGTAAACCGCAAGACCAATACCCAAAGTATGTATCCCCAGTTTGTGACATGATTGATGTCTCGAGTGTGTGGATCGTGGAACCCACAGAAAGTAGCATGTAATCTTTAAATTGAATAACTGCCGTTATTCAAGAGGTCGATACTTGTGAAGTATCGTGTGTATTTTATGCGCAGTCTTTGCATCATGGTGTGGTAAAGTGACGGGTGGTGATCACCAAGATGCCTTACTGACCAATTAACTCTGACCGGGGTTGTATAACCAAGCCGGTGAAGTTGGACGGACGAGATGATCTTTGAGACACTCATCTGCGACCGTTGATGAAATTAGGGTTTTAGAGGAGGTGCGCAAGCATCCCTCTTCAGCCTGGTCGAATCCAAGCTTGGATACGATTTTGGCCAGGCCGATCGTACATGCGTGTAGACGTCATGACGGTGTAGGCGCCTATACCACATTAGCTCACAAAAGTATGATCTGGGCCACTCAATTCGTCCGGTGAAGTTGAGTGGTCGAGATCAATTTGTGACAGAAAACTAGTGCCGCAAGAGCCGCACATCATGCCATCTTCAGGCGCGCGTTCCAAGACAACCAATTCTTGGTCGGTCTTGGACGATCGGTCTGGAGTGTAGGTGGTAGGCTGGTGTTCACGCCTATACTGATCGTGTCCCATGAAAACGTGATCTAAGCCACTCAAATCGTCCGGTGAAATTGAGTGGTCGAGATCAGTTTGCAGTTTGGGAAGTGTGACCACGCTAGTTTGGACGCGCGTTTTGGGATAGCCAGGCATGATATGCCTTGGCCGATCAGGTGAGGGAAGAGACGGGCCCACGGTGGTCATGCTGGTATGACCGGACCTGCTTAATCTAATCTGGGACCCTCCATTCGTGCCGGAGAAAGATGGACGCTCGTGATGCTCGAAACCCTAATTTTGGCTTCCACGGCCGTGTAACCATGCTCTTTTTCGGGCGCACGAATTGGGATGACCAATCATGGTTGGTCCCGACCGATTGGTCGGTATGTAGGCGGGCCCACGGTGATTGTGTTGACATGCTCGGGCCCTTTGAATCTACATCTACACCCTCCATCTATACTGCGAAGATGGATGGTTGAGGCTTGTTTGCGACACATGTAATGTCCGCAAACCCAAATTTAGGGTTTTCCGTCCATACCGCTCTGGTTTGGACGTTTTGGCAAGCTATGCCAATCTTTTGGGAGGCCGACCATGCGGGGTCCGCGTTGGTTCAGTAGTGAATATTCCATACCTGCTTGGGGTTATGAAATTGATCTGGGCCATCCAATCATCTTTGGTGAGGTTGGATGAGCGAGATCATATCCGTGACCGGGACACGGGACAGTCCGGATGCTCAATCGGGCTAGTATAACACACCGAGAGTTCTCAATCGGGCTAGTATAACACACCGAGAGTTGCGGCCAGCACGGGTATTTCGTACATGCTTTCATTATAATGCTTGGAGGTTCGTGTTGCTCGTGGAGAGCAACACTCGATCGTCATGTCGTGCGATAATGAGTACGGGGGAAATACAAGGCTGCTCACGCATTAATTAATAATGCTATAAATTCACGGGGTATATGGGATTGTTGCTACATGCTCCAACCTGGATGAATTTCGTGTATTTAATTCACTGAATGGGATTGTTGCCACATGCTCCATTCTAGGTGAATTAGTAAAGTGAAGAAGTATCCAACACTTATTAATGGCTCTATCTTTTACAAGATGTTAGCGCATAATTTTACGGGGCTTTTACAATTTTAACCTTAAATGAAAATCCACCATCAACATTAAGTCCCCCGCCTAGCACATAATGGTTACACTATTGTGGGGTAGGCATGAGATGGTGACAGATTAAAGACAACGCTTATGAGACAAAGTTAGATGTTACCCAGGAGAGACGGGTCATCCTTTCCTTGGAGCATGTCACGTTCAAGAGGCGTCCAGCGAGTGTTCCCCTAGCATGATGTCGGTCTTGCTGCTTCGATGGAGTGTTACGCCTGTTTCGTTCATGGGGCTACTTCACCTGCTTGATCGAACGTGGGCTTGATGTGCTTGTTTTGGTTAATCGTGGGTCCGCTGCGTCTGCTTGATCGAACGTGGGACCCGATGTAAGCATGCTTGATTCGAACATGGGAAGATGTGCATGCTTCGATCAAACGCGGGACCACCGTGTACATGTTTCAAACGTCGGCCATGTCCTGTGCCTACTTTGACCAAGATGCGGTTGATGTACTTGCTCGAGTGTCATCTTGCTACTTCGACCAAACAGGCCAGCTAGCTTGACTAAACATAGGACTTGATGCTTTGACCAAACACCGGCCTTCTTTGTTTGCTTTGCTCGAACGTGGGACCCGATGTGAGCAAGCTTGTTTTTTAAAAAATGAACCTTGTGTGCTCAAATGTAAATGTGGGTCCTGTAGAAAGCGTTGAAGTGTTGGAGCAGAAACGCCTTCTTCTGGAGAGAGAGAGCTTTGATTGGGGATGGTTGTGTCTGCTTCGACCAATCTAGGGCTGGGATCAAGTGGGACCCGCCGCATGCCTGACTGAACGTCGACCCTGTGTTTCGACTGAAAACCGGCCCTACTGCGTGTGCCTGTTTTATTCGGATACCAGCCTTGTGACTTTGATCAATACCAGACTTGAAACTTGAGCAATACCGGACTTGTGACTTGATCAATACCGGACTTGTGACTTGATCAACACCGGACTTGTGAATTGATCAACACCGGACTTGAAACTTGAGCAATACCGGTGTTTGGACCCAATACCATCCTTGTGTACCCAACGTGAATGTGTGTTCTGTCGTGTGTGACTACACATCTCACGCGTTTTTATACAATCTTGACTCATGTCTTTTATTGTAGAATGAAGAAAAGAACTCCTGTTGAGATATCTTCTGGGGATAATGCTGGTGCCAAGTCAAGAGGTGTTGACAGCTTCAAAGATATGCCGAACATTGATGATGAGTTGTTTACCGCGCCCTTTCAAATATATGAAAATATATATTCCACAAGATAACCCTTCTCCTATCGACTTCAAGGTTTTTCATGCTCCGCTGGGCCCTCATGAAGGATGGATGAGACGTATGTTGAGCAATGAGTACATCAAAGATAACTTGACCCGGAGCGCAGATTATTGATGCAACTTGAGTCTTGAAACGGCTCGAGAGGATGTTAAAGTAGTAGCTGGTGCGAACGTTGAGGTGGATCTGGAGAGAGTGTTGAAGAAGGATTAGAAAGCGAACGTGGGTCCGGAGAGAGCGTTGAGGCGGCTCTTGAATAGACCATTGAAGCGGCTTTTGCTAGAGGAGCGTTGAAGTGTTTCCCTCTTGATTCGATTTACCCTTGCGAATTCCATGCTTCTTGGTGACCATCTCTCTCATGTTGAAGAATTCCTTGGTGACGGTGAAGGAACTTCATGCGAGCCTCGATCCCCAAGCGTGGTTTACATGGTTTGTTCGTAGTGGTTGTTGTCGAGCCGAGATATGGAATATCTTGGACATTGTTTCATCATTGTGGGAGTCGTGCATGTGGTACTGGAGTTGGAGTTGACGGACGCGCGAGGATGTTGTATCTCGGTGGTTTTCCTCTTGCACGTCGAGGAGGCGCTTACGGAAGAGTCAAGGTTGTATCTCCTGTTGGTGAGATATATGCCCCTATAAACATTATGAGGCTCTTCATAACCGGCAGGTGATAGGTGTAGAATACACCGTATTTACTATATAGAGTTTATGCTTTCTTTGCTATTTTTCGTGTGAATTATGTATCTTATGTTCGCTTTTGAGTGTATTAGGTGTTTTGGAGTCATCGGAGCAAAAAGGTGTGGAATTCGCTCAAATCCTATATTTCTTATGCTCATCTTGAAGAGGGCGAAAAGACGAAGCCAGTGGCGAAAGAATGAGGCTGTTCCGACGTCATACGAGGAAGTTATGAGCGAAAGTATTGATGAAACTGTCAGTTCCTAGAACCGACATCCCAAGAAAAAGAATTATACCGTCGGTCTTCGGAATCGATAAATTTGAAATGGAGAATGTTATCAGCTCGGATGTCCCTTATCCAATTCCGGGTGCTATGATAAATCTTATCATCTATTACTCATTCTTGAAACCGGGTCTTTCTTCATTACAGACCACCTGAGAATTAAGCGAGGAAAGAGAGGTATGGATCTCAGAGAGAGAGCTGTTTCTCCTTATGGAATTGAACTGAGGGGTATTGAATTAGATCGAGCAGAAGATGATGCAATTGGATTCAGAGACGCAATTGAAGGGGAAAATGAATTGGGTTCGATTCATTGTTAGAAGGAGGAGTTCTTGATGCTCTTTAGTCGATTGGGGTCTTGAATCTGATGCTGTATTCTCAAAGAATTAGGGGTGACTGTTCGAATTGAGAAGGAGATGGATTTTCTGCCATGGGGTTTGAGCGAGAACTTGGAAGTGTTGCTGGAAGAGAGGGGATCTGTTGATTGGGTTTGTTGACGCTGTGAGATTGAGGTGAAACTCAGAAATGGAGAAGAGAAGAATGACACTGATATTCCAGGGTTTGACGGATTTGAGTTTCTGCTGTTGAATGAGGAAATCAGAGACGGGTTTGCGGCTTCGAATCAGTGCAGAAATGAAGATGGATTCCGCTGACGTTGGGAAGAACATGATGAATGGGTTTTTGTTAGTGTCGAGTTTGAATCAGCTCTGAGGACAAAAGGGATTACCAGCTGGTGTTGAACAATGACAGAAGTTGAGTTAGTATTGAACTGAAATGGGCTACTGCAGCTGTGGAAATTGAGGCAGCAGCGCAATGGTGGTGTTTAATGATGCTACTGAATGTGCTAGGGTTTGATGGCAGTTGGAGTTTAAGAAGGTGCTCAGATAGCAAGATTTGGTGAGCTGTGAAGTGGGTGATGGCATTGCAAGTTTCAGGTTTAGGCTCAAGTCATTGGCAGAGCTGAGTGATGGCAATGCAGCTTTGTTTGTGTTGCAATGGACTAAAAGTGCAGGTTGCAATGGGACTGTAGCTGAGTTTGGTCTGTTTTGTTGTCTCAGTGAAGTAATAGGATTAGTGCACTAAATGGTGGCTGGGTGTTTGCAACTGAGTTACAGATGCTCATGGTGACAATTGTGACAAGGCAAGGAGTCAGGGTGATATTTGGAGCTGCTTTGCAGGGCAATGGATACAAGTTGTTGGCTGACGGAATGTGGAGTAGCAAGGCTAGGTACAGGGCATGAACTTGAGTTGAGACTGGTAGTGGTTAGCAGGTAGCTCTGGGTCTGAGATGATGGCTATGCTTAGGATGGCTGTTGAAGTTGAGGCAAGCTGGTCTGGATACAGGGCAAGGAAAAGGAAAAGAATGAAGAGTTGGAGCTGGTTATTGATTGTGTGCTGGAGATTGCCAGGCATTTGTTGTTGTGCAGTGGTGAGACTCAGGTTTGGAGGTGGTATGAACAAGTCCTGAGATGGTCCAGGGCAATGAATCAATGGCAGTGGTGCTAGCTTTGAGGTACAATGGTTTTGCAGACTTGAGATGAGGATTTGTGTGGCATTGATAAGAGCTTGTGCAGCATTGAAGCCACAGAAAGGCTGTGACTGACCTGTGATTTGGCTTGAGAAGGTAATGATGGTATTGGAAGCTCAGATGGAGGAATTGAAATGTGTTGCAGTCTGAGATGGTGGAGTTGCTGTTGAAAGTGCTGGTACTTTTATTGATATTGCCAGGGAGATGATGGTGCAATGCTATGAGCCAATGTTGCAGGTGGAAGTGATTACAAGGCAGAGAGGGTGAAAATGGCAGTTGTGCTGAACTGCAAGTGTTGCTTTGCAACTGAAATGCAGTGAAAGGTGATAAAGCTGCAGGTGATGCTGTGTGGTTCAAGAAGGGGTATTTGGTGGAACTCAATTTGAGGAAGTGAAGCTCAAGTGTGACTCTGGTATGGTTCAAATGGCTAAGCAAGTTGAAGGAAAGGCTGGTGTTGGCAGTGACAATGAAATACACATTGTGCTGTGGATTATGCCCAGGGAGATGAATGAATTGTAGGTTATATTGGGGATTTTTGAGTTGTGCAGCTGGAGCTGGTGGCTGCAATGCCAGATGGTGTTGGTGTTAGCAACTGTTATTGAATTGAACTACAGAGAAGAAGCTGGTGATGCAGTTGTGGAGTTGGAACTGAGCTGTTAATACAGTTCAGTGAAGGTGATGTGATTTTTACATGGCAGCTGGGGATTGCTTCTGAGATTGGAGGGATTCTGGTGAAGTTTTGAGCTGAAGGTTACAAGAATAAGGTGCAATGCAATGCAGGGCCATTATGGCTGGGTGCACAAGGATTGTGCATCTCAAATTGGGAAGTGCAATGGCTCAGGCCAAGACAAGTCAGCCCAGTTAGACACCAGCACATCTGAGTCGGTGCTGACTCGGACCCTGACTCATCCAACTCAGCTGACTCTGATTCTCTCACTGACCCGATCCAACTCAGAGTTGACCGTTCCGACCCGTTGACCCGACAGATCCAACCGTTGACCGTGGATCAGGCGGACTTTGCCGGTCCGGGTCGGCTTTTTCGGAGACTTTCCGGCCGATTTCCGGCCACAATCCCAGACTTCCGGCGAGCACATTTTTGGGATATATTTTCACATGGGTTTCTCACACATGGTTCATGGGCTTGGTGGACTTTTTGGTGATGGACTTTGAAGACCTAATTTTGGAAAGTGTGAAGGCTATAAGAAGAAGGAGTTTCTATTCTTTTAGGGATCACGTATTTTTCTACGGGAGCTTTTTGCAGAGAACTACGCCTAGGGTTTGCTTTCATTTATTTTTATGTTCTTCATCTTATTTTTGATAATAATTATGTTGAATCAAAATACTATGAGTAACTAAATACTATTTATTGGTTATGGGATAATAAGTGGATTTCACAAATAAGTTTTGATTCAATGAATTAGTTTTGTCTCAAGTTTATTGTTTATGATTCATTGTTAATATTGATTTATGATTTGATAGTTTGTTTGGTTGAGTCCGGAATCAATCCGATCTACTCTCATATCTAGAGCTATATTAGGGTTTTCAATACGAAAACGTTGTCTATCCCTGATTTTGAGTAGCATAAATGTGGGTAGTGCTTGTAGTGATATATCCTACTAGTCACATATGAATCGTAACTTGGGTTAAATCGAATTAGTGCTTTTACACATTTTGGTTGCCTTGATTAGTCTTATTTCAGAAAACTTATTGCTTTTAGGGAGTTAAACTTAATTGTGCTTTTACACTTTAGGTTGCTTTCTAGAAAGAATTCACATATGCATCTTTTAATGTGGTTGTGATGAAATCAGGGAATTAGCGGGATACTCTTGCGATCAAGGTATCCTAGGACTTTTAGTAAATGAGAGATTAAAATTTCAATTCTAGTCATTGTTGATAATTCGAGTTTGTGAATGAAACTATCCCGTGACCAATACTTTCTCCTTATTGATAAATTTTATTATTACTTTGCTTTCAATTTATTTTTATTGCTTTGAAACATCAACATTCCCCCTTGGTTACTAAGAAACTGAAAATTTGCATAACAACATAAGCCTCTCTGTGGATACGAACTCTTTCTTATTGCATACTACTTTATTTTAGTGAAGCAAGAAAGTGAAATTATTTTTGACCGGGTGACAACCGATCAGCAGGCCTGGTTCTTTCTATCAAGGCATATGTTGTTGTAGATGAGCGTTCAAAAGCTCCAGAGGATGACCAAAAGCGCGGATTCTCCAACATATCATGATAGACATGTACCACTGTCTGATAAAGTGACTCACCCGGATCTTGCGCGATATGACACATGGACATCGTTATCTTCTTGAGGCTGCTCCCTTGAGGTATCGGCTCCAGTGGAAAATTGCCGTCATAGAGGGTTGATACGTTGCACCGGCATTCTTTAAACTAAATGGAAGTATGGTATAATAAAAATTTCCGAGAGGAGTTCGAAAAGCTATCTTACTGGCATCATGCTCGTACATCCTTATCTGGTTGTAGCCGCTACATCCATCCATGGAGGAGAATGTGTCGTGTCCGCTGGTTGCATCTACTAACATGTCGATGTTAGGTAGAGGAGGATCGTTTTTGGAGCAGCACCTGTTCAAGTCTCTGAAGTCTATGCAGCACCTGATCTATCCATTTTCCTCGTGTCTGAACTACAACTGTTTAACCTACTTGGATCCACGTATGACATGTAGATGATGGGTGACCAATTTTCATTTAAATTCGGCGTTTCTTCATATCTCCAAGCGAATATGTCGTGGTACTCTTTGAGAAGTTCCATGAGCTTCGTGCGTTTATCCGTACACAAGGTTGAGCTGATGGAGATAGGCCTAGGAGATTCCTCAACGATTTCAATCTCATCAGTTGTGGAGTTGGTGCCATCTTGCAGCTGTTGTGGAGCATCTAGCACTTGTTCTTGTGGTTCGTTGTTGTTGTATCATTCCATTGGGTGGAGAGACTGGGTAACAGTCTCCCCTGCTAATTGATAATGGCAGTGTCGGTATACCGTTTTCTCTTTCTGGTCACGACTCGCCACAAAAGTTCGTTCCCTCTTCGTGTGAACGTGGGTCGTGGCTTCACAGGATGAAGAAGAATGCTTCATCAGCAAAGATGCATCGTGGGTTTTAGCCCTCAATGATGTAAGCCGGTCTTCTTCCTGAATTGACGCCCACGTGGGGAGTGGGACGCAACGAACTTGTCTGATTCTTTCCGCGGAGCTTCTCCCGTATGTCTTGGTTTGGTTTCCCTCGAAGTCCGTCATTATGGCAAGGCTTCCGTACGACCTTGCCTGGGAGAACCTTGGATGTCCTGAGAGTCTTGAGAGTAATCACATTCGAAGACGCTCCTGTGATGGCGCATTGCGCGCCGCACGCCCGTAAACCGCAAGACCAATACCCCAGTATGTATCCCCGGTTTGTGACATGATTGATGTCTCGAGTGTGTGGATCGTGGAACCCACGTAAAGTAGCATGTAATGCTAAATTGAATAATCGTCGTTATTCGGAGGTCGATACTTGTGAAGTATCGTGTGTATTTTATGCGAGTCTTTGCATCATGGTGTGGTAAAGTGACGGGTGGTGATCACCAAGACGCCTTATCGACCAATTAACTCGACCAGGGTTGTATAACCAAGCCGGTGAAGTTGGACGGACGAGATGATCTTTGAGACACTCATCTGCGACCGTTGATGAAATTAGGTTTTAGAGGAGGTGCGCAAGCATCCCTCTTCACTCGGTCGAATCCAAGCTTGGGATACGATTTTGGCCAGGCCGATCGTACATGCGTGTAGACGGCATGACGGTGTAGGCGCCTATACCACATTACCTCACAAAAGTATGATCTGGGCCACTCAATTCGTCCGATGAAGTTGAGTGGTCGAGATCAATTTGTGACAGAAAACTAGTGCCGCATGAGCCGCACATCATGCATCTTCAGCGCGCGTTCCAAGACAACCAATTCTTGGTCGATCTTGGCCGATCGGTCTGGAGTGTAGGTGGCAGGCTGGTGTTCACGCCTATACCTGACTGTCCCATGAAAACGTGATCTAAGCCACTCAAATCGTCCGGTGAAGTTGAGTGGTCGAGATCGGTTGCGGTTGGGAAGTGTGACCACGCTAGTTTGGACGCGTTTTGGGATAGCCAGGCATGATATGCCTTGGCCGATCGGGTGAGGGGAGAGACGGGCCCACGGTGGTCATCTTTGGTATGACCGGACTGCTTAATCTAACTGGGACCCTCCATTCGTGCCTGGAGAAGATGGACGCTCGTGATGCTCGAAACCCTAATTTTGGCTTTCACGGCCGTGTAACCATGCTCTTTCGGGCGCACGAATTGGGATGACCAACCATGGTTGGTCCTGACCGATTGGTCAGGTATGTAGGCGGGCCCACGGTGATTGTGTTGACATGCTCTGGGCCCTTTGAATCTGTAGTTGCAGGATTTCCCACACTACACCCCTCACTCAAATCTGCTTAATCAATCCATTTGAAGATGAACAATGATGTGTTTTATTAATTGTTTTCTTGAAAGATTTATAAAGAAATGTAGAACAAAGCTAAAGAAATTACAATCACTCTTTATTTTCTCTCTCCTAATGACTTGTTTCACAATTCAAAAGACCTCTCTCACAACAGACTTACTCGACCCTTTATATAGGGTATTACATAGTGGATGACAGCTATACTGTCCCTTATTTTCGGAAACGTCTCGCGAATGCTCGCGAATGTACAACTGTTTGCCTTCGCGACACTCTTAAATCTCGCCAAGTCTTCACACTTTCCTCATGTTCTAACTGTCGTCATCTATTACGTCATTTATTTACCTCCATGCGACTCCTTCGCGATGCAGTTGTTTATTAATCTCGCGACGTATTAGTGTTGCGATATTCTGGTCCTACATCTTGCCTCTTCTCATGTCTTCTCTGCGAAGAAGAGAATGTCATGAGAACCAATATTTTAAAGTGCCGCAACTGCTTATCTTTATCTTGCGATTGTTTATTTTCACTCGTTTTGTTTATGTACGGAATTTATTACAGGTGTTTCTTCTTCCACTCTTTTCTTGACACGTCTCTTTCAATCGATTATTCTTAACCATTCACGTCCCATCTCACATTAAATTCATTTGTTTTCTCGAGAACTCTCTTCTCTATATATAGCTTTCTCCTTTTTCTCTTCTTCTCTTTTATTTTCCCTCCGCAACTTTTCTTCACCTTTCTCCTTCCGCAATTTGCGCTTCGCTATCTTGCTTCCTTTTCAATTCTTCACTTCTCCCTTCATTCCTATACTCGATAATGGCTTCACTTGGTCGTACATACGCTCCTCATTTTCTTCGATGTTCAAAAGAAATTACGGGAAAAGGGTTTCACTTTATCTACCATTCCACATCAAGAATCCTCATCTATGCTTTCGCAAAATTTTTTTCGATCATCAATGTGATGATCGAGAAAATTATAGTCTCGCTAGGTCAACTCCTCGCAGGGCTTCCCATTCCTTTATATAATCCCGAAATACCATTATTTTATGAGATTCTTGCTCACGAGAAATTCTCGCGGGCTATTTATCAATTGAACGGCGATTGTATTCGCCTGATGCTTGAATTCGCCTCTCGTGGTGCCGGTAAAGGATCTTTATATCCTGACAATGTTAGAGATCCTCAATTTGCGAATTTACCAATAATTGCCGAGAAGTATCTGTGGATAATTTCTTTGCAAATTATTCGGTCATAACTATGAGAAACGATAAATCTCATTTGGGGTGTTCGATTGAAGAAAAATGATAATGTTGATCCGACAAACCGCTCATGCGGGACATTGACTCGGCATTCGGGTAAAAATAATATCCTCGCTACTCCAAAGATGAAAAGTGGTGGGTTGTACCTCTCTTTTCGAGTGGACCTTATATCGTGGGCTCACATGCACTCCCGGTAATCTCGCGAATTATCATCCTTGGGAGTTTAAGTGGCCCGAGAAGACAAAAGAGGTATATACATATCATTCATTTTAGATTTGCTTTGCTATGTATTCCATTTCTTTCATTCATTAACTTTTAGAAAAATTTTAGATCACCAGAATGAGAAAGAAATACAAAGAGAATCCTCAGCCAAATATCCTGGCGATACTTCGATCGCTCACGGATGAAGTAAGAAACATTTTCTTTTGTTATTTTAAACAATATTGTTGCCTCTGTTTCTTATCTTTATTCGTGTGTGAAGATTGGTGTTGAAGAAGTTGAAACCGCAAAGATTAATGATGGAGAAGCTGAAGCTGCGAGGGCTAAAGGCAAGAATAAGGCCATTTCTCGCAAGGACAAATCTTCTGGTCCATCTTCTAAAAGACGAAAAATTCAATCTCCTTCCCATTCTAATTCCCAAGTCAGCGAGGACTCAGAAAATGAAAATGAGATCAATATCTATTCTGCTAAGAGGACTCATTCAGATACTTCTGCTATGTCGCTATTGTCTGGTATTTTTTATGATCCTATGCAAGGACTGGGAGATGATAATTCATCGGCTACTTGCGAAGCACTCGCCAAAATCTGCGACGCCCCACTATTGGAGGACAACTGGAATCTTTTCGCGGAGTTTCTAGAATAATGACTCCTAGTCTTTTAAATGCTCTCAATGCTTTGGTATGTTCATATTCCTTTGTTTCTTTGTGATTTCACTTTTGAGTTTTGTTTTAATCATTCCTTTATTTTCTTCTATAGTCAGGGAGAGCTTCTTTTGTTGTTGCCTCAGACCTTGAGAGGAGACGCAATAACCTTGAAAAGAAGAACCTTCAACTTAACAAGAAAGTCCGAGAATTAGAAATTGAAGTTGCGTCTTCTCGCGATAAAGATGAGAGAATTCAAAAATTGGAAACCGAGCTTGATTCTCAGAAGACTAAAGTATCTACTCTTCAAAGTGCAAATCAACAACTATATGGTATAGAATTCTTTCTCTTCAAATCGTTTTCATTTTTCCATTTATTTTTTCTACCCCCGATTTATTATTCTCATGAGACATATATAATCTCTCTGAAGAAGCCATTCTTCTTCATTCGTTTCCCGAGCCTATGGATAATGATACTCTTATTACTTATCTCAACGAATCCTTAATTAGTTCATCAAATAAAATCGATTCTCTTCCACTAAATGAACTTCAAACCAAACATCGCCTCTTAGAGATTGAACATAGATCCAGTTTGCATTTAGCCAATCAATTTAAGAGAATGTACCTTGATTCTGAGAAGAAAGCCAAAACCTTAAGGAAGAAAATTAGTGATCTCATAGATGCAAAAGATCGCATTACTAACAAAGGTGCACAAGCTTTAGCAAAATTTCAAAAATCTATCCTTGATGTGCAAGTTGAGCGAGATGAACTCCTTCGTCAAAATACCATACTTAGCGAGCGAGAAGAACAAATTCGTTCACTTCTTGTTATAAATAATGATGATGAGTTTGCTTGGGCTGCGAAGGTTCTAGATAATGCAAGAAATAACTTAGGTGTTGATGTTAGTCTTCGCGCCGAGCAAACTTCCTTAATCAAGGATATGATCTTTGAAAGAGAAGGTTGTTTATTACACTTCTTTGCTTTTCTATTCTTTTTCCTTTTGTACTATTATCATTAACTCACTTTCTCATGTTTTCTAATCAAAAGAGATTTGGACAAGGATTGGAGAGCTTGAAATCGAAAAAGAGCGTCTCGCAAAGGATCTCTCACTTCGCGAGAATAGATATTCTAAATTGAAGCAGCAATTCCAAACTACAGTGGCGAATTTTAATAATGATGCTGTTCGTTTTCACAATCAAGCTATGGAAATAGTTTGTAAGGATCACAACATCCCTCTTCATTCATATCCCTTTCTCACTGAAGAAGTTCCCGAGAACTTGCCTGTCTCAGATGTTTCTGATAGTGAAGTTAATGAAGAAGAAGAATCTGATGACGAGAGTGATGGAACCAAAGAATCAGATGAAGAAGAAGAACCAGCAAAGAAATAATTTCTCTTTCTTCTTTGATTTCTTGTAATATCTGTATACATATATCTTTGACTATTGAACGTAAATTTCAACTTTTGCTTCCTTTGTTCGGATATATTAATCAAATAACCCTTCTTTATAGTTATAACTTCACACTTGCCTCTGTCCATAAGATATAATCAACTTTGCGAGTTAAATATAATCATTCTCGCGAGATATAAATATCTTTTCTTTTTTTTTTTTTTTTTTTTTTTTTGAATAATATATACTATCACCGCGACAAGATCGCAAGATATCTTCATGGATTAAGAAATCTATTGATCTTGCCTTATCATTATTTGTGTGGTCTTATTATGCCTTCCTAAGTAAAGGTCTTATTTTGCCACTCCTCATTGCGACAAGATCGCAGCCGTCTTTACACTTTCATATAATGACCCATTGACCTTGTCTTATCATTTCTTAAGTATTTTTGCCTCTCGCAGACATTATATTTGCGACAATATGACAGGTTTAAATGTTCTTGCGACCATAAAATCCCATAACATTATCATCTTTGCGACGAAATCGCAGGACGTTCTTACACTTTCATGTAAAAACCCATTGATCTCGTCTTACCCTCGCGTTAGTATTATTGCCTCTGCAGGATCATTGCACAAATATGACAAGCCTAAATTCTCTTGCGAGAATAAAGCCTCATGACATTTGCGTCTTTTGACACTTATCAGCTCCCTAATGGAGGGTGCCGCCCTTATCTTCTCCCCGGTTGCCCCTTCAAGGAGGCGTACATCGGCCATACAAGACTAGCTCCTCCCATCCGGTCTTAACAACAACCAGCTTGTTTTCGCAGCCTCTTATCCCTTATACCTATATGGTTTATGGTTACGAGACTGCGCACCCTAAGTGGAGTTTTCTTCGGGCCGAAAAGATGTGCCAAGACTTGTCAAGAGTGGTAAGGAATTTCCATGCTCCCCGCACTCTTGACTCAACCGTGTACCTCGGCGCCTTGGTCATACGACTCCTTGGAAGAGACCTAAGCGTCCAACTGGGTATAACCTTATATATATAGTTGGAAATCCAAGGTATCTCCCGGATAGGCTTTCATGGGCCCCAAATCTCCATGACCTGTGTTTCAGGAGTGGTGTAACCTTCCACCCGAGCCATGTTAAGAGATACCCCTTATATGACGTACTTTAGGTCTTACATTTGCCTCTTCGAAATATCATTCGCGAACCGCCATAAAGGTTTGTCCCATTCACTCACTCATTCATTTTATCAATTTATTCAATTATTTGTCTGCGAAGTTATCGCACAATCTCATTTGCAGTATTCAATAGATTTGTATACATTCTTCATGGCGAGATTCTCGCACAATTTTTCCGCAACCATCATCTCTGCTTCTTATCCTTATCATGCTTTCATCACTAAATTGTTATCTTTTCTCGCAATTATTCATTTTTTACACCTTTTATTCCTACTTCCTTCTGCCTCCGCATCAGTCCAACATTTCAATGTTTCCTTTGCGTCATGATATTCAGTTGCTTTTGTGCATTCACTTCGCAGCATCTCTTCTTCTTTTGTTTCTATGGTATCCACCATTAGTCTTTCTTTTCTTTGTTCATCCTTGACATTCTTCCTCCAATCTTTCTTTTTTGCTGTTCGCTCTTCGCAGCTTTCTACATCCACCTCATAACATTTTTGCCCCTCTATCCAATCTCCTTTTATAATTCCGACACCGCTAGGATGTGGAAATTTTATGCACTGATGGTATGTCGATGCTACACCCAGAATTTCATGAAGCCATGGTCTTCCAATCAATGCATTGTAGGGAGATTCCACATCAACTACACAAAATAAAACATCAGTTGATAACCCCTGCAAGGGTATCCTCATGTGCACTTCTCCTTTGGGCTTGTTCGCGGTACCATTGAAACCATATATTTTGTATGTTGAAGGGATCAAGTCTTCATCTCTTCCTCCCATAGTTTTGTAAGTATGGTAGAAAAGAATGTTGATGAATCGCCGGTATCAATCAATATTCTATTGATTGCCCAACAATTTTCCGCTTCATCATCTTCGCCATCAATGGGTTTTGGATTAATTTCAACTTCACAACCAGGTGGGCTATCATGTATTTCTCTTCCTTTGGGTACTTCTTCACCGAGAAAGAAATAATCTCAGTTGCCACTCTTTTAGCCATTGCGATGTCTTCGCAACATTCATCACTTCTTTATCATCAACATCCCTCGCAAAAACTCTACTAAGTACATTGTCATGAAAATCTTCAATAGTGCGGTATGAGTGTACAATGGAGTTGCAAAACAAATTTTTAGCCTTTGCCCCAACTTCTATAACAAATGTTTCTTTTCCCTTTGCCGGTGGGGGTGGCAAATGTTGAACTTTCTCTTCTTCTTTTAAAAAGTGATTTAGCTTTCCTTGATCAATCATTCTTAGGATAATTCTCTTGATGTTTCTACAGTCATTTGTTAGGTGCCCATGAAAGCGGTGGTAAGAACAGAACTCGTGACTTATATCTCCGGTGGTGGTTCACTTCCCATGTTCCATGGTGCAGGTATGTTTTCCATCAAAAGTATTGCTTCCCATATTTTTTCCACACTTTGGCGTTCAATGGCGGCATTTTAATTTCCTCCCACACTACTCGTGACTTCATGTGTCCTCTATGATAATTCTGCCTCTGGCCTCCGTAAGTCTCTTGCGAATTATACCTTTGACCTCCATAGGTTTCTTGTGGTTGATCAAGCCTTTGAATTTTATTGTTTCCGCCACGGTTGTAGAAATTTCTTTCTCTTTCAAACTCTTCCCGATCGCGACTTCCCATAGCCACTAACTTTGGTTCTATATCAACCGCTTTTCTTTCTGTTGACCTTGCGATGTGCTCGCCATTTGTGTGTATTAGTTGAGGTAATAAACTTCCATTCGCGACACTAGAATTTGTGTTTGCCACTGGGTAAGATTCCATCTCGTTCTGTCTTTCTTCTAAAGCAATATATTCCTCCTGGAGCTCTCGTAATTCGATCATTGTAATTGTATTCTTAACTCGAAAACCCGAACATATAATAGATTGGTTGCGAGCATAGCATTTATGAATGACAATATGAGGTATCTTTCATCTACCCTGCCGGCCATCTCGCCGCACATCGTCTTCCATCTGATAGTTAAATGTCTTAGACTCTCGCCAACTCTTTGTTTTAGTCCAAATACATCTTCAATGCCAGGTCGCGAAGAGTTGTTACTTATATACGCCCCCAAGAATATAGCCTGTAAATGATTGAATGATGTGATCGTATTCCTTGGTAAACCCTCAAACCATTTTAAAGCTTCTCTGTTAAACTTGACGCGAAGTATTTGCATAATATAGCGTCATGGTTTTCCCATTGTAGCATACATCTCACATAAGCCTTGATGTGTTGTCCGCACAAGTTGATCCATCAAAAATGCTAGTTAGCGCCGGTAAGTTGCATTTTGGGGGTATTCCTCCTAACCGCACTTCTAATGTAAAAGATTTTTCGCAGCCTCCGCGATAGCTTCATCTAACCGCCTTCTCCCTCCTCCTTCTCTTCTGTTGTTCAATATTCCTCTCATCTCTCGCCAATTCTCGCAGAATTTGTTCATTTGCCTCGAGAATTTGAATTGATCGGTCTCTTTAATTCTCGCTTCTCTCCTTCTTCGTTCGTGTCTACTTTTTGTATTCTTTCGTATTTTTCGTTAATATCTCCATCGTTGCGATTTCGCTCGCGCCTCCTCTCTCGATTATCATGATTATTCCGCCGGATAGCTTCTTCCAATTCCCGATTTTCCATTTCTGCTCTCAATCTCTCTCTCTCGCGGGCTAGACGTGCTTGCTCAATGTAATGCTTTTCAATATCATCTTCAATTTCCTTTTGTTTCCTTTGTGTTTCTCTCCCATGTAGTGCTCTTCTTCTTTCCTCCTGATTTTCTTCATTAATTGGGTTATTCTCGTCCTCGAGGCCGCCTATCTTCTTGATTTCCATCATCGTGATTGTTTACCAAAATATAACGATTTTCTATTAGTTCTCTCTCTCGCGACCTTCTTCGCCATGATTTAACTCTCTTTCCAAATTTTCTTCATTAATGTTCTCCGCAGGTAATGTTCTTCTCCCATTTTCTCTAGTCGATCCTGATCTCGATCTGTTACTACTTCTTGATCTTCTATTTTGCAGCCTCCTATTTTCCATCCTCAATTCGTGGTTTTGCCTTGTTAGATTCGCGCGTTCTTCTGCTTCTAACCGCCTTTCTTCGTGTATTGTCTGTCTCAGCGCTTCTAATGCCGCGATTTCTTCATTTCCACGAATTGTTTCTCCCATCTCTTCTCGATTTCTCTCTCCCTGTCTATTATTCATCAATTGTTGTACTTCTTCTCTTTCTTCCGTAGAATCGATCTCCATGTATGCACGCTCACTCTATCATAATCGATTACTCGTTTAGTCTTTGGTTGAATTGGTGGTTGAGTTGATGGTTGAATTGGTGGTTGAGTTGATGGTTGAATTGGTGGTTGAATTGGATCTTCTTCTCCATTTCTTGCATCTATCCTTGATGGTTCACCTACTTCATTTCTTCTTTCTCCCACTAATCTTCCACTTCTCCTTACGATCGTTGGTTGTTCTGATGCATTCTTTCTCCTAGCCATTTCTCAATTTTAGTAATTTGTTAAAAATTATTCAAGATTTCTTTCTTGTTATCCCTAATTCTTCCAATTCACAAGGTCGATCTTCTTCAATCCCCTGTTTCTAGCGCAAATGTAGTTGCGGGATTTCCCACACTACACCCCTCACTCAAATCGCTTAATCAATCCATTTGAAGATGAACAATGATGTGTTTTATTAATTGTTTTCTTGAAAGATTTACAAAGAAATGTAGAACAAAGCTAAAGAAATTACAATCACTCTTTATTTTCTCTCTCCTAATGACTTGTTTCACAATTCAAAAAGACCTCTCTTACAACAGACTTACTCGACCCTTTATATAGGGTATTACATAGTGGATGACAGCTATACTTTCCCTTATTTTCGGAAACGTCTCGCGAATGCTCGCGAATGTACAACTGTTTGCCTTCGCGACACTCTTAAATCTCGCCAAGTCTTCACACTTTCCTCATGTTCTAACTGTCGTCATCTATTACGTCATTTATTTACCTCCATGCGACTCCTTCGCGATGCATTTGTTTATTAATCTCGCGAAGTATTAGTGTTGCGATATTCTGGTCCTACAGAATCTACATCTACACCCTCCATCTATACCTGCGAAGATGGATGGTTGAGACTGTTGCGACACATGTAATGTGCCGCAAACCCTAATTTAGGGTTTTCCGTCCATACCGCTCTGGTTTGGACGTTTTGGCAAGCTATGCCAATCTTTTGGGAGGCCGACCATGCGGGGTCCGCGTTGGTTCGGTAGTGAATATTCCATACCGCTTGGGGGTTATGGAATTGATCCGGGCCATCCAATCGTGCCGGTGAGGTTGGATGAACGAGATCATATCCAGATCGATACGGACAGTCCGGATGCTCAATCGGGCTAGTATAACACACCGAGAGTTCTCAATCGGGCTAGTATAACACACCGAGAGTTGCAGCCTATACGGGTATTTCGTACATGCTTTTATTATAATGCTTGGAGGTTCGTGTTGCTCTGTGGAGAGCAACACTCAGTCGTCATGCCGCACTGATAATAAGTACAAGAAATACAAGGCTGCTCACGCATTAATTAATAATGCTATAAATTCACAGGGTATATGGGATTGTTGCTACATGCTCCAACCTGGATGAATTTCGTGTATTTAATTCACAGAATGGGATTGTTGCCACATGCTCCATTCTAGGTGAATTAGTAAAGTGAAGAAGTATCCAACACTTATTAATGGCTTTATCTTTTCAAGATGTTAGCGCATAATTTTCTGGCTTTTACAATTTTAACCTTAAATGAAAATCCACCATCAACAATTGGATTATATAAATGGAGTAAAATTTATGTAGTGGTTGTAGTTTGGTTCACCCAAACCCTAATCAGTATGATGTTAGTTAATTATATGATTTATGTTCTACAATTTACAGGAGGAGATCAAGATGGCGTTTGATAAAGCCGACTTATATGTGATGTTAAACTATGTTCACTTGGGTCGGCATCGTTGCAGCCCTATCATGGCCTTGCTTCTACAACTACTATGCTGCTACGACACTGCATAACTGCATTTAGTTAGTATGTTTTTATTTATGCATTTTTCTCTTTTTGTTCCAGCTCTGCAACTTTGAACGAAACTACTTAGTAAGATGCACATAGTTTAGAATGGATTCAATTGTGGCTTTTCCTTTCATAAATAAAAAATGCATCAGGATGGCGGAGAGGCGGATCCGAGCCACACCCAATCAAAAATCCTAAACGACGGGGTGAGGTGGAGCCGAGCTATACCAAATCAAAAATCCTGAGTGACGGGGCGAGGCGAACCCGAGCCACCCAAATTAAAAATGCACGACGGGGCGGGGCGAAGCCCCACGACACTAAGTAAAAAATACACGACGGGGCGAGGCGAAGCCACGTCACACCAAACTTTCTGGCACCTCAAACTTATTATTTAAGAAGCAAACAGATGACTCCATAACAATCTATTAATGAACTCATCCAAACAAAACTTGCTACAACTTGACAGATATAGAACTCAAAAAAATTATAAATCAGCCCACTAAAAAAGCATTATCATTTGAAAATCAAGCTTTTTATCCCTAATTTCATTTCTGTTCTCAAAATAGAATCCATGATAGAATTCTATTAGTACTTTTATCCTCTAAAGTTAAGAACGGAAATCTCCATGAAGGTGAATGATAATCGAAGAAGGTTTTTAGGAATCAACTCAGGAAGGATTCCACTATATATGCGATGCATTTTTCTCTTTTATAATTGAAAAAACCAGGGCTCCATGGAAGAGCAGCGGAATAATGGCACTGGATCCAGCCGTAAATGAAATCAACACATATGAGAGGAGAAATCATTATGCTATTCAGATTTAATGCATTGTTGTATTTACCACATTGTAAGGATTTATTTATGTGAATATAATATCTTATATCCAAACCCAATAAGAATAGCACATATGGACTGGTCTACAACGAAGCTGCTACACTTCCCTCACTTACTTCCCCGCTCCCTTCCCCCATTAGGTGGCATTGTTCTTAGCACTTGATCCCCCGGATTGGGATTAGCAGGGGGTCCCATTATTTTTATTAGATTAACCAATACATGCATGACACCTAACATGGAAAGTGAGTGGGGGATATATATCACTTTCGGGTCTACAATGAGTTTCTGCGGTCACAATGTTTTGACATGTAAAAAAAGCACATTAACTTTTTCCCTACCTACATATATGTATATATAGGGGACCTTTTCAATATAGGAAACTTGATGAAAATGTAGATAATTTCAAATCATATACAAAAGCCGACCAATATATTACGAAATATCGTCCAGAGTTACAGCAGATTCACAACAAAATAACCACTCAATTACTATTCTCTATATAAAAACAGAGTTTTTTCGAGCGTTGTGGTTAACCGGAGCTTCTGGTTGATTCTGGCCCCACCATTCTAAATTTCTGCCAATAGAATTTCAGGAGAATCTTTGGGCCCACAAAATATTATTTAGCCAATCACATTTTTTGAAAATAATTACCTAAAATTACTAAATCTTATTAATCTAGGAAACATAACAAAACAAATATCAACAACTTCAACATTACCAAAAAAAAAAAAAACATCATGATAAAATTAAATATGCAATGTGCATCATGATATCATCATAAAATTGGATCAATCGTATGAATTAAAAAAAAAATCATCATAATGATAAAATTAAATATGCATCAATCATATGAATAAAAAAAAAAAATCAATGTCCAATGTCCATTTAAAGTTTTTGTAATATAATCTGCCTAATTACAACTCTAAACTACAGGTAAAAGAAAATACTTGCAGTTACACTTTCAGTTGGTATTAAAAGAAAATACAAAATTTAGATTCACGATTAATAGAAAATACCTGATTTGTGCATGTCACACATGAATCAAGAAATCTTCTTTCGAGGGTTTACAAAAGGGTTTGTTAATCCTGTACAAATAACAGTAATACAACATCATTAGGAGTAAAAATCACCAAACAATAAAATTTGTAGAAAGGAAAAAAAAAACAATCAAGAAAAAATTGAATACGATATCGAAAGATATCAAAATAACAAAAAGAGAAAAAAAAATCTTCACCTAAATGAAAAAAAAATATCAAAATATCGTTTAATTTTTTTATTTTCGTCTCTCTCATGGTTCTCCGGCGATTTTCGTCGGTTTTTTCACGCCGGATTTTCTCCACGGGATCAACATGTTTTCGCTTGTTTTTGTGTTGATTTTGGCCTCTTTGTTGTTTGATTTCCCACGATTTTTCCCTTTTTCCTTGGCTTTGTTCATCAGTTTTGGACGCTTACAAATCTGTTTTCTAGGGTTCTTGTTTTCCGGTTTTGCTGTTTTTCTTTTGGTATTTCAGTTTAGGGTTTCTCGCATTCATTATGCCTAGAATCACTAGGGCTTCCTCCCGCAACCTCTTGCCTGTTAACCCTTCTCCCCAGACGCCATCGACTCCATTTGCAGATGCAGTCGTACCAAGTAATGATGTCGTTCATTGCCCTTTCAACGGTTTCCATGGCTGCACAAATGGAGTTAACGGTAGAGGATATGCTAAAGGTTCTCTACTGAAACATCTTTACGACAAGCATCTCTTCTCTGACGACAACAAATCTGTATGCAGAGACTTGATTGCTAATCATTTGAGCATATACTCGGCATGGGAGAAAGCTTTACTTTGCCTGCGTATGTGGCTGTGCTGCAATTGTATGCACCGCATGGTCGGAAGAAATCGTGCAAAGGCGAAGGGAGGGTGTTGTTCATGGAGATGTCATCGCAGGGCCTCTCAAGGGAGCTGGGGTTGATTTTCTTCTCTACGGTTTGGATAAACCAGTTGACACAGGGGCTATTTTTTCGAGCGTAACTAGTGATGCTGCTGCTCGCGAAGTTATAGTAGAAGATTGTGCTGACGATGTAGGTGTGTTATCTACTGATTTACTCAACACTGTTTTCCAGAAACAGTTCACTACGGTCACATGCATCCCTCATCAATGTAGGCTTGCTTTCTCAAGGGTGTTGAAGACATGTTTGGACAGAGTCATCGTTAACCCATGTAACTTGTCCGCTGGCTCTGACTTATCCTCTTACCCATTTGCACTCGACCTTGTTTAGACCACGAAGATCACCGAGAAAAGTCGGGTAATAGGAGACGTTACGCAAATAGCAGCCATCAACCAAGCTATTAGCGTGTGGAAGGAGCCCAATGGTGCTTCATTTTGGTTAATAAGTTGCTCCAAAGAACTTTGTTTTTATTGGGCCTAAAAAAGAAGATTTAAAGCAACAGGGAGCTGCTACCTTGATGGCATGCCGGAAGAAGATAAGCTGTGGCCACTACGCAGCTGCTATTCGTGTGCTTTCCTCATCGGGAGTAGCACCTTGCAGTGAAGTTACATATCGAGATCTGCAGGACAAGCACCCACCGGCGCCTCCTCCAGAGGTTCCTGATGTCGGAGATATGTTTGACCCAATTACAGTGGACTCTCGGACAGTGCTGGGAGCTATCAAGAGTTTTCCGAAAGTCACATCTTGTGGTCGAGATGGTTTACGCGCGCAACATCTAGTTGACGTGATGAGTGGTACAGCAGCAGCAGTGGCGGATGATTTACTCGCTTCGATTACGGGAGTTGTCAACCTTTGGTTGGCTGGTAAATGTCCTGTGGATTTGGGCGAGTTCATTGCTAGTGCGCCTTTAACTCCGTTACTTAAACCGGGCGGTGGTATTAGGCCCATCGCAGTTGGTACGATTTGGCGTAGGTTGGTGTCGAAGGTGGCGGCTTTCTCTGTCGGCAAAGATATGTCGTCTTATTTAGGTGACTACCAATTCGGGGTTGGTGTGCCTATTGGTGGAGAAGGTATTTTACATGCTGTAAATCGCCTACTGGAGTTGAAAGGTCACTCGGACAAAATGTCAATGTTGCTCATTGACTTCTCCAATGCTTTCAACATGGTGAGTAGATCTCAACTCATCAAGGAGGTTCGTCTTCATTGTCCATGTATTTCTCGCTGGGTAGAATTTTGTTACTTGAGGCCTGCTAAACTTTATTACGACCACTATATCCTTTCTTCTGCACTTGGAGTTCAACAGGGCGACCCTCTTGGTCCCCTGTTATTTGCTTTGACACTTCACCCCCTGGTGAAGACTATTGCATCTCAATGCAAACTCGACTTGCACGCTTGGTACCTTGATGATGGTACAATTGTTGGCGACACACTTGAGGTAGCTAAGGCCTTGAAAGTAATCGAAACAGAAGGACCATGCAGGGGGTTACATCTAAATATAAAGAAGACAGAAATCTTTTGGCCTTCTATGGATCCCAGAAGTTCAGATGAGGGTGTTTTCCCAGCTGATATTGGTAGACCTTCTAATGGTGTTAAACTTTTGGGTGGACCAGTGAGTTTGGATAGGAATTTTATCAGCAATATGGTGTTGAACATGGTGGATAAGACTGTTCAACTAATGACTGCAATAAAAAAACTCAGGGACCCCCAAAGTGAGATGTTATTATTACGCAATTGCACTGGTGTATCTAGACTATATTTTTCAATGCGTACTACCAATCCTGCAGCCCTGCAAGCAGCCACTGCCCTTTTTGATGATCATTTACTTAAGTATTTACGGCTACTTATTACCGGAGATGGTGCGGGGTTTGGTCCTTTACAACAGCGTTTAGCTACCTTGCCTATCAAAGACGGTGGACTTGGCGTTTACACCATGGCTAATACCAGCACCTATTGTTATCTCGCCTCTCAGAGTCAGACTACTTCGGTGCAAAAGATGATCCTTGGTGATTCTTTCTCAACAGACAAGGGACCTGCCTATCATTTTGCTCTTCAGAACTTTATCCAGGTATGTGGATTACCTTCTACTTACTGCGTCGATGTTACTGCCCCTCCTTCCATGCATTCCCTGGCAGTTACTTACTTTGATGCAGTTAAGAAGCAAATCCCCAACCGGTTTTCTATGTCTGCAAGAGATTCTATTTTGTGGCAGTGCAATCGTGTCAAGCATGCACATGATTATTTATTGGCTGTACCCATTAGCGGGCTCAATCAGTGCCTTGGTCCTAGACAATTCAGAGCTGTGCTTTGCTATCGCCTCGGTATCCCACTGTTTGTTGAGAATGGATTATGCCCAAGCTGCAACAAATCCATGGACATTTTTTGGGATCACGCACTTCACTGTGCTAAAGATGTTGGTCCTAAGTATCGACATGATTTTGTTCGTGATGTTGTTGTTGACATTTGTTACAAGGCTGGTGTGCCTGCGCGCAAGGAGGTTCCTCTTGGTTTCCTGACAGATGAGGACAAAGGTTTGAAACCTGCTGATATTCTCGTGCTCAATTGGGAGAATGGAAAAGATGTTTGTATGGATGTCACAGGAGTATCACCCTTTGCTGGTGATGGTGTTAGATCTTTTGTCCCGGGAAAAGCTATATCTAATGTTGTTTCTCGTAAACACACCAAATATTTAGATAAGTGTGCTTCACATGGCCATGGGTTGGGTGTCTTGGCTTTTTCTACTTTGGGGGAACTTGGTGAAGACACTTTGTGTTTTTTCAAGCGTCTGAAAAATTGTTTAGTTAGTAACGACGCTAGTAGTGGTTTTGGCAATTTTATTTTTCATAGACTAGGAGTTGCTATTCAAAGAGGTGTTGGAGCCCAGCTTGTTGCTAGGTTACCAACCAAAAGCATTATTTAATTATTTTATTAATAAAAATAATTCTATAATTAAAAAAATTACAAAAAAAATAATAACATAATTATGTTATATTTTTTCCCATGAAAAGAAAAATAAATAAAAATACAGTATTTTTTGGAACAAAAAATTTACAAGCAAACAGTAACTATCCAAAAGAAAAATTCATTCCATAAAAAGGAAAAAAAAAAGAAGAAGAGGATATTCAGTATTTTTTGAACAAAAATACTAAAACGAGTTAATGTGATTATCCAATAATATAGTAGCTAACCATGATCATACGAAACTTTACGAATCCATAGTCATTATTTCCGAAAGATCCTTTTTAGTTTATGAAATTAATAGGCTTGGTAACTCTCTATATAAAGTATTCGAAGAAAGCTGAAACTCCGTTGTTTTGGCGTGTCTACTCTATCTATGTCTTCTGATGGTTTTCTTTTCAGGTTTTTTAGGGTTTTGATGTCGGGTACGGAAAGTTGCTGCAAATGTTTTCCCAAGGAGTCGTGCCATGGATAAATTGGTAAAACTCTCTGTCTCTTTTCAAATCTTAGTGTATTCATATTTATGATTGTGAAAGTGTTGTTGTCAAGAAGCTCAGGCTGAACATATAAATTTTCAAAATCACAGTTGCTATGGCTTTGGAATATGGTTTTCCATAAATATTCTCTTTTATTTTTTTGGCTGTTTTAAAAAACAGTTTCTAACAATAATCAACTGTGCTAAAAATCAACTTTTTTTTTTCATTGAAAATTAGTTTTACAATAATATCCACTGCCGTGTACCCGCTAAAAAAATGTGATTATCCTAGATTATATATAAATTGTGTAACTTTTGAGATATTTATTTCCTCAAATTGTATTTCTTTTTTGGGGAGTTTCTTGCTTGGTCGCCCCTATAAGCACTCGATTTAACCCCAGATCTCAATGTTAGCGTGTTCTTTTATTTTGTTAGGGTTTGGTTGGTTTTTTTTTTTTTTTTTTAAATTTCTTTTTGTGTAGGGCTTTGTTTGTTGTCTAATCTATTCATTTTTTGTCTTTTCCATGAAGCTCCGAAGTGTGATCAATGGCTGCGGTTGGTGTGAGCTAAAAGATTTGATGTAGGTTATTTTATAACAAGCTCATGCAAGGTATATAATTGTGAAATCCATTTCTTCTTTTTTGTCTGTGTGGTATCGTTGGTACCACACAGAATATTATTTAGCCAATCACATTTTTTAAAAATAATTACCTAAAATTACTAAATCTTATTAATTTAGGAAACATAACAAAACAAATAAAAACAACTTCAACATTACAATTAAAAAAAAAAAACGATTTCATCATGATAAAATTAAATATGCAATGTGCATCACGATATCATCATAAAATTGGATCAATCATATGAATTTAAAAAAAAATGCAGTTGGTATTAAAAGAAAATACAAAATTTATATTGATGATTAAAAGAAAATACCTGATTTGTGGATGTCACACATGAATCAAGAAATCTTCTTTCGAGGGTTTATAAAAGGGTTTGTTAATCCTGTATAGATAAAAATAATACAACATCATTAGGAGTAAAAATCACCAGAAAATAAAATTTGCAGAGAGGAAAAAAAATAAAGAATGGAATACGAAACAGACGGCTAAAAGATTCTCAACCCCAAAAATTAGGAAAGTTGTTTCGCCAACTTTATCAGGAAAAATGAAATTTAGGCAAGTTACATTTTTTGAGGAAGATAGAATCCGATAAATATAGCATTTTTGGACGTCTAGAAGATACTCAAAAAAAAATTTGGAAAAAATAGTCCAACCGATAGATATAACTAGAACACACAATTGGGGGATACTTATATTAATTGAGGGATATGAAAAACTATTCCCATCCTTAGTATCTTGCTAAGGGGTGTCTTAAAAGTGTAAAAAGTCAAAGTTACCCCTTTCAAATATTTATTTTATTTATTTTTTTAACTTTTTTTTTAAAACTTTTTTTTCATTATTTTCTTTTTAACTTTTCTGTTTTTCTTTTTTTTTAAATTTATTTTTCTTTTATGAAAATTATTAATTTATCATAAAACAGAAAAAAACAATTTAAAAATTATTTTTTTATGAAAATATTTTTTTATTAAAAAATACGATTTTCTTTTATGACAATATTTTTTTAAATTTTATTAAAAATATTTTAAAAAAAAATATTAATTTTTTATTAAAAATATTTTTTTATGAAAATTAATTTTTGTTCAAAACATATTAATTTTTATTAAATTTTTAATTATATATGTAATTTTCAAACAAAAATCAAACCGGGTTTGTTTTTCTGAAACACCATGATTGATTTGGGTTTTCTTCGCAGGTCCTTCTCATTGATTTTGATTTCTTTTTGATTTCTTTTCCACGGAGTTTCATTCATCTTTTCCCTTTTCGGCATTCTGTTTTATCGTTTTTCTTTTTTTTTAGGGTTCCACTTTCTCTTTTACCTTTATCTTTAGGGCTCGTCTCCTCCTTCCATGGCTATAACCACCAGGTCTTCATCTTCACGGCGTTCGTCGACGAAAACCAACTCCTCTCAGCTTTCGTTACCCTCATCTTCTTCACAGTCCATTACAGATGAAGCCCTTGTTAGCAATGGCCTGTGTCACTGCCCTTATAAGAGTTTCGATGGATGTCAAGATGGCGTTAATGGAAGGGGTTATGCCAGAGGATCCTTTTTGAAACATTTACATGATCGGCATTTCTCATCTGTTGAGAACAAAGCCAAGTGCAGAGAGTTGATTTCTACGAACTTGAATATATACCACGCCTGGGAAAAGGTTCTTGATTTGTTAAAGATGTGGCTTTGCTGTAGATGTATGCATCTACATGCCTGGAAGATGCCATGTAAGGGACGTGAAGGGATTTTTCATGGAGATGTTGTTGCAGGGCCATCTAACGGAATTGCTGCAGATTTCCTTATTCATGGGGTCGATAAGCCTGTCGAGTTAAGTGTTGTTGCTCTAGATTCTATTGCCGCAGTCTGTGATGTTGGTGCTGCGATACATAGTGGTGATGTTGTTGAAGCCCTTACCACAGACCTGCTCAATGTTGTTCTTCAAAAACAGTTTGCAACTGTAACTTGCATCCCACATCAGCGCAGACTCGCATTTTCAAGGGAGCTGAAGACTTGTCTTGACAGGGTTATCAGTAGTCCGGGTAGCTTATCGGCATGGTTGCAGCTGATCCTACTTCCAATCTACACTTTGAATCTGTTTAGACCGAGGAGCTCAGCTGAAGAAAAGTCAGGCAACAGGAAGAGATTACAGGTTGCGGCAATCAACCATGCAATTTCAGTTTGGAGAGAGCCTGGCGGTTGCTTTGTCTTGGTGAATAAATTGTTAAATCAGCCTGTTCGCATGAGACCTAGGAGGACAGACTCGAAGAAGCAAGGGCCTGCCAACATGGTTGCTTGCCGGAAGAAGATAGCTTGCGGACACTTTGCTGCAGCAATACGGGTACTCTCCTCGTCTGGAGTGGCTCCTTGCAGCGAGGCAACTTATCTTGACTTGCAAGACAAACACCCACCTGCGCCTCCCCTGTCATTCCCGATGACGCTATCTTGGTAGACCCAATCACTATTGACTCTCGTGCCGTGTTGGCTGCTATCAAAAGCTTCCCTAAAGGTACGTCATGCGGTCGTGATGGCCTCCGTGCTCAACATTTAGTTGATGTGATAAGTGGTGCGACTGCAGCAGTAGCGGACAAATTACTCACTTCTATTACTGGGGTTGTCAACCTTTGGTTGGCCGGTAAATGTCCGGAGGTTTTAGGTGAGTTCATTGCAAGTGCACCTTTAACTCCATTACTTAAACCTGGGGGTGGTATTCGGCCCATTGCTGTAGGTACGGTTTGGAGAAGATTGGTCTCGAAGGTAGCGGCTTTCTCCGTTGGAAAGGATATGAGTTCTTACTTAGGTGACTACCAATTTGGTGTTGGAGTACCTGCTGGGGGGGAAAGCATTTTACATGTTGTAAATTGCTTACTGGAGATGAAAGGGCATTCAGATAATATGTCAATGTTGCTCATTTCCTTTTCTAATGCGTTTAATATGGTGAGCAGATCTCAACTCATCAAGGAAGTTCGTCTACATTGTCCAGGTATTTCCCGCTGGGTAGAATTTTGTTACTTACGGCCTGCTAAGCTATATTATGACCAATATATTTTATCGTCTGCACTTGGAGTTCAACAAGGTGACCCTCTCGGTCCCTTGCTGTTTGCGCTGACACTTCACCCTCTAGTGAAGTCTATTGCTTCCCGGTGCAAGCTTGATTTACACGCATGGTACCTTGATGATGGTACTATTATTGGTGATACTTTGGAAGTGGCCAAGGCCTTGAGCATCATATAAACTGAAGGGCCAAGTAGGGGGCTGCATCTCAATATATTTTATCGTCTGCACTTGGAGTTCAACAAGGTGACCCTCTCGGTCCCTTGCTGTTTGCGCTGACACTTCACCCTCTAGTGAAGTCTATTGCTTCCCGGTGCAAGCTTGATTTACACGCATGGTACCTTGATGATGGTACTATTATTGGTGATACTTTGGAAGTGGCCAAGGCCTTGAGCATCATATAAACTGAAGGGCCAAGTAGGGGGCTGCATCTCAATGTAAAGAAAACCGAAGTCTTTTGGCCTTCTTTTGATCCAAGAAGCACGGCTGAGGGGATCTTTCCCCATGACATTGGTAGACCCTCTAATGGTGTTAAACTTTTAGGTGGACCGGTGAGTTTGGATTTGAACTTTATCAGTGACATGATGTTGAACAGGGTGAATAAAACTGTTCAATTAATGGATGCAATCAAGAAACTCAAGGACCCTCAAAGCGAGATGCTATTACTTCGCAATTGCACTGGTGTATCTAGATTATATTTCGCAATGCGTACTACCAATCCAGCAGCCTTGCAATCTGCCACGGATCTTTTTGATGACCATCTGCTTAAGTATTTGAGACTACTAATCACTGGTGATGGTGCGGGGTTTGGTCCTCTACAGCAGAGATTGGCTACCTTGCCTATCAAAGACGGTGGCTTGGGCATTTATACCATGGCTGACACCCGTACATACTATTACCTTGCTTCCCAGAGTCAGACAGCTTCAATGCAGAAGACTATTCTTGGTAATTTATCCCCAACAAACAAAGGCTCTGTTTATCAGATGGCTCTTCAGAATTTTATCCAGGTATGTGGATTACCTCCTTCTTATTGTGTCGATGATACTGCCCCCCCCTTCCATGCACACCCTGGCAGTCACTTATTTTGATGCAGTTAAGAAGCAAATCCTAGACCAATTTTCTATGTCTGCAAGAGATTCCATTTTGTGGCAGTGTAACCGTGTCAAGCATGCTCAAGATTATTTGTTAGCGGTACCTATTAGCGGGCTTAATCAGTGCCTTGGGCCTAGACAGGTTCGAGAAATGTGCTCTGCTATCGTCTTGGTATCCCTTTGTTTGTTGAGAATAGTTTATGCTCAAGTTGTAACAAATCTATGGACATCTTCGGAGATCATGCGCTTCATTGTGCTAAAGATGTTGGAAGTAAGTTCCACCATGATGTTGTTCGTGATGTTATGGCCGATATTTGTTACAAAGCTGGTGTGCCTGCGCGTAAGGAAGTCCTCCTTGGTATGGTGTCAGATGATGGTAAAGATTTGAGGCCTGCTGATATTCTTGTCCTTAACTGGGAAAATGGTCAAGATGTTTGCATGGATGTCACTGGTGTCTCGCCCTTCACTGGTGATGGTATTCGTTCCTTTGTTCCAGGAAAGGCTATTTCTAATGCGGTTTCAAGAAAACGCACTAAATACTTAGACAAGTGTACTTCTTTGGGATATGGTCTGGGTGTCTTGGCTTTCTCCACTCTAGGGGAACTTGGTGAAGACATTTTGTGTTTTTTCAAGCGTTTGAAAAATTGCTTAGTTAGTAATGACGCAAGTAGTGGTTTTGGCAGTTTTATTTTCCATAGACTAGGTGTAGCTATTCAGAGAGGAGTTGGAGCCCAGCTTGTTGCTAGGCTACCGACCACTAGCTCTGTGTGATGAAATTTCTATTTTTATTAAAAAATAATCATTATTTATTATTATTAAGAAAATATTAAATTTTTATTAAATTTTTGATAAAAAAATATTAATTTTTATTAATTTTTTATGAAAAATATTTTTATTAAAAATAAAAATAAAAATAAAATAAAATAAAATAAATAAATATTATAATATAAGGGCATTTCAGGAATAGAAATATATGGATAAGGGGTTTTGAAAATTACTTCAAAATGACCATATTTTGTTTTATTATCATATCCCCCAATTGTGCGTTCTATAACTATCCAAAAATAACATTTACTTATTTAGTTATGGAAACAAAATATTACATAAATTAGCCTAAACTTACCAAATGTAATCTAAAGTATGTAATATGGGAAAAAGAACAACTAGCCAAAAATATTAAAATCTCAAATATATTTAGATATTGATTAGTAATATTTTCAAAACAAAATCTTTTTATTTATGGGAAGTGTCTTTATATAAATTATTAGAGCATAAGCCACGTAGCATCATCAACATCGCTTCTCACTTCCAATGGCGGCTTCGTTTTTTCTTTTCCAATATGTTATTTTGGAACGCGCAATTGGGGGATAAAAAAACTAACTGGGGGATATGAATTACTAACCCCATCCAATAATATCCGTTAAGGGGTGTTTTTTTGGGGCGGAAATACTAAAATGCCCTTCTATCTAAACTAAAATTTAAAACTAAAAATAAAAATCAAAATCAAACCCTAACAAGTTCTTAAAGATAGGTTAAATTGAATTGTTCTTGATAAAGAAGAAGAAGAAGAAGAAATGGTTTATTGAGAAGGTACATGATACCTAATCATATTTAAATTGTTGTTGTTGTTTTAAACCTTCATTTGGGTTAGAATCATAAACTTTCGATCCACTCTCGGCTTGTGTTTATGATGAATACCCTACTATTTTCTTGTTCCGGCGTAGTTTTTGGGATGAATACCATGTCGGTACTAGTGTCGGCATGGGTTTTTAGGATGAATACCATGTCGGTACTAGTTCCGGCATGGTTTTTTATGATGAATACCATGCCGGTACTAGTTCCGGCATGGTTTTTTAAGATGAATACCATGCCGGTACTTGCTATTTCAGACAAGTTTTCTGTATGTTTTTGTCCTCAAACCGGCACGGTACACTTGGGAATCAACCATGCCGGCACTACTACCGACATGCTCGATAATGAACTTTCTATGCCGGTAGTGTACTTCCAATTTTCAAAATTGGGGGATATTGTGTACCGTCATGGTGAAAGTATGAATACCATGCCGGTTTGGTCACTGCCGACATGGTATTCATACTTTTACCATGCCGACACTGAGTTTTTCAGGCGCAACAATGACGAATTCAATGAAAAAAATAATCAAATTTCAATACATTAATACCTATATATGAGTAATTTGAGCACTTATATGTTCAGCTAGTTTACTTTCCAGGGTTGGTTCTTCACCTAAACCTTCATGATCATAAATATCTTGATTTGATGTTGTTGCATCAACAAATTCAATGATAATGATTTATTCTAATGATTATCAAACTAATCTATTAACTTAACTAATTATATTTAACCACTAAACATGATTAGTAAGGGGTAGATTAGGAATTAGATAAAATGCTTAGATAAGGGGTGACCCTGATTTGATATTTAAATCCAGTTTTTATCTTTTTCCTCTATCCCTCAATTAGTTTTTTTATCCCCCAATTGCGCGTTCTTATTTTGTTGTTTAATCCGCCATCTGTAGTAATTTGCAGGTATCCTTGAAACCTTGGCGCTGCAAATGTTATTCTAATGGGATTCCTAATATATTTTCACATGGTACTCTTTCTATTTTGTGCCGGTTCTCGCTTTACTTTTTTTTTTTTTTTTGTATTTTCTTTTAGGGTTTTGTCATCTGATTTTTATTTTTGAAGCAATTTTTTTTTGTCATCTGATGTTTGTTTCTATATTTTTTAGGAGGTATCATTCAAAAATGTAATCGATTGCTTCTTCTTTTTTTCTCCAGCTGGTGTTGCTTCTTTTGTGCTCGCTGCTGCTATTGGTATGTAATCTATTAGAAATATCTTGATTTCTGTTGATTTTTAAGCTTGTTGGTTTTTCTCATTCCACCGTACGTTTATTTTTCTGAAATCTACTGTTCAAGAATTTGGCGCTGTTTTGTAGAATGTAAATACAAGAAAACTTTGCTTCACGCTGGTGGCATGGACAGAAGCAAGCAAGTAGTTTGTAGCTGGTGATAGTAGTCTGTGAAGGAGATATGGTGATAAAACTGATATTAGGTGGTGGGAGACCTACAGGCTACATATGATGTAGGTGGTCTAACAACTGGCGGTGCGTAAGAAAAGGTGATTTTATCAACGGTCCGTAAATATTTTGCTTTTTTTCTGGGGGGTTTATTTGTGACTATTATGCGAGATTATCGGTCAAAAGTGCACTCGACAAGTTGAAAGAGTATTAGTTGTTCGGATGATCCATTGTTATATATTATTGAGGTATGTAAAACAAAAAAAGAAAAAAAAGTCTTTGTGAGATTCTTCGCTAAACAAGATTGCAGTGTGTGTAATTGTATAATCTGAATTTACTTTATTTCAGAAATGTGGCGGTTCTCAAATCAAGCAAGGATAAGAGGTATAGATTGGATCTATTCATAGAAAATCTGCGAGATATTCAGAGAAAATCTTCGATGAAAATAACTATCCGACATATATTGGCATTTCAAATGCAGCTAAGGAACCATCAAAATCAAAAATCACCACCATCAAAAAGAATGATTTACAAGATGGATATACCAAAACTATTGTCCATCAACACAATCCTGAAAACACCGGGTCTATAGACCGTATTATTCTCCAAGCAGTGACCTATATGAATGAGAATCATGAATATAGAAGGTTAAAGTGATTTAGGTACTTAATTAGAGATTTGCTTTTATTTTTTTCTTAGGAATGAGTTTTGCTTTTATTTTTCTTTGGAATAAATTTGTTTAAATGGGATTTTTAGAAATCACGAACAATTCCAAGTTTGTTATGGTTTCCCTTTTAGTAAATGAAATAGTTCTTATAGTTTTGCTCTTATGCTACCATTTTCAGAATAGAGAATAAATTATTTTACTTGAAATGTTATTGTGAAGTAGTTTTCCGTGTAATAGAAGATATTCTTTGTTATTTGTGAACTAAATTGCCAAACAATGACACATCTCAGAAGTCCTCCCAGCGCAATGACCCTTAATTTTATTAGTATTGTCCATTATATTTACAAACTGATCGTAGGGTAATCAATCTTCCCATCATCCTTTGAGTCCTGGTGTCACGCGCGCGTCCGCGTGACAGCATAAATGAAGTCGCGGGTGCTGGCCGTCGGATGTTGATCTTAATCTTTAGATCAGAGACTATTGACTTTTAATATTTCTTCCATAATGAAGTCATTTGACAACCCTTTTAATTTCCATTTAATTTTTAGTAGACCCTTTATTTGTGAGGTTGTAAAAAATTGCAGAGAAAGAGAAATCCCAATTCTTCTCTTAAAACAATCATAAACCCTAATATTTGTTTTGGGTTTATAACTCAAAAACGATAGAAGCTGATTCCTCTCATTAGTTACTAAGTTATTGATTTGGATTATCGTAGTACTAATTTTTTTTCTTTGCTATGAGATCTTTTAAAAAGTATAGGGATAAATGTTATTAAAATCTAGAGGTAGTGGATGGGAGAAGAGCAGGTTGAAACGATGACTATAGAAACTTGAAGAACTATAGAGGCACCCAACTATAGAAGACTACCTATCGTTATTTATTTTCTTTTTATTTGGGGTTTTTAGTTTTATTTTCATGTTGCATTTCTTGCAAGTGTGCAACCACAGAAACGAGATTTCATTAGTATCTTCTTATTTTGAGAATCTTGTTAAAACTGAATTTTTTAATGAAAAATAAAACTCTAAATCTATGATTTTTGATCTTGTAAATTGAATTGTGATCTTATATTCAAATTGTTGTGATTATTATTGTGATGCTATAGCTTAACAAATGGATATAGCAGCTTATTAATCGGCTATTGAAGCCATCCATCAAAACATATTCATGGGGTTTACCAATTCTGGAAAGAAAAAGAGAGAAAAATGAGGGTAATGGAGTAGACTAGACAAGAAGTCTGAACTGTGTCACAGAGTATTGAAAGAGAGGGCCTAGTTAAAAATAAAGGGAAATTATATGGGTGCTCAAACTGAATGAAATATTTGAAAGTCAATATAGTCAGATCTAATCTATTAAGATCAACATCCAACGGCCAGCACCCGCGATTTCATTTAGGCTGTCACGCGGATGTGCGCGTGACATCAGAACTCTCATCCTTTACATGGTGTGGGATAATTATCATATGAATTTAGATCTTTATTGCCGTAAATTTCAATAGCTACATTCTAGATTAGGGTCAAATAAACCACATGTAAAAAAATATCTTTCTTACCCTAAATAAACACGGAAGATATCTTTTCGTGTAACGAAGATATCTTCATAATCTAAAATATGGTTACAGTGATATTCATCTGTTCTTCTCAAATCGGGGCGAGGCGAAGCCGAGCCACACCAAATCAAACCGGGACGGGGCAAGGCGAAGCCGAAGACGAGCTTTACCAAATCAAAAATATGGTTAAAAAAAAAAAGATGCCCGATGCGTAACAGTGCATGAAACAAAATGGACCGTCTCCCTCAAAATCTTTACTACTTGTATGTGAGAGGATTCGGTGTGGGGAAGCACTCCGAGAATTTGGAATGAGATACATCCTGGTGCCTTGCCCCAAGTACAGAGTCTTATTGTTTATGGAGTAGTATACAACTAAAGGGTCTGTAAGTTGATCAGGACCCAAGTAGCTGGAGTTTCACTGTAAGGCTGATTTGCATCCAAAGGGCACTCGTCGAGGACATACAGACTATACAATAAATAATCCTTTTTAAGCGCAACTTTACAGGATGAACAACAATTAAGCTAAAGAACTGAAAGATTACTTAAAAACCGAAAGAAGTAGGGATACGACCTGATAACATACTGCTAATCAAGTCGGATGTTAGAAGAAAATCTTATTTGCTCAGATCTTTCAGCTCACATCACTATTCACTGGAGTCAAATTCCTAACATGGGAATCGGAAAAATTGATTTAACAATTAGCCCAATTTGGTGTCTACTGCCCAACCCAACCCCATCCTGTTTCTTTTTTCTGTTTTTTTTTTTTTTTTTCCTTTTTGAAAGTTCCATCCTGTTGACACTTGTGAAAAACAAGAACTAAAGGTTGAAAAATGGAACTCTTTCCTATATCTATATATATTCCAAATTTCCAACATCATCGTTTCCAAAACGTACATACCACAAATCCAGTAGGAAGTTCCGGAAAAAACAGTCCATTTTGTTTCACGCACATGAATATATCTAACTAACTAGAAATCATTGTCGGGATGATGATACTCCATGACCTTCAATGCTAAATCAGCTATCAACCTTGAATTTCATCTATTTCGTAACTTGAACTACTTTCATCTTTACAACAAAATAAATACCCAGTAGATTATATTTGGGTCTTCAGACATACCTGAACCTTCAACGAAGCATTATTCATCTTTGATTTCTCTCTGGAGTTCTTTCTTGTACTCATCAAATGTCCCTGGAAAAGCTTCAATAGTTCCATTCTCTACTACCCAGATTTCACTGTCCTCTTCATCATTACAGACCTGTGAAATTAGCCTGGAATCATGGGTAACTAGAACAACCCCCCCCTGTGAACTCATTCAATGCATTAGCTAGTGCATCAATGCTCTGCATATCCAAGTGGTTTGTTGGCTCATCCAATAACAATATGTGGGGATTTGACATGGAGATTGAAGTGAATACAACCCTAGACTTTTGCCCTCCAGAAAGTTTCACTATTGGAATATAGTGGTTATTTCTGGGAAGACCAAACTTTCCAAGCTTTGCACAAATAGCCTCTTCCTTGCTAGGTCCTTCTTGATCAGGATGAAGCCGGAGAAGATATTTGACCGGGGTTTCCTCCATTGTTAAAAGATCCACGAAGTGCTGTGAATACCTCCCAATCCTCAATTTCGGACTCTTTCGAACCTCCCCGCTCGTGGGAACTAAATCGCCAGCAAGAAGATTAAGAAGTGTAGATTTTCCAGCTCCGTTTGGACCAACAATTGCTGCTCGGGTTCCCATATCAATACCAGCATCAACATTAGAGAGCCTGAAGTCATTCCTGTTTGGATAGCTAAAATGGACATTAATTAGCTGCAACAGAGGTGCCCTGAGTTTGGTTGGCCCCGGAAAGTGGAACTTTACACTGTAATCTGTCCACTTTTTGGGGGTATTTGTCAACAGCTCGCTGTCCTCGTCCACCTTGCCCCTAGATACTTCTTTTCTTACAAGGATCTTGACTCGAGCATTCGCCTTTTCAAGTTGAACCATGTTCCCAGCTCTTGTAGCAGCCTTCACCTGTTTTTCATGTGTCTCGGATATTCTATTAACCTCCCTGCGACGTTGCTCATACAATCTTTCAAACTCATCAAAATTGCCACGATACAATTGAAGTTTCTGTTCATGAAGATGAATAATATCACCGCAGATAGTATTGAGGAAATCACGGTCATGTGAGACTATGACAAGAGTCTTGTTCCAACAACACAAGTATTCTTCTAACCAGAGAACAGCGCGGAGGTCGAGATGGTTGGTGGGCTCATCAAGTAGTAAGAGGGTTGGTTGGACGAACAACGCCCTAGCCAATGAGATTCTCATCCTCCATCCACCACTAAATGATCGAGTAGCTCGCACCTGCATATCTTTTGTGAAACCTAACCCAGCTAGAATCTTTGATGCCTGTGCCTCAGCTGTGTATGCCCCAATTATCCGCAACCTGTCATATAATGCAACAAGCTTCTCCCCTGCAATATCATCATAGACGTTTCCATCAACAGATAAATTCTGCAAAGCCACAACTTGTTCACGGAGTCTGACAAGTTCTTCATTGGCAGAAACCACTACTTCAAGGGCTGATCTGTCATCACCAACCACTTCTTGCTCAACCAAATGGACATCAATATTTTTGGGCACAGGAATCTTCCTCCAAGCTAGAAGCTTCAGTAATGTGGATTTCCCTGTTCCATTAGGTCCAACCAAACCATACTTCTTTCCATGAGCAATCGTAACAGATGTGTCCTTGAGAAGCACTATCCCTCGTGCAGATACAGAAAAATTATGAACTGAAATGTCCTTAACATTAGCATATGCATTGTGCTCCCCGTCAAGGACAGAAACTCGGTTACTTATGGCAACAGTAAATGCATCACGATCCTCCCTGAGAGCTTCTTGTTTCGCGTTATAAGCAGCCTCAATAGCTTGCATTTCCTTCATCTCTCTTTTTTTCAAATTCTTTTCGCTCATAGAAAATTCAAGAGGTTTGAGATCAGGACGACGATTGCATTTCTTGCCAGCGGGTGCATTATCTTGGTCTTCCTCGGATGAAAAGTAATCATCATCGCTTAATGGTGGAAGCAAAGACTCATCTATGTAAGATTCGCATTTCGGTGCTACTTTTGCTTTTGGCTTGCTAGCAATGACCGGGAAGTGATTTTTTGGTTCATCAACAGACTCCATCTTACCAGTTGAACTCTGAACAGAGCACTTGTCTTTCTTCTCATCTTTAGTAGTAGTTTTACTGGGTTTTGTTGTATTAACCTCTTCAGTTTTCCTTCTTCCCATTGCAAACCTGCACAAAATCCCCATAAAAAGCAAATGCATAGAAATATAGTAGAAATTCCATAATATTTTTATTTATTCAAAAAAAAAAAAGAAAAAAAAAAAGTCACAAAATAATGAACAATGAGTAGCAGTAAAAATTCGTACAAACAACACCTTAAAACTAATATCCTGGCAATCGAAACCTCTTAAATAATTAAAACTACCCCTCCGTAGAAATTGAAAAAACTTGCATGTACACAACAAAATTCTGTATAAGTGACAACATTATATAGATTTGTATAAATGAAATCGGTATCAGCTAATACAATCAGTGTATGAGGAACGAAAAGACGCAAAAATGCTTTCCTCCAAGATCTGTGATGACTTAATTTAAGAACTGAAACCCCAGCCTAAACTTGTACTGCTAGAACTAGTTTTCTTATAGATCTCTAGATGAACTCCCTAAAATCTTCTGCAATAATCAAATTTGCCAGAAAACATATGATTTTGAGGTTTGAGATTTCCATCCAATGTTTCAAAACTATCAAAGAACAAATTAAAACCCTAGAATCATTTCAAGAAAAGTATATATAAATCATTTCAAGAAAAGTATATATAAAAACTCCCAAAACAGAATCAAAAATTAGGGTTTTAAAAACTTACTTTGGTGGATGGAGGAAGATGATAAGAGAGGGGAAGTTGAAAGAAAATGTCGGAGATCTGTGAAGCAAAAACAGCCTACCACTGAATTTTACTGATATTTTGCAGCATTGCCGTGACTGAACTTAGCTGTACTCAACTTCACTAGGCATAACAGTTTACTTACTAGATGACCGCGTGCGGTGGGAAGCCGACCAACCCTCGCAAAAGATTAGATTACCATTGAACTTCCTTAACAAAAGCGAGCAACCGATAGTAAGTTTTACTCTAGCCGTGGGAATAATTAATCCACTTACTTTTTACTTCAGGATTTCATAAAGATAATTCTTCATTCAACCTATGTGATGAATCTGATGATTACAGCGTGAATCGGGCGATGAGGCACAAACGAACTCAGTAAAACTTTTAAAATTGCATCTCTAGTTTTTAATCATTTTTTATGTTTTTTCTGTGTACCATTATTACTATCACTTATCATCAACTCCTCTAATCTAAAATCTAAGTTCTCCTCTTTTAATATGTTTTTAAGTTTTATGTTTTCTTCTTATTCAAATGAGTGGCTAATTCTCTCGTCTCTTCTCCCATATGTGTATACAGTGTTTGCTATTTCTAATGGGGTTTGCCTATATTTAGGTTGTGTTCATCGCGTTTGCAGAGTTTGTCATCAATCGTTTGAAGATCTGTGTTGTTCTCAATGGTGTTTAGAGGAACCAAATCATGTTCTATTTCAACATCAATCGTTTGACTCAACCATTCAATGCAACCCGCCATTCAGCCATTCGAATTCAAAAAAAAAAAAAAAAACCTAGAAACAGTCTTAGCCGGAATTTCCGTTACATCTTTATTCTCGGTTGGTTTTTTTCCAGCTATACTTACCCCTTTAAAACAGATACCCAATATATTCAAATTAATAGGTTTAGCAGGAAACTAGGTAGCAATATCTTTGATATTCCTTATCCCAACAATAAATCAATTATCAATATTTATCTTCATCCTTGTACACCGAAAACCACAAACCCTAAAAAACCCGATTAAGAGGGACAGAAGCCGTTGGAGCCTTTAATGCTGCATCAGTAGCAGTAGCCAACGGGAGAATTTCTGAGGCTGAAGTACGAGCTACTGATGAGACACCAGCTGGATATGGTCCTCCCAAGGTAAATGTTGACTCACACCTTTCTTCGAGGAAGAATTCCGGCGAGACATGTGGTTCAAACAGTAGACTCCGATGAACACCGGAAGAATGTTCGACTTGTTTTTCTGCAAGAGAGATCATCGCCGTAATCCAAATACCCCCTACTGCAAAACCCATCGACCATTCATTCGATAAGAGCGGACCCTTCACCTTCAATCTCATTTCAGAGATCACATCACCTGATATTCTTTCATTCAATGGAAGCAGAAGGAGACATGCAAGCTGGCATCTTGGTGAACAAGTTCAAACAAGCTACACTTGAACTAGGTGACACAAGTGAAGTCATTACCTTTCAGCCGGGCAAAAATGATGTTCCTGGAGATGATAAAGCTAACTGGGAGGCAAGTGCCATTGGCAAAATAATTATTGAAGGAAGAATGAAGTATGATTTAGTTGAAAAATTTATTCAATTCACCTGGCCTTTCATCACATCTGAAGAACTTCAAATAGTGGAGATTGATCCTAATCTTTTTATATTCAAGTTCAACAAAGGGGATCATCTTAACAGAGTTATCGATGAGCGTCCATGGAGCATAAAAAAGAAACTACTTGTAGTTCATGACTGCATTCCAGACATGGTTTACAATGAAAAGCACTGGGATTTTCAACAGTTTTGGATCCAGCTCAGATATCTCTTGCCTGAGCATATGAATGTTTCTGCAGTCACAAAAATGGAAGAAATAATGGGAGAAGTTGTCGTTATTGAACCAAAAGATGTCACTCATGTAGGCAGTGATGTTGTCCAAGTTTGTGTCAATATCGATCTCAACAATCCTATGAGAAGAGGAGTTAAGGCTATCACCAATGCAGGACTTTCTCGTTTGAGAATTTTTTTTTTATGAAAGACAATCAAGTGGTATCTGTACTAGATGCTACATTGTTAAGCACTGCAAAGGGGTCTATAAAGATGCAACCAATTTCTTAGCAAAGGCTCATGAGAAACCTTATTTATGTGGAAAAACTAGCAGCATTAGGAAGAATATCTCAGCTTTATCATCCTCTAATGTTCCTGCATCTAAAAAGAACCAGAAGAATTTTATGAAGAGCACTGTGTTTGTTCCTCCTAAGGATGGTATTCCTATCAACTAGGATTTTCTCCTCAAGAAAAATGATGAAACTAATGAAGAAGCAGTTTGGTTAGGAAAGATGCTAAGAACTTCTAGAGATCCTTCTCCTGAGCCACATTCAGCTGAATCCTCCACCACCAACACTAATATTGAGAATAACTCAGTCACACAACAAACTCTGATGGACACAACAAGAAAAGCTAACGCTGATACCACAAACTTGGAGAAGCAGGTAACCAATACTTTTACTTATCTTTTTAAAACTCATTCTTTTTAATTCTTCTAATTGTTTATTAAAAGCTAATTTCACTTTCTTTTTAAATCTTCTCTTCTTTTTAAGAATTTTTTCTTGTTTCATTTGGTTTTTAGCATTAGTTAAGATCCTGCATTCTCATTTTCTACATAAATTTTTTCATGTTTTTCATGTCTAAAAGAAAGTTTGTGTGTAAATTTACACACAAAGCCTATTTTTAAAAGTTTTTTTTAAAATAACAGTTTTTGTGCTCATCCCCATTCTCAACATGAAGATAATATCCTAGAATGTTCATGGTTTCAAAAATTCCACTACTAGGAATCATTTAAGTGATTTGATAAGAGCTCAAAACCCTGATATAATTTTCCTTAGTGAGAATAAAAATAGTCATACCAAATGCATAACTTATCTCAATCAATACCAATATCCAAATCATGCTTATATGGAGCCTGAAGGATTATCTGGTGGTTTCGTTTTACTCTGGAAAAATGGTTTTACTTGTGACATTTTAGATTCAACAATATGTTTAACCTTGTAATCCAATCTGATCCTAGTAAACCAGAATTCCTCTTTACATGCATGTATGGTTACACTAATTACAAAAAAAAAATGAACAATGGGATTTCATACATGAAATTAATCAGGACAATAATGCTCCTTGGATACTCTTAGGGGATCTAAATTTTCACATTCTTGATCATACTAGTAGTGCCTCTTCCTATACTGATGGTTGGGTCAATAATATCATGCATGATAGTGGTTTGGATGACATTGTATTTATAGGTAAAGACTATACTTGGACTAGAAACAATCTATGCATCGGAAATAGAAGGTAAAAAATTGATACGGCTTTAGGTAATGGAGACTGGAATCTTTACTTCCCAAATTCTAAACTTATGCATCTAACACAAGTAGGTAGTGATCACTATCCTATCATGCTTGTCGCTGATTCTACCATTCCTAATTGTTGGAAGCCTTTTAAATTCTTTTTTACCTGGTTGAATGATACTTCTTGTGTTAATATTATTGAAAGTGCTTGGAGCATTAGTGTTTCTGGCTCACCTGGGTTTCACCTTGTTAAAAGACTTCAATCTGCAAGGAAAAAACTTTCTCTTTGGAATAAAGAACACTTTGGCAATATCAGTCAAAAAGTTGATGAACTACAAAATGAGTTGAATGCCCTTCAAGAACAACTAGCTAGTGATGAGAACCACAACAAGATTTTCTCTATCAATAATAAGAAGCTTAACCAATGTCATAAGGAAAAAAGTGAATTCTATCAACAGAAATCCAGAGATCACTTTATCAAAGACATGGATAACAACAGTAAGTACTTCCACACTAAGAAAAATAGAAAGAAAGCTAGAAATAACATTGACTCCATTAAAGATCATTCATGCACCTGGCTTCATACTAGAGAAGACATTTTTCAACACCTCACACGTCATTTCAAGGATATAAGTACTTCTACCAATATAGTATTAAATGAAGGCTTTTTTCTTATCCTTCATACAATTCTCAATGAAGAAGATAATTTACTTCTTACAAGAATTCCTTCACACCAAGATATTTTTGATACTTTGAGAAGTATGGAGAATTGGAGTGCTCCAGGTCCTAAGGGATTTCAAGCTAGTTTCTACAGAAGTCAATGGAATATAGTGGATGAAGATGTTTGCATAATGGTTATGAGGTTTTTTCAGACTAAGCACATTCTCAAAAAAAAAAAAAAAAAAAAAAAAAAAAAAACCCTACATATCTCTTATTCCTAAGAAGAAGAAACCAACTTGTGTTGCTGGTTATAGACCTATTAGTCTATCAAATACTTCTTACAAGATTATCTCTAAGTTGTTAGTTAACAGAATGAAGCCTCTAATGGAGAAAATCATCTCTGAATTTCAAGCAGCTTATGTGTCTGGGAGACTTATTAGTGACAACATTGTTATTGCTCAAAAAATTATTCATTCCATGAAGAAGAAAAAAGGTCAAACTGGATGAATGGCTCTAAAATTGGTTATGTCAAAAGCTTTTGACAGATTGGAGTGGAATTATCTTATTAAGGTTCTCAGATATTTTGGCTGTGGTGAAGATTTATGTGACCTCATTTATCAGTGCTAAGTACGACTTCTTTGTCTGTTATGCTCAATGGTTCTCCTTGTGAGAAATTTCCCCCTACAAGAGGAATAAGACAAGGTGATCCCCTAGCACCTTATCTTTGTATTCTGGCAATGGAATTTCTATCAATACAACTCATCTCATCTCAACAAAACAACACCAATAAAGGTATTAAAGTGGATGCTCACTCTCCAGCCATTAATCATTTACTTTTTGCAGATGATTGCCTGATATTTACTCAGGCAAATATTTCAACAATAAATCATCTTCTTGAGCTTTTGCGGGACTTTAGCTCTCAATCAGGGCAAGTCATTAACTTTGACAAGTCCTCAGTGCATTTCAATATATACACTGATCCTAGTGTTACAGATACTTTAACTCAAATTCTTGGAGTTAAAAGAATGTCATCAAAAGAAAGATATCTTGGCTCTCCACTCATCCTGGGTCACTCCAAACAAGAAGCTTTCAAATCCATTGAAGAAAACTTCTTAAACAGATATTCCACTTAGTCATCTACTTCTCTTACTCAGGCTGGAAGAACTACCATGATAAAACATGTGTTAAATTCTATACCTATATATCAAATGGGTACATTTAAACTTCCATCTCATCTAAATGGTAAGCTCACTTCTATTCAAAGAAAGTTCTTTTGGGGTCACAATACTAATAGAGGTGTTAATCCAATTGGATGGCAAAAGGTATGTTAACCAAAAGATAAGAGGGGACTAGCTTTCAGAGATTTGAAAATGTTGAATCTGGCATTACTTACAAAACTTGCTTGGAGATTATGTACAGATTACAGAATCAGATTCACTTTGGGCTCAAGTCATGGAAAGCAAATACTTTAAGAATGGAGATATTCTTCATCAGAATATAGAGGCTAAAAACTGCTCTTACACTTGGAATGGTATCACTAAAGGTTCGAAGATTGTGCACCAGAATTTCTTTATGAAAGTCAATAATGGCAGAAAGACAAAAATTTGGCTTGGTAAATAGATTCCAGGACTTTCTGAACCTCCGGTTCCAATAAGTGATATTCACATGTTCTACCAAGAAGTGGAAGAACTTCTCATCCCCAACACTAATTCCTGAAATATCAATCTTCTTAACCAGCTTTTTGATCCATATACTTCTTTTAAAATTCAAAATATATTCATAGATATCTCCAAAGAGGATGTAATGGTCTGGATGCCAGCTAAGGATGGCAAATTCTAAGTTAAGAGCACATATGATATTCTTACTAAGTGTAACAGGGAAATTCAATTCCATGGTAGAATCATTCAAGTTAATATCTGTAAATCTATATGGAAGACTAATACTTCCCACATAGTTAAACTTTTTGCCTGGAAATGTATCCATGGTATTCATTTTAACAGAAGCAAGCTTGTCATTCACAATAACAGTATTGATATACACTGTGGAGTCTGTGGAGCCTCAGAAGAAACTATGAAGCATCTTATGTTTGAATGTAAGAGTTGAACTTTGATAAGACTCCTTTTTGTGAAGTTTCAAGGATTCATTGCCCAGTCCTCTATCAATCAAGATATTGGTGATATTTTTAGACAATGACTGGTTTTGTTCAACATGTTCGTTTATCATCTTCAGTAACACAGAACATTTTTCTTCTACATCAAATAAATTATATTGTAGAATATTCAATCTTGATAGTACGCTATCTGAATCAGCTATAGATTCAAATCTTAAAGGTTGGATCGCACCAAACACAGATTGTTAGATATTTTCGTGTTTGTCCGCTCTGATACCAACTGAAAAGACGAGGGTACCCAAATACACCATAATCTTTCGAATATCAACCTATAATTTCGGTTTCTTAAGTGATCGTCTATGGACGGAGTCAAGACAATACAACTTAAGTCTTATACCTTGTGTGATTGTTTATTGACGAGGTCAAAACAATACGACAACAAGATATTTACTTGACAATAGTTACGGTAATAACCAATAGACTATTAGGATCAAAGTCAAGTAATTCGGATTAACGTATGTGTGTAATTTACTTAATTATAATAAAAATTATAATGCAGAAAACAAAGTAAATGACACAACAAGATTTTGTTAACGAGGAAACCGCAAATGCAGAAAAACTCCAGGACCTAGTCCAGTTTTGAATACTCTCAGAATTAAGCCGTTATACAAAATCTAATACCAACTTCGTATAGTCGAGACCAAGTAGATTACCCCTAGATACTTAGTTTCCTCAGTATTCCTGCGCCTTAGACTTCTAGAGTCATTCACGTGAATCACCAATCCTTTAGATCGTATCCCAAACAGTAAAGGATAAATCTGTTTGGTAACCACTATATTTTCAATCTTGGTAATAAGATATTATGAGTCGTTGACAAAGGATTTTCTGTTTAATCTAATAAACTCCTTTGTCTGGTTATATCAATCTAAACTTTGACTACCGAAATAATCAAACTCTAGATTCGCAATCAATCAATATAGATCTCAAAGAAAGACTATAAGGTGATGCCGATCTCACGCAACTAGCCAATCAAGTCTATCAAAGATAAACACAATTCTAGTTGGATCCCAATCGATCAAGGCTTGTGCACTAAATCCACAAGATACGAAAAAATAATAAGAATTCTTCTTCGTCTTCAAATCTTCTATTGCCTTCAATAACCTGCACAACACCACTTGAATCCTCTTGTGATCGATCACGCACAGAACGGAGTCTGTTAACAATGGATTATCACAAGATGTCTTTAGATCCGAAAATAGTTCCAAGGATCCCGTCAACACTTTGATCTAGTTTGAGTGAGCCTTATATCAGAAGAGAAGTTTCTCAAGAATAAACAAACTAGGTGCAATAAGAGTTTCAACAACCGTTAGTCAATCAAATCAATAATCGAAAAACTACAATAACAATTCCATTATCTAGTTTCCCACCAACGGTACTCGTAGAGCTTCTTGATCCTACACAAGTCTTTAAAGGAGCGGTCGTAAGATATTTCGACTAATTAGGGTACTTTTCTCTCCAGATAGACGGCTTCATCAGAAACAACAAGAATGAAGTTGGCATGGCTCTTAGGATAGTTTGCAAGAAATGCAAACTCCAGTATTTACACACCAAGGTTATTTGGACAACAAGGAAATTCCAAAACTGAAAATATTCTCAAGATATTCACATTAAAGCACCTAATTTCGGTTTTCCTATTTCCAATTAATTACAAAACCATATTTCCGAAAACTCTCATAGAAAACTTATATTATTAGTCTAGCAAATTAACTAATAATATTTTCCAGAGGATATGCTTTAATTGCTGGTAATAAAAACATATATTTTGAAAATCATAATTAAACCTGGGATCACCTTGAGTATCAAGGAATATCTTTGAAAAATTAATGATAAGAGTTATGTACATGTTCAAATATGACGACATCTAGAAGTTTCTCAGCAAACCCTAATTCCAAGATTCACACAAAACATAAAGAGATATGTGAATATTGGAAACTCGGTTTTGCTCCTTGGGATCGGTCGTACCAACCTCATAATGTAAGTTGTGATCGGTTATACCATGTTTCCCAAACCAGGTTGTGACCAGTTACACCTTGCTTCCCAAAGGTAGCTTGTGATCGGTTACACCTTACTTCCCGAGTTAGCTTATGATTGGTCACACCTTGGTTCCTAGAGAAACTTGTGATCGATTACAACTAACTTCCTAAATTAGCTTGTGACCTGTTACACCATGCTTCCAAAAGGTAGCTTGTGACCGATTACAAATAACTTCCCAATGTAGATTGTGAATGGTTACACCATGATTCACAAAGTAACTTGTGACCGACTACAACATGCTACATCATATAGGTTATGACCGATTATACCTCAAATCTCAACAAGTTAAGATAGGTTCTACCTTGTCATCTTATATTGGTAATTCAAAATATATTCAATAAAGAACCTGACCAATCATGATTTCCTTTCGATTATGAAACAAGTTCATATCTGTACTTCCTTGAAGCAAATGTTATAAAACAGTTTTTCGTAGGGTGAAATCATACCTATATCTTATTATTTGTGGGTGAAAACTGTTTCTGCTGATTTTGGTAATTTCAGGTGTATGGGTGAGAAACGAATCTAACCCCTAAACAATGCACTGCACGGGAGTACTTTTGATTCGAGAGATCAATCTGTATAATCCTGGCCTAAACCAAGAAATGGCCGTTCCAGGCTTGCTTCGGTCAGAAAGTGAAGGAGAAGGGTTGGTCTTAGGGAGGGAAGCGAAGAGAGTGTTGAGACCAGAATCGTTGATTCTGAAGGTGTGGTTTGTTTTATGACTTGTATCAAAAGTATAACTGGTTAGCAGAATGGAAAGCTACCAGGTGATTTCTAGATACTGTATTGTTGCCGACCAAAACTTGTTCTTTGGTGAAAATAGGTGAAGCCTATTTATACAAGTCATATTGAAACGTACCCTGGTCTCGTAGGAAGTGGAAACGATTGAGTGGTGGAAGAATAGAGTAACGTGTAACTATCGGACGTTATGCTTCCATGATGAGGGAAGTGAATTCGTGTAACCGTCAGTCATTACGCTTCCATGATGAAGGAAATGAATTGTTTACACCGTTACTTTTCACCACCACTAATTGTCCTACTTCATGACACTTTCTTGTAACGGGCGCATTGCATGTCGCACGCTGTAAACCGCCGGACCAATACCCCGATGAGTATCCCCAGGTTTGTGACATGTTTGATGTCTCGAGTGTTTTCGTGGAAAACGTGTAGCAAGGTTGCTATGTGTGGCAAGTCAAAGTCAAGAGACTTTGCCATAGGAAAATAACATGTGATGCTATTAGGCTTTCCTTGGTCGGCCGCCTAAAACTTGCCACAAGTCCGTCAGTTTGGTGGCAAACTTGAATGGCTGAGATTACATCTCATGAGGAAGGTTAGCCGTTGATTATGGCCACATCTTTGTTGTGTAACACGGTGGCGCCATTAGCATAGTGGAGCCTGGCGTAGCCGTGACGTAGCGGGTTTCCTGAGACTTGCCGCAAGTCCGCCAGTTCAGTGGTGAACTTGGATGGCTGAGATTGCATCTCATGAAGAAGAGTGGCCATCGATTGTGGCTGCATCTTGTTGTATAGCGAAGTGGCGCCATTGGTATAGTAGCGCCTAGTGGAGCCGTAGCATAGCGGCATGCTAGTAGTCGTGGAATAGCGGCATACTAGTAGCCGTGGCATGGCGGCATGCCAGTGGCGTTGTGGCATGGCCACGCCTGTGGCGTTGTAGCATGGACAAATGTGACGCCCAACTCTTAAACATACTTAGCTAATAGGATTACAACCTAATTGAGGTATCAATTCCAGATTGACGATTTTAAGAATCAAAATTTCATGATGCGAACTAAAACCAACTTGAACCCAACACTCTTTTTTTTTTAATACGAAAGGAAGTTATATTAAATAGAAGGTAATTACAATTGTTTATCTTCTTGTATACATAAAGAAATCCAAGAAGGAAAGTGATCACTCCATTCTTCCTCACTAGAAAGATTTTTAGTGTATTTTGCTAGAGAATCTGCAACATGATTTGCATCTCTATGCACATAAGTGCAAAGCCAATCCTCAAATTCAACTAATAATTCTAAACAATCCACAATAATGTTTCTGGTTGTCCAATTTATTGAACCCAACACTCTGATATTTAAAATTGAAGGACTCTCAAATGTTATTAATTTATTAATATGTTGTTTTACATTAAATAAAGAATACATGTATACAAAAGATACATAAATGTAACACAATTTGGTAACGCTTTAAACTAAGGAGACGAATATCTTCACGTGCACCATTTCTTCGGGCAACTGAAACTGAAGTGGGAACGAGTGAGCACATCATCCCAAAAGGGTGCTCAAGAAAACATATAACTCACAAGTAATCATTAATATGCTTCACAGATATAAAAGAATATAAATTGAAAGAAATAAGATGAATCTAAACATTCGGCTTATCTTCATCAAGATCAGAAAGTTAGAACAAACAAGTATGATATGCATACAAGTGATTTCCCTCAAATAAAATAGTATATATAATATTACCAACGGATGGCATACCGCTCTACTAATACTATTGCCGACGGATGGCGTACCGCCCTACTATCATAATAAGCAGAAAATGTAATACTATTGCCGACGGATGGCATACCGCCCTACTATCATAATAAGCAGAAATGTAATACTATTGCCGACGGATGGCGTACCGCCCTACTAATACTATTGCCAACGGATGGCATACCGCCCTACTTGACTTAGCTAAGAGCCGTGGGGAAAACACAGACACTCCTCGCAGGGAAATCTCATAACGCATATCACACACATACAATTACAATCAAAACAACCATCGTTCAATGCAATCACAATATACATTCATATGGATAGTAAAAGCACATCATACTCGCAAAGGAAACTCAATTATTACAAGAAGGTTATAAGGTTCCCACCTCTTTTGATGACAAGCCTCGCCTACCTCAAGATCCACGATCCGCTGGTTCATCCTTTGAATCGATCGTTGTTAATATAGACTAACTGCAAATACAGTAACAAGCCTCCACTGGAGTTACTATCTATAACATACAACCCTCATTATCAGCTATACACCTCAGGCCTAAACCACCCATTACAGTCCTACCACTAAATTCAGCTCATACATCTCAGGCAGCCAATAATTCATCAATTGTAAAACTACTTTCTTTGAAAGGCCACTTGCATAATCAAACCCCCAACCACTGTATATGCAAGCCTATATAGAACCACCAACTGCAACAACATGACTCACCACAACACTCTTTGATTCAATAAGAACAACTTTATTACCAATTTCCACACTTCCAACACCAGCAATCTATTCACCTTCATCACCATATCCACAGCCCTAAACCATATTCACAGTTCTGTCATACAACCATGTCAGCTTCATCACCTTACAATCAACACTACAGAGCTATCATCTTCATCAATTACATCACCATTCTCATAACCCTTTAATCTCACTAATTCAATCCATTTACACTTCAATCCCTGCCTGCACAATCTATTAGCAATATTTGTAGATGCATTCACATGGCATCAACACACCTCATATTAGTTCAACTCCTCTCTGTAGCTTAGCCATCTTTCTACTAACCCAGCATAAGACGGTTCTTTATAATTCAAATGACAACCAAACTCCATCCCATACCGACACCCCCTGCAGCTTCAACATTATGGACATCACCAACACCACTAGCAGTTCAACTCGTCTCAACACCAGAATAATCTGCAACCACATCGACAATTTATATTACCAGTTCAACATCCTTTACTTAAATATTACTACCAACACCAATTCCTTGCTCTCACTACAACCAACACATCTCAATTTCATATCACTGAGCTTCAAAAGCATTACTAGTTCACAACATACCACCAACCTCTTCCCTGCACTCCACAATACCATAGTAGCAACATCATCATCACCACAACATCTAACACCAAATATTCTCGCTAAACTCTTATCAGATTACATCACTGAGATATGAATCCATCATCAGAACTTGATTTAACCTAAACATCAACTTAATTTACTCAATCACCTCAATTATCATTTCATGTCTCAACCTGCATCTTCTTAATCAAACCCCATTTCTAATTTCTATAAATTCAAAACCAGGAACCCTAATTTAAAATTGGGGAAGAACATAAGGAACTGAAATCAGAATTAAACCCATGCAAACGTTACTACTTCATACCTGATGAAAACCCATGTCGAATCTACCCTTTAAAGCCTCGAATCAAAACTTCATCAATTCACAGAGAAACCCGAATTCAAAACTCTTCATGATTCTCCACCGAATCAACTTCAAACCTCCAATTAAACACCAACCCAGTTCTTCTTTATCCTTCAACAACACTTCTTCAATTTCATACAACTTCTCAAACAACTCTGAAACCCCTAAATTGATTCTCTTTGTTACATCACCACAAACAGAAACCCCTAACTCCCCTCCTTATTAATTAACCATAACATCATCACCTTCATCAACTAAACAACATCGATTCTCAGAATCGCCGAAGGCGAGAAGCAGAAGAATAAAAAGAGAAGAGAATAAGAAGAAAAAAGAAGAATGAAGAAAGAAGAAGAAGAAAAGAGAATGTCTTCTCTTCGGTCGAGATTTGGTGATAAGACCAAAGAAAATACTAAAGGCACCCGAGAAAAATGATACGGGCAGCCACTCGGTCTAGATGAAAAATACTATTTTTCCCTTCAAACAAATCTGATGATATCTTCTTCGTCCGGTATTCAAATGACACGTTCGAGTAGTCCATTATACGTAACTTTCCGAGATCTATCTAACGATACTAATTTCGTATCTAAATCATTGTTAGATTAATTCCTATTAATTAACGTTCATGTTAAACTAATCGAGTCATTATCGTCTAACACGTCTCTTGACCGGTCTAATAGCGTTGACGAGCTTGAGGCTCGTTACAACAAAGCTAGGATTTGGCGCCGTGGTAAGAATTAGGGCTTGGCGGCGTGGCCAAGGCTAGGATTTGGCGCAGTGGTAAGAATTAGGGCTTGGCGGCGTGGCCAATTGTTTATGGGTGAAAACTATCTTTGCCGGTTTTGGTAATTTGGGGTGTGTGGATGAGAAATGAGTCTAAACCTTAAACAAATGCACTACATGGGAGTGCTTGTAGATTCGAGAAATCAATATGTGCAAATCCGGCCTAAACCAAGAAATGGCCGTTCCAGACTTGTTTCGGTCACAAAGTGAAGGAGATTGGGTTGATTTTAGGGAGGGAAGCGAAGAAGGTGTTGAGATTGCAAAGGTGTTGGCTATGTATGACTTGTATCGAAAGTGAATCGGCTTGCGGGATGTAAGCTATCGATTCGGTGTTTGAATACGATGGTATCAACACTTGCCTCTGTTGTCTGGACTTGTTCTGTTGTTTTTGGAAATAGGAGGAGAACCTATTTATACAAGTCATTTGAGCCTTATTCATGTCTCTCGTGGGAAGTGGAGGAAGTGGAGTGATGGAGTAGTGGAGTTGTGTTAGTCTTTACATGACCAGTCTTGCCCACTTCTCCTGGTCGTCTCTAACCATCCATGACTTCCGACACGTTCTTGTGATGGCGCGTTGCATCTTTGCCGCACGTGTAAACCGCCAGACCAATACCCCATATGTATCCCCGGTTTGTGACATGATTGATGTCTCGAGTGTGTGGATCGTGGGACCCACAGAAAGTAGCATGTAATGCTAGACTAAATAACTAAGTTATTTAGGAAGTCGATACTTGTGAAGTATCGTGTGTATTCTATGCAGGTACTACATCGAGTATATTCGGCATGTATGAAGCATCGTTGTTTTTAAGGCTTAACGGAGTAAGTCACGAATTTAAGCGTCTTAAAATAACATCATGTCCAGCCATCTTCGAGTGATCGTTTGGAGGCTATACAGGCAAGCCCTGACTTGACCGATCACTCCATGTGGAAGAGTGGTGGACGGTGATTGTGGTGACACCTCATTGATAGCCTAACTCATGTCTTAGGCTGTCCGTCCAAGCTGGTGAAGTTGGACGGACGAGATGACTTGCAACCCTCATCTGCGACCGTCGGATTAGGGTTTAAGAGGTACGCAAGTTCCTTCTTTCAGCTTGGTCGAATCCAAGCATGGGAAGTGCTTTATAGAGGACCGATCAGGCATGTGTGTAGACGACATGCTGGTGCCCATGTCTATACTTTACTATCCCACGAAGGTGCGATCTTGGCCACTCAAGTTTACCTAGGTAAAGAAGAGTGGTCGAGATTGATTTGCGACAGAATCTGTGCCGCAAAGGATTTCTAAAGGGGCGTGGCATGCCACCTTCAGGGCTCGCGAATCAAGGTGTACAACCAAGTTTGGTCTTGGCCGATCGGGTGTGGAGATAGGTGGGCCCATAGTGATCGTGTTGATACTTACCGGACATGCTTAGTCTATTCCTGGACCCTTCATTCGTGCAGGAGAAAATGGACGCTCGTGATCGCGACACAAACCCTAATTAGGTTTTGTCGGCCGTGTGTCATACCCAGTTTGGGGCGCACGAATCAAGACGACCAACCATAGTTGGTCTGACCGATCAGTCAGGTATGTAGGCGGGCCCACGGTGTTTATGTTGACATACTCTGGGCCCTTTGAATCTACATCTACACCCTCCATCTATGCCTGCGAAGATGGATGGTTGAGACTGTTTTGCGACACATGTAATGTGCCGCAAACCCTAATTTAGGGTTTTTCGTCCATACTGCTTTGGCTTAGACGGTTTGGCAAGCTATGCCACCCCTTGGGGAGGCCGACCATGCGGGGCCCACGTTGGGTCGGTGGTGCATATTCCAATACCTGCTTGGGGTCATGGATTCAATCTAAGCCATCCAATCATGCTGATGAAGTTGGATGGTCGTGATCGTTTCTGAGACTGATATGGTCAGTTCAGGTTCAAATATGCTCAATCGGGCTAGTATAACACACCGAGAGTTGTAGCCTGTATGGGTATTTCGTACATGCTTCATTATTAATTCTTGGAGATTCGTGTTGCTCTGCTGAGAACAACAATCAGTCGTCATGCCACACCGGTAATGAGTACAAGAAATACAAGGCTGGTCATGCATTAATTAATAATGCTGTAAATTCACAGGGTATATGGGATTGTTGCTACATGCTCCAACCTGGATGAATTTTGTGTATTTAATTCACGAGAATCTTTCGGGATTGTTGCCACATGCTTTATTCTAGGTGAATTAGTAAGGTGAAGAAGTATTCATCACTTATTAATGGCTTTATCTTTTGCAAGATGTTAGCGCATAATTTTGGCCTTTACAATTTTAGCCTTAAATGAAAATCCACCATCAACATTAAGTTCCCAGCCTAGAACATAATGGTTACGCTATTGTGGGGTAGGCATGAGATGGTGACATATACAAACATAAGAAGATAAGATAAAGGAAGTCTACCTGGAGGGATTCTGACCAATCGTGGGCAATCCTCCATACGTGCGTGACCACAGGCCTTGATGGACCGGCTTCCTCCCTTAGGTGTTTGAGTTAGGAATAAGATTCTTCTTCTACTGGGATTCCGGGCGTGGGTGCTTATGTTTCTTTGGTTGAATCGCTTGTATCCAGATGCTCTTCTGATTCTTGATTATGGTTCAAAAGAAAGCCTGACTTGGTCGGTGTTGAATCCCCATATATCGGGCAGGCTTCGCCGGTTTTAGTCTTCCTTTAGGGTTTCCTCAACATATATGCATGTGTAGAGATTTTGAACCACTTTTACGATTTTACAATAGGGCTTCCTCGCAGAAACTTCGTTTCCTCATCATGTCGAACAGTGGATCGTCTTCTTCATACCATCCAGGATCTTCCGTTAAACTTGCACAACCTGCGTCTGAGCTTCATGATGAATCCCCCGCTCGTGTTCTCCGAGTCAAGAAGATCATACCGGTTCGTCTCCTTTTCCTTTTCTGAACAATTGCTTGTTCTTCATAATGATCAGGTGAATAATCCTCTCCTTCTTGTAGAGATACCCTACGGAACATGTGTGACATTATCGATGATGACGACTTAACCAGTCCTCTTCCTTCAAACTCAAACACGCCTACCCCGTGGACCTCGAAGATGCTTTGATCCGGGTATCTCATCTTATGAATACCCCAATGCGAGTCTTTCATTCGATGTTCGCATGAAATGTTTATCCTCCAGCTACCGAGATGTCGGTGGATTCTTAGTGCGGAAGGAGTTTGTGCCTTTGTACACAAAGTTATGGAGAAAGTACGGCCATATCGCAACCAGGAATGTGGTCCAACACTGTTCATCTGCTTTGGTCACCACAGTAATCTGCCTTCTTCCCATGATTGCTGAGATGGAGAATATTTCTATCCGCAACGTTGCCGAATCAAGCCTCGAAAGGTTGGAGAATATGGTATCTACCTGCGAGTCCATGGAGTTCAACGTGGGCTGGTTGCGGCAGCGTCTTGATATCATCAAGGTTGATCGAGCTGGTATCCTCGTAAACGTTGTTCCTGCTGCGAAAGCTATCTTGGAAGAGGAGAAGGCTCTGGCCGCGGAATCAAAGAAGGTAGAGCGGGCGAGACAGACTTGAAGAAAAGGACAGATAGATATCAAGCTAGACTGGAGATGATGCTCTTAAGGAACTATAATCTACTAGATGGCTTCCTCTAAGTCGCATTCAGCTGTATTCCCTCATTGTTAATGACGTTTATGCCAAAAGTTTTTGAACATCTTTGCGGAATAAATTGCATTGGTTTTTTGATTGTTAAACGGGTTTTTCATTGATGCATCTCTCGAATATAATTGATGATTTAAACATGTAATGAAAATAAATGCATGTATTGTTGACAAAGCGAGATAATGGTCGTGCATGATATGCCTTGAGCCACTTTCCATTGATGATTGCTTCACCGCCTCCGTCCACCTTAATGATCTTGTAGTAACCAGTATTGTAAGCCTTGGTTACTGTGTAAGGACCTTCCCATTTTGGTGAGAATTTTGGTGCAGACATGTCTTGTTGGATGTGCTTTGCCGTTTTCAAGACCAAATCTCCCACTTTGAAAATACATGATTTTACAGTTTTGTTGTATGCCCTGGAAATTCTATTCATGTACACCTGAGTGCGTTTTTTTGCTTTGTTTCTCCTGAAATCCAGAGTGTCTAACTCCGCTACTCTAGAGTTAGAGGCTTGACCGTTCAGTGGATCCGGTTGCGGCTGCAATCCTGGCTGATGGGATTTTGATCTCTGCTGGGAGAATTGCATCTGCTCCGTAAACAAGTGAGTATGGGGAAACTCCAATGGAGCTTATAGGTGATGTCCGGTATGCCCATAATGCCATTGGTAACTGGTCGTGCCATTCCCTAGGATTGTCGTGTACTGTTCGACTGATGATCCGGATCAATGTCTTGTTGGTACTTTCAGCTTGTCCGTTCCCTTGAGGATAGTAGATGGTGGAGAAGACCTGTTTAATGCCATACTCTTCAAGTAACTCTCGTACCTGTTTATTGGCAAAGGGAGTGCCATTATCGATGATGATATGCTTAGGCACACCAAAACGACAAATGATATGTTCTTTAATGAAAGCCGCAATTGTTGCTCCTGTAGTCCCTCGCAGGGGAATGGCTTCTACCCATTTGGTGAAGTATTCTGTCGCAGTTATGATGTACTCGTGCTGCTTTGATGATGGAGGGTTGATTTTCCCGATAATGTCCAGTCCCCAGCTGTAAAATGGCCATGGACTGCTTATCGAGTGCAAAGGGGTGGAAGGCGCGTGAACAAGGTTCCCATGAATTTGACATTTGTGACAGCTTGAAACAAAAGCGGCTGCGTCATCTTTCATAGTCGGCCAATAGTATTGTAGTTGCAGGAAATCCTACACTACACCCCTCACAAGAATCTATACAATCAAATCATTTTTAGGATGAACAATTGTAATTTTTATTGATTAAACTCTTAAAATCTTTACAAGATGAAATGGAAATCAGTTAACGAATTACAATCACTCTAAACTTTATCTCTCTTAATGACTTTCCCAACACTCGAAAAAAGATCCCTTACAATAGGCCTGCTCGGCTCCTTATATAGGGTATTACATAATGGATGACAACTAAGCTGTCCTTTATTTTCGGGAATAACTTGCGAAATATCGCAAGTGTACAAATATATAATCTCGCAATTCTCTTAGATCTCGCTAGGTCTTCACATCTTTCTCGTGTTTTTTTGTCGTCATTCATTGCATCATTTATATTACTCATCTCGCGATACCTTCGCAATGCTGTCGTTTATTGATCTCGCGAGGTATTGATGTCGCGATATTCTGATCCTACATCTTGCCTCTTCTCATGTCTTCTCTGCGAAGAAGAGAATGTCATGAGAACTAGTATTTTTGAAATGCCGCAACTGTTTGTTTTTTATCAATTTTTGCCGACAAGATTCCGTGAATTAGGGATGACCGTCTACACGTGTCTAAAATTTCCCCTTTTTACCGGCACATTTAATGCTATCCGGTTACCATTTTCTTGTCTATTTAAGGAGGAGTTCCTCATGAAAGTGTTTCTTTTCTTTTACTTCGTCTTCTTCATCAAATCCGCAACCTTTTACTCTTTGTTTTTCTCCCTGCAATTCTTCTCATCATCTTTCTGCTATTGTTCCTCTGTTACTGTTCTCATCTCTTTTCTACTACTGTTTCTATGGAGCCATCAAGGTTTGTTAATTTTGCTGAATTTGATCTTTTTGTGATTGATCTCTCCTATTGAATTTGTTTTATTTTGACATTGTTCTTCTTTTAATGATTCCCCTGTTGATTTTGTTTTCGCAAGAACAAATCTAACACCAAGTTCATCGTTCCGAACCCTACTGTCTCCGTGGGCTCGCAACCGAAAATCGCTGTTACTAAAAGAAAGTCTGCGAATAGCAAGGTATTTAAGAAACATTTACTCTTCTAATAACAATATTGTTGCCTCTGTTTCTTATTTAACTTGTAATTCGCAGGATGACAAAAATGTTGATAAATCCCCTAAGAAACCTCGCCGCTCTAAGCCTGTTGCATATTCTATTTCCTTTCCTTCATTCAAGCTCACAACTCCTCCTGCAGTATCTTCGCAGGATAAACCATCTTCTCTTGCGATATCTTGGCAGGATAAATCAATTCCTCCTTTGCAGGATAAACCATCTTCACCTGTGATATCTTCGCAGGATAAATCAATTCCTTCTTTGCAGGATAAACCATCTTCTCCTGTGATATCTTCGCAGGATAAATCAATTCCTTCTTCTATTCTCATCATCTCTGAAAATGCCACTGTCGATATTCCTGAATTTTCCATCAATGAAGTTCCTCAAGATGGACCCCTTTCTACTTTTACCGTCAATGCCTCTGTCTCACCCCCACTCATTAATCTTCATCAAATTTCTTCTTCTGGCATTTCTATGACCAAGGATGACTCAATTCTTCCTTCTCCTTCCACCATTACCTCTTCATCTGGGTCTATCCTTCTTACTAAAGAAAACCTGGAGGGGATAGATGTAGCTTTCAAAGTTTATCAGACATCATGAATGATGTCAAGAAGACCTCCATTGATCCCATCAGGTTTAGCGTTTGCGAGTCTTTGAGTAAATATTCGGTTCTGACAAAATGTCGCAAATGTCTTTAGAACAAGAAGTTAAGACATTGAAGAATAATCTTCAAAACATTTCGCTGGATCGTGATAATCTTCGCAAGAAGAACGAAGAATTAAAAGGTATTAATTCTCCTCCCCACCTTTTTTTTTTTTTTTTTTTTTTTTTTTTTTTTTGAAGACCTTATTCGCCTTTCAAGCTTTAAACCAGAAACGAAAAATGGAGATATATCAATTGGAATCTGTCATTGAAGAAACTCGAATGGATAGAGATGTTTGGATGGAGCAATATAACCAGTTAGATAATATTCATACATACTCTGTTGATCAAATAGATAATCTTACCCAAGAGAATGTTCACTTAGTTCAGAAGCAAGACTCGCTGACTAATGAATTATCTCATCTCTCTTATTCTTTGAGTAAATCTAATTTGGAGTTGGAAACCTTATCAGATGAGAATGGAACTCTATCTCAAGAGAAGCGAGTTTTGTTAAACAAGATGGCGATTGCTTCGCAACATCTTGATGTCTGTCAGAAAATATGTAATGAACAGGAACAATCTCTCTGTTCGGTGAGAAGTAAACTTCAAGAAGTCACTATTGAGAGGGATAAACTTATTCAGGGTAGAATAACTTTAAGTGTGAAAACCAGCCAATTGAAAGACCAATATTCCAAGTTAAAAGAATCCTACTCTTCTCTTGCTAAGGAAAATAACTTGCTTGTTTCCAACGAAAAGAGTTTGCGCGCTCGATTAAAAGGTTTGGTTGGACATAATTTTGACAATGCCATGGATCACTTGGAGAATAGTTGCTTGGCTTTGACCCAACATCTTATTTCGCAAAAGGAAGGTAGTCATAGAAATTGACTGCCTCATCTATTCTTCCTTTATCAAGTCTTCAAATCTTTTGTCTATATAACTTCTTTTGTTCTTTATTTTTGCAGAGTCTGAGAGAGATATTCGCTCCCCCCTTTCTATTATGGAGTCTAACTATGCCAAGATTCACAAGGAGAATGCGTTACTTGTTTCTACTCTTGCTAAGTCTCGCGACCGGGCTCAAAGAAGATTGGATTATCTTACTCACTCCAAAGACATCCAGAGTAGAAATCACCAGAGGGCACTCCTTCGCCAATTTCATCTCAAAGCAGAAGTCGTCGTGAATAATATACTATTGTCCAAATCTCTCAACCATGTATCTGTCGAACCTCTGGAAGTTGAAGAGGATGAAATCCCCAATTTTCCTGATAGTGATTATGAGTACGAAAGTGGCGAGGATGTCGCGATTGAAGAAGTGATCCCCTCTAATAATGAAGCTGTCAATAATGATCCAAGTGAAGGGGGTTCTGGTGAGAATCAACCAACTGGCGAAAATGTGAAAATTGTTGAAGATGATAAAATTGTTGAAGAGTGTTTCACATCTCCTGCTGGTGAAAAGAATGATGTAGAGAGTTAAACTTCTTTTATAATTTTGTATTTTCTAGCTTCTTTATCTTCATAACTTTTTGCATAAGATACTTTTCAATTCCTTCTGAAGTGCACTTTTTGATAAGAAAGATTGAGTCTACTGTTGAACGATTCTCTTATTTCCTCTTACTATCTTATGAATGACTTTTTCTTTTGTGGTTTTGCTTATATTCAAATGATTAAGCAAGTCGTTCTGAATTAATATTTGCAAGTTCAGTCTCGCAAGCTTGTTCGCTTACTCTTTTTGTGTAGTCTTATTTTGCCTTCCTAGTTAAAGGTCTTATTTTGCCACCCCTCGTTATTACGACAAAATCGCCGGACGTCTGTACACTTTCATGTAAAGACCCCTTGATCTTGCCTTATCGCTTTCTTAGTATTATTGCCTCTGCAGGATGTTTTCGTTGCGACTATATGACAGGCCTAGAAATTCTTGCGAATTTAAAGCCCCATGACATTGCCGTCTTGCGACGAAATCGCAGGACATCTTTACACTTTCATGTAAAGACCCATTGATCTCGTCTTATCCTCGCGTTAGTATTATTGCCTCTTCAGGATCATCGCACAAATATGACAAGTCTAAATTTTCTTGCGAAAATTGAGCCTCATGACATTTGCGTCTTAAGACACTTATCATCTCCCTAATGGAGGGTGCCGCCCTTATCATCTCCCTGGTTGCCCCTTCAAGGAGGCGTACATCGGCCATACAAGACTAGCTCCTCCCATCCGGTCTTAACAACAACCAGTTGTTTTCGCAGCCTCTTATCCCTTATACCTATAGGGATTATGGTTACGAGACTGCACCCTAAGTGGAGTTTTCTTCGGGTCGAGTGCAGCATGTGCCAAGACTTGCCAAGAATGGCCGAGACACTTCAAATGCCCCAGGCACTCTTGGCTCAACCGTGTACCTCGGCGCCTTGGTCATACACTGAATCCTTGGAAGAGACCCTCGGTCGTCCAACCAGGGTATAACCATATATATATATATAGTTGGAAATCCAAGGTATCTCCCCCGGATGGGCTTTATTGACCCAAAATTTTCATGACTCAAGTTCCAGGAGCGGTGTAACCTTTTCCCTGAGCCATGTCAAGAGATACCCCCTCATATGACGCACTTTAGGTATTACATTTGCCTCTTGCGAAATATCATTCGCGAACTAGGGTGTACGCCATAAAGGTTCGTCCCGTTTGTATAAATCACTCATTTTTGATTATCTCTTGTTATTTTGTTTGCGAGGTATTCGCACATTCTTTCTTTATTTTATGCAATTTTGAGTCATTCTTTTGCAAAAAACTTTTATATGAATTCATTTCACTTTATCCATTCAGTACTTCGCAGTCTAATCTTTTCCCATAATCTTTTATGGGTAATATCTCTTCAGATATAATCTATTCCATGGTCTATCCAATCTGTGGCCCACATCTTTGCCCTCGGGATCCATCAATCTATATGCCCCTGTTCCAACTATCTCCTTAATGATATAAGGTCCATCCCATTTTTTCGCTAGCTTGTCACCACTTTCTCGCTGATATGCTGGTGTTTTTATCAACACTAGATCGCCTGGTTGAAATTCTCGTGTCTTGACACGTTTGTTATATTCTCTGGCTAATCTTCGCTGATAATTCTCCATATGTTGTAGTGCTCTTTCTCTTTTCTCTTCTAATTCATCTAGATTGATTAAAATGTTACCCGCACTAAGATTTTTCTCCCAAGCTTCTTTCTTTGTGGTTGGAATCATAATTTCTGTTGGGAGTACAGCTTCAACTCCATATGTCAAACAAAAAGGTGACATTCCCGTAGCTTCTCGCTTGGTTGTATTGTAAGCCCATACTGCATTATGCGCTTGTTCACACCATGCTCTATTGTGTCCTTCTAACTTCTTCTTCAATATGTCTGCAATTATTTTGTTTGTTGCTTTTGCCTATCCATTGTCCTGCGGGTATAAAGGAGTTGATTTCCAACATTTTATCTGAAATGCATTAAGCAACAGTTCTATATTTTGTCCTTCAAACTGTTTCCCATTGTCAGATACCAACTGTGCGGGGATTCCAAATCTGCATATAATATTCTCGAATATGAAGGTAAAGATATCTTTATCGCGAATGTGTTGTACCGCTTTTACTTCTGCCCATTTTGTGAAATAATCTATAGCGACAATTAGATATCTTCTCTGCCCTGTTCCTGGTAAAAATGGTCCCACAATGTCTAAACCCCACTTTCCAAAAGGCCATACACTTGTTGAAGAATTTAATGGTGCCCCTGGTGCATGTATTTTCTTTCCGTGCCTTTGGCAATCTTCGCAACGCCTTGATATTTGTTTCGCATCCTCATGCATATATGGCCAATAATAGCCTTGCATTTTTGCCTTATGTGCTAAAGATCTTCCGCCACTGTGATTGCCAGCATCCCCACTGTGCAACATCTTTAATATTGTTTCTCCTTCTCTTCGTGTTAAACATCTAAGCGAGGGTCCATTAAAGGATCTTCGGTACAATACCCCATCTCTTAGTTCATAATTTGTTGCACGGCTTTTTAATTTGTGTGTCTCTAATTTGTTTCTTGGTGTTTCCCCTTTCATCAGATATGCATGAAGTTCTGCTCTCTAATCTTCATCGCAGAGCATTTGTGTTCCATCTTCTACTAGCATCACATCTGTCTCCTGCTCTTCCTCTTTATTGATTGATGGTGATAGAAGTGTCTGTATTTTTATGCATCTCGCAGCTGGATCCGTCATCATACTTGATATAAAGGCAAAAGCATCTGCGAGTCTATTATCTCTCCTTGATATATGTCTCCATTTTATTTTTGGTATCTGTATTGACAACTCTTCAACAAGTTTCTTGTACTTTTTCAAAGATGGTTCATTTGTAGTATATTCTTCTTTTATTTGGCGAATAGCTAATTGTGAATCACTGGTGATTCTCACATTTTCCAACTTCATTTGTATTGCGAATCGCAGAGCATGTATTATAGCTTCATATTCTGTTTCATTGTTGGTAGATGCAAACTCCAATCTGAAAGAAAAAGCTATTTTATTGCCTTCTGGTGAAATCAAAATGATCCCAACTCCGTTGCCTTCCCCATTTGATGATCCATCTACCAATATTTCTCATCTGTTTGGCTCAGTTAATAAATCTTTTGGATCTCCATGATCTTCTTCTATATCCATCATTTCTTCCACTGCTTCATCCTCTTCTAAAGGAAACTCGCTAAAAAGTCTGCAACAACTTGTGATTTTGGTGAAGATAGTATTTCATATTTGAGTTTGCAATGACTTACTTGAGCATTCCATCTCTCAACCCTTCCAGACCTTTTTGAATTTTTCATTACCGACTCAATCGGTACTTTTGTCATTACCTTAACTGTGTGTGCTTGGAAGTATATGCGAAGTTTAAATGTTGCATAAACTAATGCCAAAATTAGTTTTTCAATTTTTGAATAATTCCTCTCTGCGGCATTGAATGTTTTGCTGATGTAATAGATTGGTTTTTCCACTCCTGCGTCTATTCGCAATAATAATGCACTTAGTGCATGCGAGGTTGTCGCAAGGTAGATTAATAATTCCTCTGCTGATTCTGCTTTTTGTAAAATTGATATATCCATTAGATGTTCTTTTATTCCTTGTAAAGCTTTCTCACACTCATCGGTCCATCTAAATTTCGCTCCCTTTTTGAGTATGTTGAAAAAATGCTTACATTTGTCGGATGATCGCGAGATGAATCTTCCTAGCGAAGCTAATAGTCCATTTAACTTCTGCACATCTTTTACCGTCGCTGGTGTTGGCATATCGCGAATTGCTTGTACTTTCTCAGGGTCAACTTGTATTCCTTCTTTTGATACAATGTAACCTAAAATTTTTCCTGATGCAACTCCAAAGGTACATTGTTCTGGATTTACTTTGATGTTGAAATGCCTCATTTGTTCAAAAATTTCCCTCAAATCCTGTACATGGTCTTTTGCTTCTTTACTTTTTATTAACATGTCATCCACATATACCTCTAGTGTTTTGTGTATCCATTTCGCGAACACCTTTTCTACCACACTTTGATATGTTGCTCCAAAGATTTCATAAGACCAAATGGCATTTTTGTGTAACAGTATAACCCTCTTGGAGCAAAGAAAGCAGTATGCTCTTGGTCTTCCTCAGCAAGCGGAATTTGATTGTAACCTTTGTATCCATCAAGGGATGATATCCTTTCATTTCCTGCCGCTAATTCGACCATTTGCGGAATATCTGGCAAAGGAAAGCTATCTTTTGGACACGCTTTATTTAGATCAGTAAAATCTATGCAAATTCTTATCCCTTTTTTTCTTCTTTGGGACCACGACCATATTTGCTATCCATTCGGGATATTTTGCTTGTCTAATGATTCCCGTCTAGCATCTTCTGCAATTCTTCTTCTATTTGAGGATGATATGTGTTGCGATTTTTCTAATTCTTTGTTTGAATGGTCTTGCATTTTTGTCAATCTCCAATTTATGGCACGCCACCGATGGATCTATACTGCATTTCATCCATATCCCATGCGAAAATGTCTTTGTAATCTCGCAACAAATCAACGATTCTTCTTTCTTCATCTCGCATCCATCTTAGTCCCAATTTTTAACATCTTAGGTTCTTCTTGCTTCGACGTTCACTTCCTTTGTCGCTCTGCCGGCGGTGTAGCTAGCCTTCGGTTCTCCCATAGGCATTGGTCCTTTTATTTCCTTCGCAAGTTCATTCTCTTCTTCCGAGATTTCGCTGGTATTCCTTTTCCTTCTTCTCGCTCTTATCATGTAAGTTCTAAATTCTTCTTCCTTTTTCACCGCTCTTGCCATCTTTTTGCGATCTTTTCGCCTCTTCATCATTCTTCATAATGTTTTACCTCAATTTGATGATATATCTTTCCTTTATCGGTATCTCCTCCGATTTCGCCAATCCCACTCGGCATAGGAAATTTAACACATTGATGAAATGTCGAGGCTGACTTTTATTGCATGTACCCATGGTCTTCCCAACAACATGTTGTATGGCGATTCCATATCCACTACACATAACGTCACTTGTGTTTCAATTTCTCCCAACAGAATTCGCATTTTTATTTCCCCTTTAGGTTTTGTTATAGATTTGCCGAAACCATGGATATGATATGTTGAGGAAGTCATTTCTTCATTTTTGTACCCTAATTCTTTATAAGCATGATAAAACATTATATTCACTGAACTCCCTGTGTCCACCAAAGTTCTATTTATTGCCCATTCTTCCACTGTTTTTTTTTAATTCTCCTTCTTCCTTGCTTGCGCTTATCGTAATCACTAGTGGAGATGTGTGATTTAAATTCTCTCTTGATATCTCCGTTGATGTGAACACAATCTTATGTTTTTCCCATTCTTTCAAGGGTGACACCTTCTCTGTTGTTTTAATTTTCTTTCCTTCAAAATCTCGTTTGTGTATTCTCCCTCTAATACTTTTATGAAATTTATTAACCATCGTCTTTGTAATCATATTACATTCCAATTCTCCATTATTCTCCTTGATTCTGGCTTTCTCCATTTTAACCAATTTATCCATCATACTCCTGATTTGAACAATTTTAATGACAATATCCAATCTCTAATCTTCAGTGCTCCATGTTTCTAGTGCCAATATGTAGTTGCAGGAAATCCTACACTACACCCCTCACAAGAATCTATACAATCAAATCATTTTTAGGATGAACAATTATAATTTTTATTGATTAAACTCTTAAAATCTTTACAAGATGAAATGGAAATCAGTTAAAGAATTACAATCACTCTAAACTTTCTCTCTCTTAATAACTTGCCCAACACTCGAAAAAAGATCCCTTACAATAGGCCCGCTCGGCTCCTTATATAGGGTATTACATAATGGATGGCAGCTAAGCTGTCCTTTATTTTCGGGAATAACTTGCGAAATATCGCAAGTGTACAAATATATAATCTCGCAATTCTCTTAGATCTCGGTAGGTCTTCACATCTTTCTCGTGTTTTGGCTGTCGTCATTCATTGCGTCATTTATATTACTCATCTGCGATACCTTCGCAATGCTGTCGTTTATTGATCTCGCGAGGTATTTATGTCGCGATATTCTTATCCTACAAGTATTTCTCGTGTATCTGGAGAAACAGTTTCCTCTTCCCTTGATGTCCCCTTTCATGTGTTTCCTTCAGCATGACTGGGATTCTACCCCATCCAGACATCGTAATAGATCACCTCCGAAGCTCTTGCGATACAGGATCCCTTCGTGGAATACGAATCGCTTGGCCTTTTGCTTTATCTTGATGGAATCCTTTTGATTGGCAGGAGTTGCTCTGGTAGGCCTGGAAGATGGTTTATTTTATAGCCTACGAGTGATACCGCAAGTGCACGGTGTCTGTTATGAAGCACATGGCAAATACGAGTCGAACCACAGAGACTTGTGGTGCTAATGTTGATCTAAGGCTTACTTCAACTGAATTCTATGAGTGACAAAGCTATTGTTTGATGTGTCGATGCGACTGAGTTGTTTTAGTGACTCTAAGCTAAGGCAGTGGCAATGTGGAAAGCACCAGGGTGGTGAATCCACCTCTAGTTTCATGCTCAGGCAACTCAACTAGAATTGTATTCTTGTGCCTTCATTTGAAGGTCTAAAGTTGATCTTTGGTTAGATAAATCCCTAACTCTTCCCTAGTATAGGATGTCTTTCTACAAGACACCCTATCACTGTAATTGTTGATTCATTAACTAAGCATTAATCCTAACAATTTAATCATAACAAGAACACATGAAGATTGATATACTTAACATGGAAACTAGGGGTTTCATCAACACCCCAAGTGAATGAAATTAAAACATAATTAAACTAAAAAATAACAAATTAAACTAGAGTGGTGCTCTGGCTAGCCCAGGCATGCTTTCTATCAACACCCATCACTGCTATTTATACATGCAAGAAAATCCCCAAATACCAAACCCTAATTTCTTTTTAATTCGAAAAATAAACAAAATACTCTCACCCATACTCTCCGATTCATCCCTTCACCGATTGTGCGGCTCTCGACTCCCTTGATGTTGCTTGTTAGAGAAAACCCTAAGTCTAGCTATCTCAACCCTAGCCTCTAAGTTAGAAGAAGCTATGGGTAAAGATGACTAGAACTAGGGTGATGGAGGAGTTGTTGAGGCTACTGTCAGTCTTGACAAGAGATGGTGGTAGTGATGGAGGCGGTGTTGCAGAGGGTTTGGTCGGGAAGAAGATGGCTCTTCTCCGCAATCTGTCGGGGTGAGGGAGGAGAAGAAAGAGAAGAAGAAGAGAGGAATGGGGGTATCGAATAGGGTATAGGGTATGGGTTGATTCGTTGTGAGGCGGGGATATCAAGAGTCAAGGAACAAAGTGAGCGAGCGTTGGATGCAACTCGGGAAGATCCGAACGGTTGAGGAAGACTTGGAGTGATATGGTGTTGCACGGAGCAGCGAACTTCGATGCGAGTGGAGGTAGCGACCGTAGGATGTAGCCATGTGTGATCTCAACGGCTTGGAGTGGACGGGCTCGGATCCGGGTCGTGGGTAGCTCTAGCCCATGTCTTCCTTGTTGGGTTGCAACCGATTCGCGCGCATGGCTTTGGCTATCTGCTCCATAGATGTTTGACTCCAATTCTTCGCTCTTAGCTCCTCGTTTTCTCAGGACTTTATTTATTACCTAAAAACACAAAATTAATTAATACAAATATTTATTCTTGAAAACAAAGAAAACACGTAACTGGGATAATATCTCGATTTCTAAGCGCAAAAGATGAGTAAAATGCCAATAAAAAAGTGTATAAATATGCAATATTTGGCACTCATCAAATACCCCAAACCTCGAATTTTACTTGTCCTCAAGTGAAACAGAAATTAAGAAATCCTAACTATACCCCGTCGCAGTCTCTCGAATGCATTTAGCGTATGCACTAAGCCTTTAAACCCCTAGGTGTCCCTAGTGGACGAGTTGTAGTCTCGTGAGGGTTTACCAGAGGTGTACCCACAAAACCTTCTCCAACTTCAGAGTGTAAAAGAGTCTCAAGCATCCAAGGAGCTATGAGGACATAGAGTTTCGCATGCTAGTAATGAAGTTAGAACTATCAAAGAACGCATTCTCTTCCTTAAGTGCTGAGCGAGAAGTAACCATACCATATGAAAGAATTCGGATTCGATTGTGATCATAAGCCTCGACTTCTGCCTCACCATTAGGGTTTACGATAATTGCACTCAAAAAGATCGCTTTTTTTAGTCTCTCATGTGTGTAGGCAGGAATAAAGAGAGAAATCCCGCACACGTTGTAGGTAAGAAGGATAACCTTCCGAAATAATTTCGGAGACTCCACGAAGTGTGGACAAAAAGAATCTTTTTCGATGATCTCTAAGAAAGGAAATCAACCATTAGCAAGGGGTGGGAGTACTCACTCACTTCTCACCCGATCGGCAATTAATATCACTCTCTCATAAGAAACCATAGAAACGTCTTCAATCTTCGGTCTTCAACTGTAGATGACGAACTTCTGAACTTTACAAAAACTTGACAATTTTTTTTTTTTTTTTTTTTTTTTTTAACTTACAATAAAACAATAAAACTCAATTTTTCACAAACTTCAATAATTCTCATCCTATTTTTTTTCTTTGTTTTGTTGCATATAAACCTTGGACTATATCAATTTTTCTTTCAATATTCTGATGCTGCTCCGCTTGTTGACGATGATGTGTTTCTATGGGTCTTGTTGATTGAGAGAGAGAGTGATGCTAACTGCAAATCGATATTTAGAAGGAGTTTTCATCTTTAGACGTCACCCTCATGATTGACAAAAACTAGCACTCAAGAGATCAAAAGTAGTCTTTGAAAATGGTGCGAAGTTGGGTAGCTCACCATTCCTACCCGGAATTTACGTACGGTGACACACACTCTAAATGACTTTTCTAGAAAGTTGCAAAAATTGAAGGTTGGTGCCTCACTTGATGTAAATTGGGTAGTCTCCACTATGGGTGATCACAATTCTACTACCAAATATCTAACAGCACCTAATTCGCCCTCCGGTATGGTTAAATCCAACTTTAACGCTCTAATCAACTAAGGAACCCGATTGTGTTCTCCGGTACTTCTAACTTTTGTTATTTCGGTCAGATTCTCTATGTAAACATAGCTAGAAGCATGCTAGTGACTCTAAAATCTCTAAAAGTTGGAGGTTTTTACAAAAAGAGTTTTAATTTTTTTTTTTTTTTTTTTTTTTTTTTTTTTTTTTGAAAATAAAAGGTAAAATAAAAGACTAAAAACTCTAAATGCAAATGCACCCCCAACCTAAATCGAACATTGTCCTCAATGTGTCAACAGATAGGAAAAATTAAACAATCACATACCATGAGAACTATGTTGATAAGAGAAAAGGGAAGAGATTACGGTATGTATGTCGGGAGCAAGGTTGAGCTTCAATAGTCAAGGCTAGAATCCAACATTCTCATGGAGATCATATCGGATTAGCACAAAATATGCACAAGAAGACTCAACCGATTCAAGAAAAGAAAAATTTAACAAGTCCTACTGGATATATACAATGAAAATTCACCATAAACCAACAGTCTAAAGAGTTGAGGATCAACCCAACAGAAAATATATACACACATTAATTACCTTACACAAATATAATATGAGAGTGCGAGTAAGACTGTGTATGTGAATGAGCTTCCCCCAAACCTAAACTTGTGAACGGGTGTGTTTGGGAGCACAAAATCTTGCAAATTTAAAGGTATATCATGCAAAAGGTCTAACTCAAAATGAGTTTTGCTAATTACAGGCAGACATACACATTCCAACTGTGGCTCCTTAAGAGTGTTATACTTTGATGCAAAATAGTCCAAGAGGACTTGGGAAGCACAAAGTTCTAGGCCTAAGTTAGGCATTTTCAGAAAAGTTGGTTTTGCAATTTTGTGACAAACTACACCTAGGTTGGGTGGAGGAGTATCAATTTGTGACTCAGGAGAGAGGTTAGGTACATCTAGGTTGTTTTCATTTTTAAAATCATTTGTACCATCACACACTTTCCTAAAGTCAAAAGAGGGTAAATCATGTTCATTTTCACAGGATAATTCATCAATTTCCATGTCAAATTCATCAGAGGAGGCAACATATTGTGACATGGGAAGGGAATCAGACATAAAAATAATATCATGATCCAAAAGAACATTAGTGTCAACGGAAGATTCATCCTTTCCTAAGTCACAAACAAGTTGTGAAGCATGCTCACATTCACTGAAGAATTTCACAAAACTAAGCTCATAGTTAATATCACATGTATGAATATTAGAAGAAGTATCATTCATAGGGTTCACAGAAGAGACGCCTAACGTCTCTGAACCAAAAGATTCCATCATATTTTCAGCATGCACATGCTCTTCTAACATATCATATTCATCATCATCATCATCATCATCATAGAAATGCATTTCCTTATTAAAAATCATAGTATTTCTAGTCCCGTCATTTAAAACAGGTTCATATGCAATATCAATTGCACGAGTAAGACTAGGCATACTATTTTCATTATGGGTGATAAACATTTAATTTTGAAAGTCCTCCCTTTCCTCATTTAGTGCATCACAGATTTGACTCAATTTGAGTTCTAAGCTCGCAACCCTTTGGTCAGTTGACTTTTGATATTGCTCAAGGTTTTGAATCAATTCTAGAATTTCATTATGTGGTTCAATGAAAGGAGAGTTTTCAACAAAGAGGAAATTCATAATCAATGCTATATGGTTTATCATGCAATACACTCCTAGCATTATTTTGTTCGATGAGTCTAAGATTTTCCTCCACAGATTGAGAAGTACAAAATTGTTCATCTCCCCACTGTGGTGAATGATGTATGTGATCATAATGATTAGGGTATGTGAGATCAGGGCCCTGAGAAGGCTCATAAAAATCCCTAAAATAACTATGGTATGTGGGGAGTTCATCCTGTGAAGCGTGCCCGTAAGCAAGCTCTCTAAGGGATTTGTTTGTATCCCCAGTTGCAGACCAGAATCCTGACATGATTTAGTACTCAAATTGAACTCAAAGCCCAGTTGAAGTGGACTAAGTTTGGTTTTAGTGGGATTGGTTTGTTTGGGCTTTGTTGTTTGAAGCCCAGGTTTTTGTTGGGAAAGTTTGGTTTATGTGGGAAAGTTTGGTTTATGTGGGAAACCCAGGTTTTGTGAAACTGCACAGCCCAGTTGTGTGCACAGCCCAACAGATGTGGGCTTAGTTTAGTTTAAGCTCAGCAGCAGAGCCCAGGTTAGGTAGAAGCGGCCCAGCACAGTGAACTGCACAGCCCAGAAGTAGAGCCCAGATGCTGTGGGCTCAGTGTGTGCAGACAGCCCAGCAGTGTGAAACTGCACAGCCCAGGTTGCTGAGGGCTTAGTTTGGTTGCAGCCCAGGTTGGGTTTAGTTAGCCCAGCTGGTGTTGGCTGAAAGCTTTGGTTTTTGCACAAAGGAGCAGAGCCCAGATTATATGCAAGCTCAGTGCTCAGTGGGCTTCAATGGTTGTGCAAAGCCTAGTTCAGGTGAGTCTAGTGGATGGGCTTCAGTTGAAAACAGCCCAGTGCACAGTTTGTAGGCTGGGCTTGGCAGCCCAGTTTGTTGCAGCTGGACAAGTTGGCCAGGTTTACACCCCAGCTGTGTGGGTTTCAGCTCATGCAGCCTTGGTTGTGTGCAGCTCAATGATTGCACAGCTTGGTCAAGAATAGGTGCCTGATTGTGCAAGTCGGGCAATGCACAATGCAAAGACAAGTTTTTGCAAACTCACATCAAAAATGACAAAGACGGGGGTAGTTCAAAGTGCATGAGCAATGCAAACTCTCCGAAAAGAAATGACACAAAGACAAGGGGTTCAACAGTTAGCTTCCACAGGTGGTAGCTCAAAGGTATGCTCCGAGGCTCAACAGCTTCTGTGGGGCGGAGCTTAGGCAGATTGAAGGTTAAGGGCTCAGAGCCAGCGGGCTTGTTATGAAAGCAGTGCATACAAAGCGAGCATAAGGGTTTAATTGTGACAAAGCCAGCAGCTCAAAGATGCACAAGGTTTTCACAGGGTAAGCGCAGATTACACTAACCCACAGGCTTCAAACTTACAACATTTACTCAAGTGTTATAGAATGGTCACAAAGTCCAGAGGTGGAGCAATATGCCGCAAGGTCTCCAGCCTATCATGCAAAGCAGGGAAGCTCCACACTTGCTGCTTAAGGGGGCTAGCAAGGTGGAGATGGTTCACAAGGCTCACAGGGCTCACAGATTCACAAGTGCAGTTTAGTGCAATGTAATAATATTCTCGCCTAGCACAAATTCAACGGCAAATGAAAATAGCTTTCATACATAAAGTCAAAGCATTCACAGATGCAAAAGAGCATGCTCTGTGGTTGATAAAAATTTGGCTTAAACTTGCAAACTGTAGTGGCTGGATTTGAACACATGGGTTGCGGGGCATACGTGGCATACATGGGAAGTTTAGGCTTACCTCAAGAACCGGGCTTTCCGTTGGGTTGGCTCGGCTTTGCCACTTGCACCGTTAGCTCAAAAGAGAATTCTCGAGTTCTCAAAAATTACACAGTTTAAAGCAATGGAGCAGTATTTGCGGTATGAGAAGCAGCTAAGTTACAAATGCAAATGTGCACTAAGAGATGCAGATGTTACGGGGCTAGTGAGTATGGCAGCTAAGTTACAGATGCAGATGTGCACTATGAGATGCAAGGTAAAGATGCGAAATGGAGAACTTAATCGAAATGTAATGATAAAAATGCAGTGGATGATGCAATGCAACAAAAGAAAACTAAATGCAATGATAAAACAAGCTAAGTTGCACTAATTAAAGAGCTAAAAGAAATAACACAAGGTGAATATGTACAAGGTGGGAAGCAGTAAAGAAAAGCCGAAGAACAACAGGGCACACGCCAAGTCCCCGGCAGCGGCGCCAAAAACTTGGTAGGCCTGGAAGATGGTTTATTTTATAGCCTACGAGTGATACCGCAAGTGCACGGTGTCTGTTATGAAGCACAGGGCAAATACGAGTCGAACCACAGAGACTTGTGGTGCTAATGTTGATCTAAGGCTTACTTCAACTGAATTCTATGAGTGACAAAGCTATTGTTTGATGTGTCGATGCGACTGAGTTGTTTTAGTGACTCTAAGCTAAGGCAGTGGCAATGTGGAAAGCACCAGGGTGGTGAATCCACCTCTAGTTTCATGCTCAGGCAACTCAACTAGAATTGTATTCTTGTGCCTTCTGTAGTAGCGGGAAATCCCACACTACACCCCTCACTATATTTTGATTAATTAGTCCATTGAAAGTTGTATAATTGAGAATGTTTATTGATTAATTTCATGAGTTGTTTACACAGGAAAATAGAATTACACTTAGAAATTAGAACACTCTTAAACTTTCTCTCTCCTAATGACTTGCCTAACAATTCTCAAAAATCCCCCCATCACAACAGACTCACTCGACCCTTTATATAGGGTAATACATAGTGGATGACAGCTAAGCTATCCTTTATTTTCGGGAATGTCTCGCGAAGTGTCGCCAGTGTACAACTATTCAATCTCGCGACACTTCTTAACCCTCGCCAGGTTCTATGTCTTTCAGTTGTTTTGTGTGTCATTATTCATCGCGTCATTTATTTTAGCTGTCTGCGACTGCCTCGCGACGTCGCTGTTTATTAATCCCGCGAGCCCTGCACGTTGCGATATTATGATCCTACATCTTGCCTCTTTTTCCTTAAATATTGCTTGAAGAGCGATTTTTTAAGGAAAAATCTGTTGTTGTAGTAATCTTTGTTGATGAAGGAACGAGCAGAAGAATACTGTACTTAAAAAGTACGTACTTGCCTCTATTCTTTTGCGATGTTCCGAAGTTTTGCGTCTCCTGTCTCTCCTCATACTTTTCTTGCGAAGGGAAGAATATCATGAGAGCGATGCTTTTTATTCGTCGCGATCGCTTATTTTTATCTGCTTCAGCTCCGCATACGCTTTTTAATCACTAAAGCCGTTTTTCGACACGTCTCTTCCAATCGTTTATTCTTGACCGTTCATGTCTCTTCTCGCATTAAATGACCTCGTTTTCTCGAGGATCTTTTTTCCTATATATAGTTTTCCTTTCCCCTCCTTTTCATTCTTTAGTTTCTCTCTGCAACTTCTTTGATTTTCTCCTTCCGCAATTTGCGCTCCTGCTACTGCAAATCTTCTCCTCGTCTTTTTCTAGCATCGATCTTAACTTTTAACTTCTCATCCATTCCCATACTGATAATGGCTGCCATTAGTCGTGCATACAAAGCTTCTTTTGATGAAGTTCAACAGAAATTGCTCGAGAAGGGTTTCACTCTATCGACCATTCCTGATCAAGAACCTTCATCCATTCTTTCTGCAAAGTTATTTTCCGATCATCAATGTAATGATCAAAGGATTATAGTCTCGCTAGGTCAACTTCTCGCGGGACTTCCCATTCCCTTATACGATCCAGAATTGCCTCTATTTTATGAAATCTTAGCCCATGAAAAATTCTCGAGGGCTATTTATCAATTGAGTGGCGATTGCATTCGCCTAATGCTTGAATTCGCGAACCATGCGGTGTGCAAAGGATCTTTATACTCTAACTCACGAAATCCCAAATTCGCAGACTTGGAAATAGCTGTTGAGAGATACACTGTGGAAAACTTTTTTGAAAACTACTCGGTGATAACTATGGTGAATGCGAATCTACTGGGCGTTCGCTCAAGAAAAAGGATAATGTCTCGAGGATAAATTGGTCATGCAGGATATTGATTGGCACCGGTAATAATACTACTCCTCGCCACTCCAAAGATGAGAAATGGTGGTTGTACCCTTGATTTTAAATGGTCCTTATATCGCGGGCCCACACGTTCTTCCTGCGAATCTCGCGGGGTATCATCCTTGGGAATTCAAATGGCCCGAGAAGAAGAAAGAGGTATGTTTCCGACTTCAAATTTGGCTTTCGTAACTTTCTTTCCATAATTCTTGAGTTTGTGAAATCTCTCGAGATAGCCAAGTTGAGAAGAAGCTACAAAAGGATCCGTCGGAGGATACTCGACAATGCTCCGATCGCTACGAGTGAAGTAAGAATCACTTCCTTTCTTCTTATTTAAAACAATATTGTTGCCTCTGTTTCTTATCTTGACGCGTATGCGAAGGTTGGAGTTGAAGAAACTATTGCTGCGAAGACTAAAAGTAAGGGTAAAACTGTCGCTCGCAAGGGTAAATCCTCCGCCCCCTTAACTAAGAAGCGAAAGGTCCAATCCTCTTCTCGCCTTAGCTCAAGCTCTGAATCTTCTGACGAGGATAACCATGAATCGAATCCTTCTCTTGCCAAGAGGATTCCATCGACCAGTTCTTCCATGGATCAGTTATCCAGCATTTTCTCAGACTGTTTCCAAGGAATGGGAGATGCTCCCCTAGCTTCTCTTTGCGGGGCTCTCGCAAACGTGTGTAATGCTGCTTTACTGGAAGGCAATAATTCATTCAATGGAGTCTCTAGAGTTGTGTCTCCTGATCTTTTGAATGCACTTGGGTCTCTGGTATGTGTACAGTCATACTTCCCTGCTAACTTTAAATTGTTTAAGTATATATATATATATGTTTTAATGATTTTTCTATCTTCTTTTATAGGTTGGAAGATCTTCCTTCGTAGTTGCCTCAGACCTTGAGAGAAGACGCAACAATCTTGAAAAGAAGAATTCCCAATTGAACAAGAGGATTCGAGAGCTAGAAATTGAAGCTGCGTCATCTCGCGATAAAGACGAGAGAATTCAAAAGTTAAATACCGAACTTGACTCTCAAAAGGATAAGGTGTCCACTCTTCAAAATGCTAATCAGCAACTTTATGGTATAAAATTTTACCTCCTTTTACTATTTTTATTTTAATGGTCGCCTATTGCTACCTGACTTATTACTTTCGCAGATGTATATAATCTCTCCGATGAGGCTATTCTTCTCCATACATTTCCTGATCCTATGGATAATAACCTTCTTCTCGCTCACCTCAACAACTCTTTAAGTAGTTCATCAAACAAAATTAACTCCCTTCCATTAAATGAACTTCAGACCAAATATCGTCTTTTAGAAATTGAACATAGATGGTTTAAGTGTCGCCAACCAATTTAAACGAATGTTTCTCGAGTCCAATAAAGAAATCAAAATTTTGAGGAAGAAAATTAGTGACCATATAGATGATAAAGATCGCATTGCTAACAATGGTGCACATGCATTAGCAACCTTTCAAAAATCTCTCCTTGAATTACAAATTGAGCGGGATGAATTGCTTCGCCAGAACTCCTTGCTTAGTGAGCGAGAAGATCAAATTCGCTCCCTCCTTGTTATAAATAATGATGATGAATTCGCCTGGCAGCGAAAGTTTTAGATAATGCCGTAAATAATCTAGGTGTTGATGTTAGTCTTCACGAGCATACTTCCTTGGTTAAAGATATGATATCCGATAGAGAAGGTTATTTATTACACCTTACTACTTCTTACTTCGTAGCATTGCTTGTAAATTATTAACTTGTTGTTACTTATTTGCAGAATGCGAGAAGAGGCTTCGTGTTAGAATTAGAGAGCTTGAATCTGAGAAGGAACAACTCACGGGAATTTCCGGCCAAGAATTGAAGAACTTGAATCGAAAAACAGCAGCTCATGAAGAGTCTCTCCTTCGTAATAACAAGTATTCCAAGTTGAAGGAACAATTTGAAACGACAAGTGAAAACTTTAATAATGATGCCGTTCGTTTTCGCAATGGAGCCATGGAGTATGTTTGTAAACACCAGAACATCCTCTCGCATACATATCCTCGGCTTCTTGAAAAGGTTCCCGAGAATCTTCCCGTCTCAAGTTTCGATAGTGAAGCCGGCGAAGAAGAAAATTCTCGGTGATGAGAATAATAAAACCGATGAATCGGATGAAGAAGAAGAATCACCCAAGATGTAATTCTTTTTGTTTTCTTTTTCTTTGCGTGTAATATCTGTACATTCTTTGTATCTTCACTCCCCTTTTTTGTTAGTTCTTCCTTGTAATATAATTGGCTATCTTTATTGATGTATAACTCTTTCATCGGAAGATGAATAACAATATTCCATCTTTTCCATTCCCATACTTGCCTCTGTTATTTATCTTCAGATGGAAGATTTTAGCTGTCTTCTTGTATTTGATAATAATCTTATTGTTAATTGAAATGGATCATCGCGACGGAGTCGCGGGTATCTTCATGAATTGAGAATTCTATCTCTTTTTGTTGCGACAAGGTCGCAGATATCTTTATGAATTGAGAATTCTATCTCTTTTTGTTGCGACAAGGTCGTTGTGCCTCTACACTTTCATGCAAAGGCCCATTGACCTTGCCTTATCATTTTGTGTGGTCTTCCAAGTCGACCTCCCTAATTAGAGGTCCTCCCTCGCCACCGTTCATTGCGACAAAATCGCAGGACGTCTTTACACTTGTATGTAATGACCCATTGATCTTGCCTTATCATTTTTCAAGTATTTTTGCCTCTCGCAGATGTTTTGGTTGCGACAATATGACAGGCCTAGATATCCTTGCGAATATAAAGTCCTATGACATTGCTGCCTTGCGACGAAATCACGGGACGTCCGTACACTTTCATGTAAAGACCCATTGATCTCGCCTTACCCTCGTGTTAGTATTATTGCCTCTGCGCAGATCATTGCACAAATATGACAAGCCTAAGTCTCCTTGCGAAAACAAAGCCTCATGACATTTGCGTCATTTTGGTACCCCCTAATGGAGAGCACCGCCCTTATCATCTCCCGGTTGCCCCTTCAAGGAGGCGAAACATCGCCATACAAGACTAGCTCCTCCCATCCTGGTCTTAACAACAACCAGTTGTTTTTCTGCAGTCTCTTATCCCTTATACCTATAGGGTTTATGGTTACGAGACTGCACCCTAAGTGGAGTTTTCTTCGGGCGAGTGCAACGCATGCCAAGACTTGCCAAGAATGGCCGGGTAGGTTCATCCATCAGGGCACTCGCTCAACCGTGTACCTCGGCGCCTTGTGCATACATCGACTCCTAAGAAGAGACCCTCGGTCGCCCAACCAGGGTATAACCTACATATATAGTTGGGAATCCAAGGTACCTCTTCCGGATAGGCTTTCATGGGCCCCAAATTTTCATGGTTCAAAGCTTCGGGAGCGGTGTAACCTTCCCCCGAACCACGGCGAGAGATACCCCTTATATGACGCACTTTAGGTCTTACATTTGCCTCTTACGAAATGTTATTCGCGAACTAGGTGTACGCCATAAAGGTTCGTCCCATTCATTTGCGCATGTATATTTGTTAAATCATTCAATCATTCATGTTTCATTATTTGTCGATATTTGTTTCTAAGTATTCGTACAGCCTGCTTTCACTTGTTGTATTTCACTTTTCTTTCTTAGTCGTATTCTCATTTTACTCTTGGTGCGAGATTCTCGCACATCATTACTTCATTGTTACTTTGCATCCTATTCGCTATTGATTATTCACTTCTTATGCCTTTTGTTCCTCATATCTTTTGCTTCTTTGTTGTCATAATATTGGTCTGTCTCCGTGGATTCACCTCGCGAGATATGTTCGGCCCTCACTTCTATAGCATCTACCATCAATTTTTCCTTTCTCTCGCTCATCTCTCACATGTTGTTTCCAACCTTTTCTTTTGGCATTCCTTTCTTCGTGACTTTCTACATCTACTTCATGACATTGTTGCGACTCCTTCCAATCTCCCTGTATAATACCAATGCCATTTGGATGTGGGAATTTAATACATTGATGATATGTTGACGCGACTCCCAAGATTTCATGAAGCCATGGTCTCCCAATCAACGCGTTGTATGGAGATTCCACGTCAACCACACGTAATAAAATATCGGTTGATAATCCTGTAGAGGTATTCTCATGCGAACCTCTCCCTTTGGTTTGTTTGCAGTGCCATTAAAGCCATATATCTTGTATGTAGAGGAGATCAAGTCTTCATCTTTTCCTCCCATTGTCTTGTAAGTATGGTAGAAGAGAATATTCACCGAACTTAGGGGTGTCGATTAAGATCGGTTGATTGCCCAAGCAAGCTTCTCGCCTCGTCATCTTCTCCATCAACTGGTTTCTGATTAATCTCTAGTTTCACAACCAACGGGCTATCGTGTGTTTCTCTTCCTTTTGGCACTTCATCCGCAGAGAAAGAAATAGTCTTCACTGCCACTTTTCTAATCAAGGCGTTCTCGCCAAGGCTCATTATTTCTTTATCATTAGCATCTCTCGCAAAGACTCTACTGAGTATGTTGTCATGGAAATCTTCGATGGTGCGATAGGAGTGGACAATAGAGTTACAGTTCAAATTCTTGGCTTTTGCTCCTACTTCTATCACAAATGTTTCCTTTCCTTTCGCCGACATCGTTCGTATCTCGGTGGTGGTGTTAATGTCTCGACTGTTTTTCTCCCTTTAGAAAGTGATTCAGCTTCCCCGATCAATCATCCCGAGAATAATTCTCTTTATGTTTCTACAATCGTTTGTTTGATGCCCATGGAAGCGATGGTAAGAACAAAACTCATGACTTCTATCGCCTTGGCGGTGGTTCCATTCCAACATTCCAAGGTGCCGGTACATTTTCCATCACAAGTATAGCTTCCCGCATCTTTTCAACGCTAGCATTCAAGTGGAGGCATCTTAATCTGTTCCCATACTGTTCTATGACTTCTCCGCCTCCACGGTTATTTTGCCTTCGTCCACCATAAGTTTCTTGCACATGATCTAGCCTCCGAATCTTATTATTGTGTTACGGTTGTAGTAGTTCCTTTCACGTTCAAACTCTTCTTGATCGTGGCTTCCCATGGCTACTATCTTCTCGCTGTCCTCATCAGCTCTCCTTGCTCGTCGTCCTTGCGAGGTGCTCGCCACCGTATTTATGAATTGAGGTAACAAACTTGCGTTCATGGCGTTGGAGCTCGTGTTCGCGATCGGATAAGAGTTCATTTCATTTTGTCTTTCTTCTAAGGCAATATATTCTTCCTGTAATTCTCGCAGCTCTGCCATCGTGATTGTATTTTTGATTCTAAAAATTTGAATGTATAACAAGTTAGTCGCGAAGAGAGCATTCACAAATGAGAGTATGAGATATCTCTCTCAACCCGTCCCGCCATTTCGCCGCACATGGTCCTCCATCTTACTTGTCACTGTCTTAAGCTCTCGCCAATCCTTTGTTTCACCCCGAATACATCTTCAATCCCTGGTCGCGAAGAGTTGTTACTTATGTATGCTCCCAGGAATGTGGCTTGTAAATGATTGAATGATGTGATTGTGTTCCAAGCAGACCTTCAAACCATTTTAGTGCTTCTCCTATTAAGCTTGACGCGAAATATTTGCAACAATATGGCATCATGATTCTCCCATTGTAACATACATCTCATGTAAGCCTTAATATGTTGTATCGCACAAAGTTGTTCCATCAAAGATGTTGGTTAACGCAGTAGATTGCACTTAGGAGGTATTCCTCCCATCATCGTACTTCTAGCGTGAAGGGATTCTTCGCGGCTTCTGCGATGGCTTCGCCCGATTGTCTCCTTCCTCCTTCCCTTCTATTATTCAAGAATCCTCTCATTTCAGCTAGTTCTCTTAAGATTTGTTCATTTGCCTCAGAATTTGATTCTATCGGGTCTTTTTTTAGCTCGCTTCTCTCCTTCTTCGCTCGTGCCTATTTTGACCTTCCCCGCTCATTATTTTCTCCTCTTCTTTCCTCGCGACGCTCTTCTTCGTTTCTTTCGTCAATTCGCACGCCATTATATCGGTTGTTCTCTCTTCTTGGTTGCCTCTCAGCTCTCATCATCTGCACCCTCTCATACTCTTCGTTAATATTTCTATTGGTACGATTTTGTTCCCTCCTTCTCTCGCGGTTGTCATGGTTATTCTGCCGGATTGCCTCCTCCATCTCTTGATTTTCCATTTCTTCTCTTAGCCTTCCTCTCTCGCGAGCTAGTCGCGCTTGTTCAATGTAGTGTCTCTCAATGTCATCCTCGATCTCTCGGTTTCTTCTCAATTCTTCTCTCCCGTGTAGAATTACTCTTCCTTCAAGAAATTGGATCATTCGGCCTTTGGAGTTGCATGTTTTCTTGATTTTCCCTATTTCGCTCATTTTGAAGATTTTCAGTGAGGAATATGACGATCTTCTATTTCCCCAGAGTTCTCTCGCCATGCTCGTATTCGGATTTTGTGTTTCTTCCCGGCACTTTCGTTGGTAAAACTCTCCTTCTTTCTTCCTCGTTCGATCTAGAACTTGATCTCACGCTACTTCTAGATCTCCTTCTTTGCAACCTCATATTTTCCATCCTCGGTTCATGATTTTGTCTTGTCAAGTTTGCTCGCTCCTCTCGCTTCTAATCGTTTCTCTTCGTGTATTGTTTGTCTCAATCTTTCTAACGCCGCCATTTCTTCGTTTTCGGATTCATTTCTCCATTCATCCCTTGCTCTCCTTGTCCATTGTTCACCATTTTGTTGCTCCTCTTCTCTCTCGTCTTCGAATCGATCTCCAAGTATGCACACTTACTCTATCATAATCCACAGCCGCGTTTGCTACTCGGGGAGATTGGTGGCTGGTTTTGACCTTCTCCATCATTTCTCATATTCATTCTTGATGATTCTCTGTTTCATTCCTCCTCTCTCCAAAGAAGTCTCCCACTTCTTCTTACAATCGTTGGTTGCTCTTGTATATTTCTTCTTCTAGCCATCTTTCTTTTTCAATGAATTCTTGAGTATCTTTTCCAAATCTCTTCTCTCGTTAATCCAAATTCTTTCCAATTTCTTCGTCAATCAGTGCTCGTCCCTGTTTCTAGCGCATATGTAGTAGCGGGAAATCCCACACTACACCCCTCACTATATTTTGATTAATTAGTCCATTGAAAGTTGTATAATTGAGAATGTTTATTGATTAATTTCATGAGTTGTTTACACAGGAAAATAGAATTACACTTAGAAGTTAGAATACTCTTAAACTTTCTCTCTCCTAATGACTTGCCTAACAATTCTCAAAGTTTTTCCCCCCTACAACAGACTCACTCGACCCTTTATATAGGGTAATACATAGTGGATGACAGCTAAGCTATCCTTTATTTTCGGAAATGTCTCGCGAAGTGTCGCCAGTGTACAACTATTCAATCTCGCGACACTTCTAAACCCTCGCTGTGTTCTATGTCTTTCGTTGTTTTGTGTGTCATTATTCATCGCGTCATTTATTTTAGTATGCTCATGATCGCCTCATGACGTCGCTGTTTATTAATCCCGCGAGCCCTGCACGTTGCGATATTATGATCCTACATCTTCATTTGAAGGTCTAAAGTTGATCTTTGGTTAGATAAATCCCTAACTCTTCCCTAGTATAGGATGTCTTTCTACAGTACACCCTATCACAGAATTGTTGATTCATTAACTAAGCATTAATCCTAACAATTTAATCATAACAAGAACACATGAAGATTGATATACTTAACATGGAAACTAGGGGTTTCATCAACACCCCAGTGAATGAAATTAAAACATAATTAAACTAAAAAATAACAAATTAAACTAGAGTGGTGCTCTGGCTAGCCCAGGCATGCTTTCTATCAACACCCATCACTGCTATTTATACATGCAAGAAAATCCCCAAATACCAAACCCTAATTTCTTTTTAATTCGAAAAATAAACAAAATACTCTCACCCATACTCTCGATTCATCCCTTCACTTGATTGTGCGGCTCTCGACTCCCTTGATGTTGCTTGTTAGATAAAACCCTAAGTCTAGCTATCTCAACCCTAGCCTCTAAGTTAGAAGAAGCTATGGGTAAAGATGACTAGAACTAGGGTGATGGAGGAGTTGTTGAGGCGCTGTGTTGCCGACAAGAGATGGTGGTAGTGATGGAGGCGGTGTTGCAGAGGTTTGGTCGGGGAAGAAGATGGCTCTTCTCCGCAATCGTCGGGGTGAGGGAGGAGAAGAAAGAGAAGAAGAAGAGAGGAATGGGGGTATCGAATAGGGTATAGGGTATGGGTCGATTCGTTGTGAGGCGGGGATATCAAGAGTCAAGGAACAAAGCGGAGCGAGCGTTGGATGCAATCGGGGAAGATTCGAACGGTTGAGGAAGACTTGGAGTGATCTCGGTGTTGCACGGGAGCAGCGAACTTCGATGCGAGTGGAGGTAGCGACCGTAGGATGTAGCCATGTGTGATCTCAACGGCTTGGAGTGGACGGGCTCGGATCCGGGTCGTGGGTAGCTCTAGCCCATGTCTTCCTTGTTGGGTTGCAACCGATTCGCGCGCGGGCTTTGGCTATCTCGCTCCATAGATGTTTGACTCCAATTCTTCGCTCTTTAGCTCCTCAGTTTCTCCGGACTTTATTTATTACCTAAAAACACAAAATTAATTAATACAAATATTTATTCTTGAAAACAAAGAAAACACAGAATCTGGGATAATATCTGATTTCTAAGCGCAAAAGATGAGTAAAATGCCAATAAAAAAGTGTATAAATATGCAATATTTGGCACTCATCATGCTCCGTCACGGAGATAGCTAATGTATGGATCTCTCCAGTCCCCAGCGTGGTTCACATTAAAAACTTCCAATTGATGTGGCGGTGCTTGGAAATTCGAGCAGGACTTCTGAAGTAGTCTGGATTGAGTCTCCATCTCTGGCCAGTAATAGCCCAGGCGTTGAAGTCGTCGGTAAAGCGTTACCACCAATGATTGTCCACAAATTTCATTGTGAACACGACTTAGTCAGTAGTTGTGCTTCGTCATCCCCAAGACATCTTGACAGGGAACCATCCGGTTTCGATAATACAAAGATACCATGAAGCATAAAGAAATTTCAACAGGTTTTGAGACCGACCTTTCCTTGGGAGAGTGAGTGTTGAGCTCTTGAATGATCGGAGTTCGCCAATCGTCGGTCTTGGTGTCTTTGTATTGTGATAGCCATGTCGATTCTATGGTTCTCCTCTTTTTGTCGTGGTTTCTTCCAAACCTTTGAACTTCAATTTGGAAGCCGGTGTTGCTAGACAATCGGCGTGTTTGTTGTTCTTTGCGACCGACATGGGTTATGGTTGCATCGGAAAAATAGTTTAGTAACCTTTGTGCTTCGATCGGTATGGAGCTAGCGTTACTTCCTTGGTGCGTATACCCCATTCATATGATTCACCGGTAACTTGGAGTCACCTCTTATCTCCAGACGCGTGACTCTGCTAGCTTAGCTATTGACAACCCTATGAGGAAGGCTTCATACTCTGCTAAGTTGTTGGTGCATTCGAAGTCCAGCTTGAAGGAGTGTGAGAATACTTCCCCAGTTGGAGATACTAATACCACGCCCGCTCCTCCAGTATCACTACTAGGGGTAGCAGAGCCATCAATATACAAGAGCCACATTTCTTCTTCCAAAACAGAGATGTCTGGAAATTTTCCAAGAACATCCTCGTGGAGCCCTGTAGTGCCTTCTCTAGGGAATGTTTGCTAGTAAGTCCGCGACCGCTTGACCCTTGATAGCTCTAGGTGATGTACATGTTATGTCCAACTCGACATTTGGAGAAGCCACTTACTGTCCTTCCCGTCAAGACCGGTTTTGAAAGTAAAAACTTTGCAGGATCAGATTTAGACACGAGTATCACCTTGTTGGATAATATGTAATGTCTAAACTTCTAAATGGAATGGATCAAAGCTAAACATGCTTTCTCCGCTTTGGGATACCTGAGTTCAGCATCTCTTAATATTCGGATGAAATAGTATATGGGACGTTCGATTCCCTCGTCGCTTCCTGAGCGAGTAGATCCCCTACGGCGGTGTCACTGAAGGCAGTGTAGAGACACAGCGGCTTCCCTTGTACATGATACTTCATGATGGATGGAGATGATAGTATTCGTTGAATCTTTCGAAAATATTCTTGCTGGGTTGCAGTCCAAACGAAGCTGGCTCCTTTCTTCAACAAGGGGGTGAATGAGGCGGTAAGTTGGGCTAGAATAGGTATAAAACGTCGAATGTAGTTCACCTTGCCCATGAAACTCTGGATCTCCTTCACAGTTCGTGGAGGTTGAATTGCGAGGATAGCCTGAGTCTTGGACGGGTCTACCTTTATTCCTTCTGCAGTCACTTGGAATCCCAGAAATTTACCTGAAGAGACACCGAAAGCGCATTTCAAAGGATTCATCTTAAACTTGTATTCTCGACACCTCTCAAACACTTGCCGTAAGACGTTGGTGTGATCTGCTCGAGCCTTTGACTTGACCACGATATTATCTACATAGTCTTCTGCTTATTTATGCATCATGTCGTGGAAGATTGCCGTCATAGCACGTTGATACGTTACGCCGGCGTTCTTTAAACCGAATGGCATAACAGTATGGTAAAAATTGCCAAGAAGGGTTCGGAAGGCTGTCTTACTTGCATCGTGCTCATACATCCTTATCTGATTGTAGCTGCTGTAACCATCCATGAAGGAGAACATGCCGTGTCCACTGGTGGCGTCTACTAACATGTCGATGTTAGGCAGAGGAAAGTCGTCCTTGGGGCAGCACTTGTTCAAATCTCTGAAATCCACGCAGCACCGAATCTGTCCGTTTTTCTTCTTTACTGGGACCACATTAGCTAACCAGGTCGGATGCTGAATAGGTCTGATGAAGCCAGCAGCTAGCAACTTTTGAATTTCATTCTTGATTTGTTCTTCCACTTCGTGTCTGTATTGCCTCGGAGATTGCTTGATTGGCTTGGATCCAGGTATGACATGTAAGTGATGAGTGATCAATTTTTCGTCTAGACCAGGCATTTCCTCGTATGTCCAGGCAAACACATCTTGGTACTCCTTGAGTAGTTGGACAAGATTCGCACGTTCATCCACGAACAGAGTCGAACTGATAGAGACAGGCCTGGGAGATTCTTCGTTCCCGATGTTAACAGTCTCAAGCTCGTTAATTGTGGAGCTGGTGCCATCTTGTAGCTGTCGCGGAGCGTCCAATACCTCCTCTTGTGTTTCGTCGTTCTTGCAGCATTCAATTGGGCGGAGAGACTGGGTGCCAGTCTCTCCTGCTAATTGCTAACAGCGGCGCCGGTATATTGTCTTCCCCTTCTAATCACGGTTTGCCTCGAAAGTGCGTTCCCTTTTGGTGTGAGCATGGGTTGAAGCTTCACCGGATAAAGATAGACGCCTCGTCGGAAAAAGTGTGTCGTGGTGCTTAGCCCCCAGTGATGCAAGTCGGTCTTCTTCCTGGATTGAAGCCCACATGGGTAGTGGGGTGCACATGACTTTGTCTGACCTTCCCTGCGGAGTTTCTTTTGGCTCGAACAGTTCCACTCCGCATATTGGTGCGCACGGAGACAATGATGCAGGAATACGGATAACTTCCTCATTTAGCATGGTCTTCAGGCACTGGTGATATATTAAAGGGATGACCTTATTGTCATGAAGCCACAGTCACCCTAGTATCATATGGTAGTCCGGCTCTTTTTCTATGACTTTAAATTTCACTTTTGACTGAACGGGTCCTACTGATAAATTCAGATTGACATACCGTATGTGCTAGTCTGGTTTCCTTCGAAGTCCGTCATTGTGGTGGGCTGCCGTACAATCTTGCATGGGCTAACCTTGGTTGTCCTGAGAGTCTTGAGAGTAATCACATTCGAAGATGCTCCTGTGTCGATGAGGGCCCTCCTGACCTCTGAATCCTTGATGCGTGCGGTAACATGTAGGGCCCGGTTGTGACCTTCCTCTGCCATCATGTCGTCTTCTGTAAATGTAACATTATTTACAGATATTTCCGATGCAGTTAGGACTTCTGGACGAGAAGGAGTCAGGTGTACGTCCAGAGCTATTTTATTAACTGCAGCAAACGTCTCTGCCCATTGATTCTTCGAGAGGTGCAAGAGTTCACACAAGCTTTCCACTAGAGATGCCGCTTCCTGATCCACTGGTCTCTGGTTCGTAGTAAAACTGTTGATCTGAGGGGAACTAGTCCCCGGTGTAAAGGTCTCCGGAACGCTCATCTCTGATGTCATCTTGATGAGGAGATCAAGTATGTCGTTTACCGCTTCTTTGATTAGCTCCATGTTCTTTGTGTGAATCTCATGTACCCGTGCTAGTTCGCTTAATGTTGGAAATATCCTGATCATGCCGTCAGATACGCCGTTAGGAGGAGGGGTATCTCCGTTGGAGGAACCATCAGGATTTGAGACTGTCGAGGCGGTCCTAAGACCAACCATCTCGAAATTGCTTGAATGTTATTGAATAAATTGACTTTACAACCGAGAGATTAACCTCCCGCTGTGGTCGCCAATTGTTTATGAGTGAAAACTATCTCTGTCGGTTTTGGTAATTTGGGGTATGTGGATGAGAAATGAGTCTAAAACTTAAACAAATGCACTACGCGGGAGTGCTTGTAGATTCGAGAAATCAATCTATGCAAATCCGGCCTAAGCCAAGAAATGGCCGTTCCAGACTTGTTTCGGTCACAAAGTGAAGGAGATGGGGTTGATCTTAGGGAGGGAAGCGAAGAAGGTGTTGAGATTGCGAAGGTGTTGGCTATGTATGACTTGTATCGAAAAGCCGAGGCGGCTTGCAGGATGTAAGCTATCAGTTCCGGTGTTTGAATACGATGGTATCAACACTTGCATCTGTTGTCTGGACTTATTCTGTTGTTTTTGGAAATAGGGAGGAGAACCTATTTATACAAGTCATTTGAGCCTTATTCACGTCTCTTGTGGGAAGTGGAGGAAGTGGAGTGATGGAGTAGTGGAGTTGTGTTAGTGTTACACGACCACTCTTGCCCACTTCTCCTCGTCTCTCTAACCGTCCATGACTTCCCGACACGTTCTTGTGATGGCGCGCCGCACGCGTGTAAACCGCTGGACCAATACCCCAAATATGTATCCCCAGGTTTGTGACATGATTGATGTCTCGAGTGTGTGGATCGTGGGACCCACGTAAAGTAGCATGTAATGCTAGACTAAATAACTAAGTTATTTAGGAAGTCGATACTTGTGAAGTATCGTGTGTATTCTATGCAGTGTCTTGCATCGAGTATATTCAGCATGTATGAAGCATCGCTGTTTTTAAGTCTTAACGGAGTAAGTCACGAATTTAAGCGTCTTAAAATAACATCATGTCCAGCCATCTTCGAGTGATTGTTTGGAGGCTATACAGGAAAGCCCTGACTTGACCGATCACTCCATATGGAAGAGTGGTGGACGGTGATTGTGGTGACGCCTCATTGATAGCCTAACTCATGTCTTAGGCTGTCCGTCCAAGCTGGTGAAGTTGGATGGACGAGATGACTTGCAACCCTCATCTGCCACCGTCGGATTAGGGTTTAAGAGGTACGCAAGTTCCTTCTTTCAGCTTGGTCGAATCCAAGCATGGGAAGTGGTTTATAGAGGACCGATCAGGCATGTGTGTAGATGACATGCTGGTGCCCATGTCTATACTTCACTATCCCACGAAGGTGCGATCTAGGCCACTCAAGTTTACCGGTAAAGAAGAGTGGCTGAGATTGATTTGCGACAGGAATCCTGTGCCGCAAAGGATTCCTAAAGGGGCATGGCATGCCACCTTCAGGGCGCGCGAATCAAGGTGTACAACCAAGTTTGGTCTTGGCCGATCGGGTATGGAGATAGGTGGGCCCACAGTGATCGTGTTGATACTTACCGGACCTGCTTAGTCTATTCCTGGACCCTTCATTCGTGCAGGAGAAAATGGACGCTCGTGATCGCGACACAAACCCTAATTAGGTTTTGCCGGCCGTGTGTCATACCCAGTTTGGGGCGCACGAATCAAGACGACCAACCGTAGTTGGTCCTGACCGATCAGTCAGGTATGTAGGCGGGCCCACGGTGTTTGTGTTGACATGCTCTGGGCCCTTTGAATCTACATCTACACCCTCCATCTATGCCTGCGAAGATGGATGGTTGTGACTGTTTTGCGACACATGTAATGTGCCGCAAACCCTAATTTAGGGTTTTTCGTCCATACTGTTTTGGCTTGGACGGTTTGGCAAGCTATGCCACCCCTTGGGGAGGCCGACCATGCGGGGCCCGCGTTGGGTCGGTGGTGCATATTCCAATACCGCTGGGGTCATGGATTCAATCTAAGCCATCCAATCATGCTGGTGAAGTTGGATGGTCGTGATCGTTTCTGAGACTGATATGGTCAGTTCAGGTTCAAATATGCTCAATCGGGCTAGTATAACACACCGAGAGTCGTAGCCTATATGGGTATTTCGTACATGCTTCATTATTAATGCTTGGAGATTCGTGTTGCTCTGCACGAGAACAACACTCGGTCGTCATGCCACACCGTAATGAGTACAAAAATACAAGGCTGGTCATGCATTAATTAATAATGTTGTAAATTCACGTGGTATATGGGATTGTTGCTACATGCTCCAACCTGGATGAATTTTGTGTATTTAATTCTGAGAATCATTGGGATTGTTGCCACATGCTCTATTCTAGGTGAATTAGTAAGGTGAAGAAGTATTCATCACTTATTAATGGCTTTATCTTTTGCAAGATGTTAGCGCATAATTTTGGCCTTTACAATTTTAGCCTTAAATGAAAATCCACCATCAACACCAAGGCTAGGTTTTGGCGCCATGGTAAGAATTAGGGATTGGCGGTGTAGCTAAGGCTAGGTTTTGGTGCCATGGTAAGAATTAGGTCTTGGCGGCGTGGCGAAGGCTAGGTTTTGGCGCCGTGGTAAGAATTAGGGCTTGGGGACGTGGCCAAGGCTAGGTTTTGGCGTCATGGTAAGAATTAGGGCTTGGCGGCGTGGCCAAGGCTAGGTTTTGGCGTCGTGGTAAGAATTAAGGCTTGACGGCATGGCCAAGGCAAGGTTTTGGCGTCGTGATAAGAATTAGGGCATGGCGGCGTGGCCAAGGCTAGGTTTTGGCGCCGTGGTAAGAATTATGGCTTGGTGGCGTGGCCAAGGCTAAAGTGGCATGCTACCGCGGCAGAGTGGCATGTTGGCATGCCAATCAATATGTTGTTGTGGTAAGGCGAGTTTGGCTTGCCAGTTAGTATGGTGGTGCGGCAGGGTGCATTTGGCCTTTAATGTATGGTGGCAAATTTGGAGTGACTTGATCGGCCGAGGAAAGGTGCCGGCCAAGCATGGGCGTGGCTACACTTCTGGTGAGAGTGTGGCGGCTTTAGAGCGACCTGATTGGTCGATAGGAAGTGGGGCCGGCGAGTATGGGCCCACCACAACTTATGTGCGCGTGGATAATTTGAGGCGACACGATTGGTCGAGAGAAATAGGTAGGTTTAAGAAGGGGGTGGCCAATGGCGGTGGTGCCGGTTGGCCTAAGGCATGGCCACGCCTCCCTTTCTTTGTTGCGGCTCCTGTTTTCGATTCGGGGAAAGTTTTGCACTGCTAATCCATGGCGGATTGATTACCTAGTTCGCCTAGGCTTAATTTCGACAAGCAAGGTTCGATATCTTTGCGAGGCGCAAAACCGTAACTCGCAAGTTAGTCGGGACAATTGATTGAACTCTATGTGTTGACACGAGTTCTTTTAAGTTCATTGCCAGAGAGCAGCATGCTTTTCTGATTGAATACCTTATGCAAAGACCTTATCCTTGATATTTGGAAATTCGTGCTACTTTGCTGCGATCGAACACAAATCGTCATGCCATATCAACATTAAGGGTTCAGACGGAGAATATAGCATAGAAGGCATTCAACGGAACATATATTAAGTGAATATAGGCGAGGCGCCGAAATTTACAGAACATCTGGGATGTTACTACATTCGCCGGTCTGAATAAAATCATGTAAGTATATTGAACGGCTCAATAAATATGCCGGTGGAGAGGTTAGCACTCACGGTACCATTTCCTTACGGAGTGACGTCACATGCAAGGTTTTACGATTTCAACCCTAAGCTAAAAACCACCATCAACACTTACACATAATCAAGAGACTATATACAAAGATTATGCTGATGTCGTATTTACGAAGTTCCAAAAGATAACCGTTTATACTTCGTAATTCAATAGATTCCTTAACACATTGATCATAATGTTATTACCAAGTCTAACCACTAGAGTATTTGTTTGAGGGTAAAAAAATTGATTCTGCTATTTTTGGTAAATTTGGGTGTGTTGATGAGAAGCGAATCTAAACCCTAAACAAATGCACTGCACAAGAGTACTTTAGATTCGAGAGATCAATCTGTACAATTCTGGCCTAAACCAAGAAATGGCCGTTCCAAACTTGCTTTGGTCACAAAGTGAAGGAGAAGGGTTGATCTTAGGGAGGGAAGAGAAGAAGGTGTTGAGATCAAAAATATTGAATTTTTGAAGGTGTATTTATGACTTGTATCAGAATGTAGAACTGGCTTGCATAATGCAAGCTATTAGTTCTGGGTGTTTCCTGGATATTGTGTTAACAACACTTGTCCATCTTTTTTGAAATATATTGAAATCTATTTATACAAGTCATTGAGCGCACGCACCCTGATCTCTTCGGAAGTGGAGGAAGTGAAGTAGTGGAGGAGTGGGTTTGTGCGGAAGGTAGTGATCATCGCGTTTCCGTTATGAGGGAAAAACGATCACACGTTCTTCCACCAATCTCACTACTGTTAACCGCCCATCTTTCCTGACACGTTCTCGTAATGGACGTGTTGCACGCCGCACGCTGTAAACCGCCAGACCAATACCCCAGTAAGTATCCCCCTGTTTGTGACATGTTTGATGTCTCGAATGAGTACGTCAAGTCGTGGGACTTGCCGCGGAGAATAACATATGATGCTATTAGATGAAACAACTAAGTTGTTTATGAGCCCGACATAAAATATGTATGTATTCGATGCATGTAAAGCATCGCATTAAGCAGCTCAATTTAATCGATGTGTATGAAGCATCATTGTTTCAGAGCCTGATTGAATAAGTCGCGGATAAGCGTCTTAAAAGGGTAGCACGATTGACCACTTTGGGTGATCGTTCGAGTGCCTTATGGGCGGATTACCACCTGGTCGATCACTCCCTGTGGAGGAGTGATGGATGGCGGTCATAATGCTACTTTGTTGGTTTGCTGGAAACAAATATACATCGTCCAACTAGGCTAGCAAAGTTGGGTGGACGAGATGGATTGCGTCAGTTACATATTGTTGTTGATGCAATTCAGTGGGTTGAAAACCGTGTGGCCCACCCTCTTTTGGCGTGCGTTTCGAGGCATCGAGCCATGATTTGCATAGGCCGGCTGGTCACGTGTAAAGATGGGTCGATGGTGATCCCGTTAACACCTTTGGGACCACTTGAATCTAGATCTACACCGTCTATTTGTGCTGGCGAAGATGGATGGTTGTGATCAATTTACGACGAAGTATGTTGCCGTAAACCCAATTAGGGTCTTGAAACCGCCGCGGCTTCCTAGTTCGATCAAGCAATTCAATACATCATCGACTTCCCATGGGCAAGTCGATCGAAAGCGAGAATTGTGTTGGTAAGGTGGTGAACTCGTGCGTTCCTCCCTGACTGTCCAAAACGCGATCTAAGCCATCCAAACAGGCTGGCTAAGTTGGATGGTCGTGATCGATTTAAGACACTAATACACTTCCGCGACCCAAATTAGGGTTTTAAAAGCATCGCGTCTGCCATAGTTTGGGCAAGCGATTGAACACTTTATAGGCTTGCCGCAGACAAGTCGATCGACTAGGTCACTAGTGGGCCCATGGATAATCATGTTGGCATTTCCTTGATTGTTTGGAACGCGATCTAAGCCGTCCAACTAGGCTGGCGAAGTTGGACAAATATGATGGCTTTTGAGACAGTTTTTTAGGGTTTTAGCCCATTCGAGCTTTCCTCTTGCGCAGCGCCAACGCCCATGTTTGGGTCGGCGTTTGAAGCGCTTGTGAATGGTCAAAATGGGATTCGATCAACTAGATGACTAGTGGGCCCGCCGGTGGGCGTGCTAGCACTTCCCTAATCACTCGTGGAGTAATCCAAGCCGTCCAACCAGGCTAGCAAAGTTGGACGGCTGTGACGCTTTGAAGAATGTTTTGGATAGTCTATGCTCGTTCGAGCTTCTTTCCACAGCGTGACCATCCTACTTAGGGTTGGCGTTTGACAACGCTGGGATGCGTTTAGGCAAGGTCCGATCAGTTGGGGCGTTGGTGGGACCGCCGATGGTCATCATGATGGTTGCCTATTACCGCCAGGGCTTGGCCAGGCTTGTTGAATCGCGCGGCCAAACTGTGTGTCCGTGATCGTTTCTGAGACTGATATGGACAGTCTATATTTTCCTTAAGGAAATTAAACATGTTCAATCGAGCCGCCTTTAGTTAAAAGCGCGCCGATACAAGATTCTCTTTGTAAGAGAGTGATGTAGCTTGTGTAGGTATTTTCATGCAAATCTCAATACTGGCACTTCGGGAGATTCATGTTATTCTGCTGAGAATGAACACTTAATCGTCATGTCATGTCAATGATGAGAGTTCGGCTGAGAACATAGCACGGAAAATACTAGGTAAATCATGCATTGATTAATAATGCGGCATAAAATGGAAATCACAGAATATTTGGGATTGCTACTACGCGCACCATTCTGAGTGAATTTCATATGCATTGAATTGCTCAATGAGCGAGGAGGTTTTTTGCACTCGTCACCTTTCAAATGGCTTTACCCCTTGCAGGGTGACAACGCATTAAATACTGGTTTTACAATTTTAGCCTTGAACTAAAAACCACCATCAAAAGTATTATTTATATACAGCTTCACATGTTATCTTTTCAATATAATCCGACTTGAAAGATATGTTACGAATGCTCAAGTGGAAGGATGATGTTCTCGTTGTAGTCGTTACTTCTTCACATTCTTCAGGTCTTCGGAGTAATACTTGTACGTCTCAACATTCTTAGACTTTCTAGTCTAGCCTAAACGAAGTTGACTCTAGTATTTAATCAAGCCTATCTAGATGAGTTTTGATACTAAAATATGACAACCAAACTTGACATACCAATGCTTGGTGGGTTCAACCGAGCTATGCTCTAACAACTAGCATGTATAAGACAAGAAAAACAAGAACACAAATTAGTGTGTTTAACACTTGGTAGGGTACTTAATGATGAAGAAATAGAATATGTTGGCGAACCATTGTATGATACTGAACTGGAAGATACTATGTTGGGGAGATCTAGGGAACGATTCCAAGTAAGTGATGAAAGGATTGGCGACAATAAGATATCACTCAAGCTACAACAAAATGAGGAATCAATATATGATGATCCAATTTGGGATTTCATTGAAGACAAGTTTCATCATGCTATTTATCATACACGGTTGAGAGAACTACTTCATGTTTCATTAGTTATTCGGTATGCTCGAGAATTCCATCACAAGATGCTCAACTTGGCAAGTAACTATAATGGAAGGACTAGAAGAAGGATTGTTTTCAACCAAGGAAAAAATTCAAACCTTGATGGAAAATATGCTTTAAGAATTCGAGGACGAATTTATTAAAAAAATGGGAGGATGATGCATTGTGGAAGTTTGCAAATCAACGTTGAAATACCATTTATGTATCACTTCTATAATGTTTCCAAAATATCGAATATGTTCTTGGTGCTAGTATTAGAAGAGATAAAGTTAGGAAAGGGAGTGCTAGTCATGTTTTTGAAAATTATGTGAAGAATAGGAGTTGTCTCTTCTTTCAAACCTAATTGTTATCTCTAGGTGGAATCAGATTATTTGATTTTAGAGCCTCAAATAGATGCCTCTTAGTATCTTGTAGTTTTCAATTGATATTAGGGAGAAACTATAAGTTGTAGGAGAAGAATATCCAATTTTAGGTTCTTCCTTTATTCAAAGGGGAGAAGAGACTAATTTGGTTGATTATTGATCCATTTAAAATTATCAATTTCAATTTATTTTTATTGTAATCTTCCGCATCTCATCAGAAGGTGATTCTACTTATTTACTGTGGTATCTCTGATTTACCAATCTATATCGCTTCATTTTTCTTTAACCTAATTTTGGTTCTTGCTAACTCGATTTTTCAATAATTCAATTTCATGGGCAAATTGTTTTCCATAGTTTTTGTAGGTCTTTTGTTGCTTGATTATTACTTTTTAGTACTGTCACTGCGACTATAGTATTTGTAGGTTTACAGTTGCTTGATTATTATGTGGTTCTGCTACATTGATTGATGATCGTTTTTAGTATTTTTGTTTTATTTTGAGTGTTTCCTTTAGTTTTGCATAAGGTATCAAGAAAAGAAAGAAAATTGAAATGATAGAAAATTCGGGCCAAAATTCCAGAAGATTAGTCATTCATGGTTCACGAAGGATTGAATAGACACCCTCATATAATGCTTAAAAATAAGATTGTTGTTGAACTTGGCTGTGGTAATGGTTAGAGTTCAATTGTTATGCTGTCAAATGTTCTCCGAAGAAGGTAACATTCTTTCTAACTATTAAGCTCTTTGACAATTAAGAGGCAGTAATTAGTGTAATGTTAGATTTGTTTAGGTTTATGGACCTCAGTAATCCTAGAGCGATTAAAATTGCAAAAATCGACAACAAATTTATGATGCTGAAAAACAAAACACTGCTTGATGGAACGGAATGGAATTTCATGAATTTGATCTATTATTGTAAAACCCCAATTTCGGTCGTGGTCCGCCGAATGGAATATAAATAATGGTTTGTCCTTTCCAAACACCGAGACCTTTTCAGCACAATTGGCTCCAGAGTTGGCAGAAAACTCTGCAGTTAAGCATGTTCGGACGGGAGTGTTAGAGCACTACTCGGTCGAACTCGCAAGTGTTTCTATCTCAAGCTTGTTTGTCAAGTTTAGTTGCCAAAACTATAAGTCTTGATTTCTAGTCTACTTATAGCTAAGTCTCGGATTAGGATAGAAAGTGTAGTTGAGCTTTAGACTTCACGACGTTCATCGATTGAAGACGAAGAACTACTAAGGGGAGCTTGTGGAACTTCATTAACAAAAGGTATGTGGAGACTTGAACTCATCTATCACACAAAAGTCTATCTACTCTATCTCCTATTTGAGACAAAAGTTGTATAGCTATATAGACTTCAATTATACACATTTGATATTTCGAGCCGAGTTTAACTCGCTTACATATTTCGAAATATGTGTTGGTAAGCTTCCGCTTTAACCAAGTTCATCTTATATTCTTGACGAAAGTCAAAAGATGATCATGTGAAAATCGCCTGGTAACATCTTACATGATTTGTGTGAGAAAGTCATTTGATGTTGACTCGGAATGTTTTGTATTGATCATTCGATCACTTGAAATTTTCTTTGAAGCTAATAGTTTGTGTGATCCATCTATCTTCGTCTTCTAAAAATGTTTCAATGGTTGAAATGAGAGTTTAGAACAATTGGATATAAGCACAGTATGCGTACTTGCAGATGTTTAATCCAAGTCCGGGAACCATGGTATGCATACCCGTGTGCGTACTGATTGGTTTAGTTGAGGTCCGAGAACTAAGTACACATACCGGTACGCGTACTGGCGTGATGTTCAAGTTCCGGGAATTTACTGAGTTTGTGGTATGCGTACCAGTTCGCGTACTGGCGAATCCAAACTCAGTCTGGCCACTTAGGTATGCGTACACGTTTGCATACTTGAGTTGGATATGTTATAAAATCGGTTTGTTCATGAACTAATACATGTATATAATAAGAAATGTAATCTTTTGCAAACCGTGAGTATAATGTTCATGAATTGATTCGAGTGAATCAAAATCGATTTTGCTTCAATTGTATCTTGTCTACTTCTATGAGAATATAAGCAATTGAACAACTCTAGAACTAGTTTCATTTGAGTCATTTGAACTAGTTATGGTTAAGATGAATATGGTTGATATGAAAGTGTTCATATGGCTAACTTCAGTTAACTATTGTTGAGACAACAAAGGTGCACACGTTTATGTACAGTTACTCATATCTAAATGAAGTCACTTTCATTTGTGTGTAACAAGCTAAGTTCGATCAAACGGTTGAAAGATATTAGCTTGAGTCTAATCAGGTTTTCATCTATCGGTGAAATATTAAGTGCTTTGTTACCAAGGTAACATTGATTGCAAACCCTTATTTGAAGACTATAAAAGGGAGAACTCTAGCAACTGGGAAACCTAATCCCCATACCTCTTGTGTGATACTAGTTGCGACTAGAGTCGATTCTCCTTTAACCTTAGGTTTTTTCCAAAACCCTGTAGGTTAATGACTTAAAGACATCATTGGGATTGTGAAGCCAGACCCAACTATTTTCTCTGTAGTTGAGTGATCTGATCTTGTTGTTTTCTATCATGATTGAGTACTAGCTTCTATAAGATTGGCTCGAGATTTAATCTCCGATAGGAAAGACAAAAAGTAGTCACAAACATCTTCGTCTCATCGTTTGTGATTCCACAATATCTTGTTTCGTTACCATACGATTAAGATTATTGTGAGGTGATTGATATTTCTAGGCTATTCTTCGAGAATATAAGTCCGATATATAAATTGGTTCCTGTTCACCTTGATTTATCAAAAGACGGAACAAAACTCATAGGTTTATCTGTGGGAGACAAATTTATCTATACAATAGAGTTTTCTCTGTGTGACAGATTTGTTTATCAATTCTTCGACTTTGGGTCGTAGCAACTCTTAGTTGTGGGTGAGATCAGCTAAGGGATTCAAGTGCGCAAAATCCGGCGTGGTTCTAGAGGCGTAAGGAACGCGACTGTACCTTGATCATTATGAGATTGGTTAGGGCTCAACAACACCCTACACCATATCCTGCATTTCGCAACGCTTCAATTTTGGGGGTGTACAACGTATATAGACATTGCACCCTTTGAAACGTTAATATCCGTCGCGTACCTGGAAATATGTTGCACTAAATCCTAATATCGGAAGAAAGAAATAGAAATCAGGACGCGCTTGACATTATTAAAGAAGTCGAGGGCTTAAATGTCCATCTAATTCTTATTATCATCATTTTATTTTATTTTATTTTTTCTCTTTCAAGACATCGAGTTCTCCTCCCCCATTTTTTCTCTCCTCTAACCCTAAGCAAGATCTCCAAATCCAACCCAAGTGCTTATAAATCAATACCCGTTTCTCCTAAAACCTATCTCATGAATCAAAACTACTCTAGAAATCAAATCCAATATTTCAATAACTCAAACCTTGAAAATTGTTTTCTTTTGTTAAGCAGTTGAAAGGTGTGTCGATCCAACCTGAAGTTTTTTCCTCCAGTAATGAACTATCCTGTATGGTATAAAATTTACAGTGATAAATCTATTACCCTTGATTTATAATGATTTTTCCTAATTGATTTAGCTTTTTTTTTTCTACTCCCTCCGTCCTGAATTATTAGTCCGCTTTGACTAAGTCAAGATATTAAGGAGACCGGAGAAGTGTACAAAACTACCCCTATTAAATTCTATGTTATTACCAAAATTAAAAGGAGTATATGGATTATGGAGTATGCAAGAAACATACGTATTTGGTAGTTTTATTATTTATAGAAATGTTTAAATAGAATATAAAAATAGAAATCTGTATGAATTGATTTAGTAGATTTGTTTCCTAAAGGTACAGTTGCGCTCCTTACGTCTCTCAATCCCAGCAGGACTCTACGCACTTGATTCCCTTAGCTGATCTCACCCACAACTAAGAGTTGCTACGACCCAAAGTCGAAGAATTGATAAACAAATCACACACAGAAAACTCTATTATATAGATAAATCTGTCTCCACAAGATAAACTTATGAGTTTTGTTCCGTCTTTTGATAAATCAAGGTGAACAGGAACCAATTTATATACCGGACTTATATTCCCGAAGAATAGCCTAGAAATATCAATCACCTCACAATAATCTTAATCGTATGGTAGCGAAACAAGATAATGTGGAATCACAAACGATGAGACGAATATGTTTGTGATTTCTTTTTATCTTGCTGTTTGAGGGTGAAAACGGCCGCCGATTTCGATAATTTCGTGTGAGTGGGTGAGAAACCGAGTCTAAACCCTAAACAATGTACCGCAAGGGAGTACTTTAGATTCGAGAGATCAATCAGCACAAACCGGCCTAAACCAAGAAATGGCCGTTCTTCCGGACTTGCTTCGGTCACAAAGTGAAGGATAAGGGTTGGTTTTAGGGAGGTGAAGAAAGTGTTGAGACCAGAATAGTTGATTCTGGAAGAGTAGTTGTTTGACTTGTATCAGAAAATGAAAGCTAACGGATGGGAAAGCTAGCAAGTGGTTTCTAAGTGTTGTATGCTCCTAACCAAAACTTGTCGTTTGGTGAAATAGGTAAGACCTATTATACAAGTCATAGGTAAGACTTGTAATACCCTTTATGAGCATCCCCCCAGCTTGTGACATGTGTTAGATGTCTCGAGTGTTTTTATGGGAAAACGTAGCAGTGTTAGGTGTTACATGTGTGGCATGGTGGCATGCCCAAATTTGGGGAACCCTCCATTTTAGTTGGCCGAAGTTAGGTGGCGAACGGTCGAGATCCGCATCTCGGAGGGAAGGATAGCCGTTGATTATTGCAACCCTCCATTTTAGTAGCCGCGTTGAGCATGGATTTGCCATAGAGTAGGCGCGGCCAAATCAGGATTTAGGTGCAAACCGTGTGTTTTGGATTTGGGCCGCAAGTTGACATGCGTCAGGTGGCAAACTTGTGTGGTCTAGATCTGCATCTCAAAGAGAAAGGTAGTCATTGATTATTGCAACCCTTCGTTTTAGCAGCCAGTGTTGAGCATGGCTTTTCCATAGAGTAGGCGTGGGCAAATTAGGGTTTAGGTGCAAACCGTGTGTTTCGGCTTTGAGCCGCAAGTTTCCATGCATTAGGTGGCGAACTTGTGTGGTCGAGATCTGCATCTCAAAGAGAAGGGTAGTCGTTGATTATTGCAACCCTTCGTTTTAGCAGCCAGCGTTGAGCATGGCTTTGCCATAGAGTAGGCGTGACCAAATTAGGGTTTAGGTGCAAACCGTGTGTTTGGCTTTGGGCCGAAAGTTTCCATGCGTAAGGTGGCAAACTTGTGTGGTCGAGATCTGTATCTCAAAGAGAAGGGTAGTCGTTGATTATTGCAACCCTTCATTTTAGCGACCTGGGGCCGCTGAGCATGGCTTTGCCATAGAGTAGGCGCACGCCAAATTAGGGTTTAGGTGCAAACCGTGTGTTTTGGCTTTGGGCCATAAGTTGCCATGCATCAGGTGGCGAACTTGTGTGGTCGAGATCTTCATCTCAAATAGAAGGATAGCCGTTGATTATTTCAACCCTTCGTTTTAGCAGCCAGCGTTGAGCATGGCTTTGCCATAGAGTAGGCGCGACCAAATTAGGGTTTAGGTGAAAACCGTGTGTTTTGGCTTTGGGCCGACAATTGCCTTGCGTCAGGTGGCGAACTTGTGTGGTCGAGATATGCATCTCAAAGAGAAGGGTATCCGTTGATTATTGCAACTCTTCGTTTGTAGCAGCCAGCGTTGACTCATGGCCTTGTCAAAGAGTAGGCGCGGCCAAATTTGAGTTTAGGTGCAAACTGTGTGTTTTGGCTTTGGGCCGCAAGTTGCCATGCGTCAGGAGGCGAACTTGTGTGGTGGAGATCTGCATCTCAAAAAGAAGGGTAGCCGTTGATTATTGCAACCCTTCGTTTGTAGCATCAAACGTTGAGTCATGGCCTTGTCAAAGAGTAGGCGCGGCCAAATTGGGGTTTAGGCGCAAACCGTGATGTTTGGATTTGGGCCGCAAGTTGCCATGCGTCAGGTGGCGAACTTGTGTGGTCGAGATCTGCATCTGAAAGAGAAGGGTAACCGTTGATTATTGCAACCCTTCGTTTGTAGCATCCAGCGTTGAGCATAGCTTGGTCATAGAGTAGGCGCGGCCAAAATTATGGTTTAGGCGCAAACCGTGATGTTTCGCTTTGGGCCGCAAGTTGCCATGCGTCAGGTGGCGAACTTGTGTGGTCGAGATCTGCATCTCAAAGTGAAGGGTAGCCGTTGATTATTGCTACCCTTCGTTTGGTAGCTGACGGCATGAAAGTATGGCCGGCAAGCTAGGATTTTGTGTAGTTAGGCGGCCAAAAGCTGGGGTTTTGGCGTAGTTTGGGCGCGACCACAATTAAGGCTTGGCGTTGGGCCACAAGTTGCCACGCGTTAGCTCGGTGACCTCGACGGTTAAGATCCGCATCTTAGATGGAAAGGTGGCCGTTGATCGTTGTAACCCTTCGTTTTGGCAGCCGGTGGACGGAAGAAAAGGCTAGCATGGTATAGGCGCGGCCAAAACTAGGGTTTAGTGCAAACCGTGGTGTTTGGCTTTGGGCCGCAAGTATCCATGTGTTAGGTGGCAAACTTGGATGGTCGAGATCTGCATCTCAAAGAGAAGGGTAGCAGTTGATTATTGCAACCCTTTGTTTTGGCGTGGAAAAGTGGCTTGCATGGTTTGCCATTGGGTGACTGGTGCGCCCGGCATGGTTGGCATGCTTTGCGCGAGACGTGGCTGGCATGGTTTGCCATTGGCACGGTGGTGCGGCCGGGCATGGTTGGCATGCCTTGGCACAGAGACGTGGCTGACATGGTTTGCCATTGGCACGGTGGTGCGGCTGGCATGGTTGGCATGATTTGGCGCAGAGACGTGGATGGAATGGTTTGCCATTGGCACGGTGGTGCGGCTGGCATGGTTGGCATGCCTTTGGCGCGAGACGTCGGCTGGCATGGTTTTCCATTGGCACGGTGGTGCGTGCTGGCATGGTTGGCATGCCTTGGCGCGGAGACGTGGCTGGAATGGTTTGCCATTGGCATGGTGGTGCGGCTGGCATGGTTGGCATGCCTTGGCGCAGAGACGTGGCTGGCATGGTTTGCCATTGGTACGGTGGTGCGATTAGCATGGTTGACATGCCTTGGCGCAGAGACATGGCTTGCACGGTGGTGCGGCTGGCATGGTTTGCATGCCTTGGCGCGGAGACGTGGCTGGCATGGTTTTCCATTGGCACGGTGGTACGGCTGGCATGCCTTGGCGCAGAGACGCGGCTGGCATGGTTTGCCATTGGCATGATGGTGCGGCTGACATGATTGGCATGCCTTGGCGCAGAGACGTGGCTGGCATGGTTTGCCATTGGCACGGTGGTGCGGCTGGCATGGTTGGCATGCCTTGGCGCAGAGACGTGGATGGCATGGTTTTCCATTGGCACGGTGGGAGAATTAGGGTTTGGCATATACAAAGGTGATGTCAGTTAATACTAAGGGATCTGCCTTGGAACATGACACACATATAAAAAAAAGGGTACTCTGGTAATTCTTACGTAGGCATGCTGTTTGATTCAATAAGTGTGCTAATGGTCATAGTGACGTCATGTCAGATGCATAGTTTAACGATTTTAACCCTAAGCGAAAAACCACTATCAACATTAAGTCCCCTGCTTAGCTCGGAACATGAGCATTGTTGAGCATAAGATGGTGACAGACAAGGACAAAACCAAAGCGGCGGGTCATGAAAGACGGTTAGGAAAATTCGTCTAACCTTTTTCGAGAGTATTTTGAGAATCCGTGATCCTTGCGTTGGCGGCCTTGCATGAATTCTATTTGCGTCATTATTGGCTAGACGTGAAATGGTAGAGGCAATTGCTGGTTGAGACACATGATGTCAGCTTGATTTGGTTACGCGTCATCTTGGCTTGGCTTGGGAACGCGGAGGTGCTGGCTTAGAAAGTTGTTGGCGTGGCTAGGAATGGGATTTGGCTTGGCGCAGCTCGGGCGCGGCTCGGCTCGGTCTTGGCTCAACTTGGCTTGGGCGCGGCTTGGTGCAGCTTGGGCGTTGCTTGGCTCGGGCACGGCTTGGCTTGACTCGGCGCGGCTTGGCGCGGGCGCGACTTGGACGCTGGCGTGGCGCGGATTGCTGGGGTATCGTGAGGTAAGGCATGCGCGAACTTTTGGGCATCGTGAGACTTACCCTTGCGGGCCCGATTTCCTTTTCTTATTCGTGTCTTAAAATAGGGAATCCTTTCCTTATTCGAACTTCAAAAGAATATTACTCATATAAAAGGGTTGTTCTCCTTTTATTTTATTTTTCATCTTTGTTCTCACGTCTTTGTGCTAGCGGCAGAGTGGTAAAGAAACGAGCTAACATTCCGTGTATGTACTCCAACGCTTCGTTTTCTCTTTTTCTTTTGTCGGTGCAATCCCTAGCCGTAGATATACTCTCCATGAACCCGTAAAAATATTTTTTTTTGTATGAATGATTCTTCCTTGCTAGCAGTATCATAACAATATTAGTCGCCATGCCGATAGTAAGAAAACAAAGTATTATACAAAACATGCGTGCATGAGTAGGTTGCTGTTATTAGTTTTCTTCTCGTGAAAACCTAGCTTCAATTTTGCCTTTCCCTTTTGTGGCTGTGTGAAAATATTCCTCCCTTGGTTGCGAGCGTATTTCCATGATAGAGCATGACTTGACCTGGGTTGTACTTTCCATGACTTAGCATGCTTCCCGCGGTACTATCTGATTTCGACCAATAGCGTATTTCCCTTGACATTACATATGCCTCGTTGGGTAGCATCAGTCCCCATTCTCCTATTCATGAATGTCGTGACGTGTGGCCAAAGAGAAATTTCCGTGACAAACACATTATTGTTCGTAACCGATCTTGGTAATACTTTATGTATGCTTTTTCTTCGAGGTAGCAATTCTTCGTTTTGTTTTGTTGTAGTTACTTCAATAGCATAAGGAATTCTGTTAAGATGTCACCTGGGAAGAGCCTTGCAACTGTACCGAAGAACGTTAGCAACTCCAAGCCAAATGCGGATGATGAATTTTTTACAATGTCTTCTTCACCTAGGAAAACCCATCCCAAGTATGTGGCAGTTCTTTTGTCTGGTTCACAAATGAAGGAGAGGTCCAGTCGGTTCGTCCAGGGCGCATAATGCGATTTTGTCTACAGAGGAAAGAATATCCTGCTTCTCCCATCGACTTCAAAATCTGTCAGAGCCCGTTGCCTTCTTTTGATAAGTGGATGCAATCATGATAGGTTAAGACCGTGTGAGGGCCAATTTGACCAAGGCGCAGATTGTTGGAGCTGTCACGACTTCTGCAACACTTCAAGTTAGGAAAGACATCCAGGGTTTGATCACGTTTGTCTCCAGATGGTGTCCAGATACTCATACTTCCATATGCAGGTGGAAAGAAATGACCATCTCTTTAGAGAGCGTAGCCGTCTTGATGAACCTTCCCATAACAGGGAATCTCGATATCACGTTGTCTGATGATGAAGAGGAGATGTGTGCCGCCCTTGTCGAGAAGTCAAAAGGGTTAGTCTGAAAGGATCACGACACGAAGTGCTTCTACATCTGGTGGGTGTCTGAGTGCTTCCCTGATGAGCCGGAGGTGGACCTAGAATTAGATGACACTCTCCATGTAGCCGCGTTTTTAGCTCTGTGGCTGTCCAGAGATATTTTTGATGACGGCTCTGGAAAGAAGGAGATAAGGCGATGGCTTATTAAATTTGCCATCAAACTGGCGAAAGGCGTCGTTATTCCCATTGGGGGCTTGTTTCTTGGTTCTTTGTACACCCATTTGGATCATCTGGTTGCATATATGTATGTTTCAGACGGTTATTTGAAGGTAGACTCGTATGTTCACGTTGCTTTCCTCCAGGCATGGTTGTGGGAGTTTCGCAAAGTACGCTCCTAAACCATTGGCTCCACTTCCCGAGTCTTGCGGCGGCTCTCGAATTCTGCGCTGGTCTAATAGGCGTCCAAGATCTGGAGTGAAGCTCATTGATTTTCTTGATAATGTCTATGCTGTTACTTTTCGTCCCTGGGCTCCAGTTCACGCGTCCATAGTTCATCCGAACACTTTTGTCGCTGCTCCGAACTTGACTTTGCTTTCGTCCGGGGAGAATACAAGTGTTGGAGAATTCGTATTTATGCGGAGTTGTATCCCTGGTAACGTGCCATCTTTCTTTCGGGGATGTTGCAAGGCGGTCCCTTATAATATCGACAGGGCGGCTCGGCATATGGGTTTTGACCAAGGGGTCCCATTTATTCGTCAGTCGGTTGCTTCGGAAGAACTGTTGCCAGCTGTTCTTAACGCTAGTGTTCTCGCTCCAGGTAAGAACCTTCCTTTCCTGCTCCCAGATCGAAGTCCAATGACAACCCCTAGGTACAACAAGTTCTGACAGGATGAGTTTCTTTCCATCCATGGGTTTGGGGGCGATGTTGTGGAGAATACCCGCGACAGGCCTTCCTCTGTGACTTTAGCGGAATATCCACTATTGAGGGAGCCTTCTACTGCTAAGCGAAAATCTCCCGGCAGTTCTCAGAAAAAGGAGCGAAGGTCTAAGAACCGTGCGGGTGGTTTCCAATCGGATTCGTCGGCTCTCGTGACTTTCAGTTCTTTCAACACACGGGTATGGGCAGCTCCTTCTTGATTTGACTGATTCACACAAATCTTCTGTTTCATTGTTAAACATCTTTTCTTTTCCAATTCAGGGCCTTGACAGCGCAAACCCCTTTGCCAAACTCGCGCATAATCAGAAATCGGCTACTAAGTCTCTTGAGGATGTAGAAGAATCCGAGGAAGAAGAAAGATCGGGATCCAGCAGTGATGATGAAAGTGCTTCCGAAGGTGACACCGAGTCTTCCTCCGGCGAATCCGCAGATGAGTCGGTAAGTTTATGCGTTCCTCTTCTTTTTTTTTTGCCCTCTTTTTTTTGAGGGAAAACTAAATCGTAATGTTGCAGGAGGGGATTTTTTCTGAAGAGGGTCTTGAGGTGGATACTCGCCACAATGAAGGTCCAGGCGTGGAAGCCGCGCCTATAGCTGGCTCGGAGATGGACATTGATAACGGTGAAACCCAGATGGTGGAAAGTACTTCAGCGACCATTAGTGCGGTCGTGGTCAGGAATCCTTTGTCGGTCGCAGATTCAGTTGCGGGCGCCATTTTCGTGCCTCCATATTTGACTCCCCATGAAGACCATGTGTTGGTTGGAGGCTTCAGTGTGCCAGCCAAGCATGCGGAGTTGTATACCAGGATATAGGAAAAATACGGACATATCGCCACGACCAAGAAGCTCACTAGCCGATTTGCATTGGTCAAGCGTGTGGAAGAAGCTTTATCTTCAATTCACCATATGTGCAACGTGACTGGTCACACTGTTTTCAGAGATGTGATCTCAAGCTAGAAGTTTCACCGGGATATGTGTGTAGACTTTGAGTTTAATGTCTCCTGGTTCTGTAAGGGCTTTTCTGAGATCCAAAGACTGCATGCTGAAACGGTTGATGGTCCTTCTGCGGATTCGATTAATCGTCAGGCGGCAGAAGTCGATAAGTTGTCCCAGGAGCTGGAGAAGTTATCTCAGGAGTTGAAACTGAAGCAGGCGGCCCTTCAAAGTATGAAGAACATTTTCTCCAAGAAGAACGAGCCGTTGTTGAGCGATTTTCCTTGAGCGTGTTACTTTTCTGAAACTCCTTTCCTTAGTTTTTTTTTTTTTGAAAGGCAAAGAAACGCCTAGTTTATGGTTCGTTTTTTTTTTTGTTTTTGGATTGATAGATGATTGCTTTTTATAAGAGTTTTTGGATTATTTTGGTATAATGGTCTTTTGATATGTTAAAGTCTGAGTTGCAAGTGTAGGTAGCAAATCATGGTTGGCATGGTTTCGCCGATTTCGGTGGTGCAATGGGCATGGTTGTGTTTATGGGTGAAAACTACTCCTGCAGAATTTGGTAATTTGGGGTGCGGATGAGGAATGAATTTAAACCTTTAAACAAATGCACGCATGCGGTGAGTGCTTGTAGATTCGAGAGATCAACGTGCAAGTCCGGCCTAAACCAAGAAATGGCCGTTCCAGACTTGTTTTGGCCACAAAGTGAAGGAGATGGGGTTGATCTTAGGGAGGGAAGCGAAGAAGGTGTTGAGATTGTGAAGGTGTTGGCTTGCTTATGACTTGTAACAGTAAAGATGAGCAGTGCTTGCGGTTGATGCAAGGAGGCTGGGTGTTTGAATACGATTTGTATTAACACTTGGTTTTTTCTGTCTCGTCCGAACTTGTGTTGTTGTTTGAAATAAGGCGGAGAACCTATTTATACAAGTCATTGAGCCTCATTCACGTCTCGTGGGAAGTGGAGGAAGTGGAGTGATGGAGTAGTGGAGTTGTGCGTCGACCAGTCTTGCCCACTTCTCCCTGTTCATCTCTAACCGTCCATGACTTCCTAACACGTTCTTGTGACGGGCGTTGCTGCACGCCGCACGCCAAACCGCTGCACCAATACCCCAGCATGTATCCCCCGTTTGTGACATGATTGATGTCCGGAATGTGCGGATCGTGGATCCACGAAAGATAGCATGTAACGCTGAATTGAATAATCGCGTTATTCGTAAAGTCGATACTTGTGAAGTATCGTGTGTATTTTATGCATCGCATTGTGGTGTGGTAAAGTGATGGGTAATGGCGCCTCACTAACCAAATAACTCCCGACTGTGGTTGTATAACCAAGTGGTGAAGTTGAACGGATGAGATGATGTTTGAGACACTCATCTCGCGACCGTTAATGAATACTAGGTTTTTGAAGAGGTGCGCAAGCATCACTCTTGACCTTGGTCGAAACCAAGCATGGGAAGGGCTTTGGAGAGGACCGATTTGGTCATGCATGTTGATGGCATGCCTGGGTGTACACGTCCATGTCTCACTTTCCCAAGAAGGCGCGATCTAGGCCACTCAAATTGACCTCAAGACAGGTTGAGTGGTTGAGATCGGTTTGCGGCAGAAATTTCTTACCGCAAAGGAGTTGATAACCGCGTGATATTCCCGCACGCGTTCCAAGACAACCGTCCTTGGCCTCGGCCTTGGTCGATCACTCCAAACGTGTAGGTGGTAGGTTGATGTTCACACCTATATACCGATTATCCCATGAAAACGTGATCTAAGCCATTCAAATCATCCGGTGAAGTTGAGCGGTCGAGATCAATTTGCAATTTGGGAAGTGTAACCACGCATGTTTGGGCGGGCGTTTTGGATTAGCCGGGCATGATATGCCTTGGCCGACCGCATGAGGAGATAGATGGGCCCACGGTGATCATGCCGGTATGACCGGACTCGTTTAATCTAATCTGTGACCCTCCATTCGTACCGAGAAGATGGACGCGCGTGATGGCTTGAAACCCTAATTTGGCTTTCAAAGCCGTGCGCCACCTCTTGTTTGGGTGACGATTTTGTCACGGCCAAACATTGTTGGTCTTGACCGACCGGTCAGTGTGTAGGCGGTCTCACGGTGATCGTGTTGACATGCTCTGGGGCCCTTTAAGTCTACATTACACCCTCCATCTATACCCGCGAAGATGGATGGTTGAGACTATTTTGCGACACATGTAATATGCCGCAAACCCTTATTTAGGGTTTTCCGTCCAAAATGCTTGGTATGAACGCTTTTTGGCAAGCAAAGGCCAATGGCCGACCATGCGGGTCGGCCGTGGGTATTCCATACCGCTTGGGGGGTGATGGAATTGATCCGGGGTCATCCAATCATGCTTACGGAGTTGGATGATCGCGATCGTATCATATCCGAGACCGATACGACTAAGTCCGGGATGCTCAATCGGGCTAGTATAACACACCGAGAGGGGCTCAATCGGGCTAGTATAACACACCGAGAGGGCCACAATCGGGCTAGAATAACACACCGAGAGGGCTCTGGGCTAGTATAACACACCGAGAATCACCAGACGGGGTATTTCAGACATGGTTTCATTATAGTGCTTGAGGTTCGTGTTACTCTATATGAGTAACACTCACCATCATGCCACACCGATAATGAGTACATGAAATACAACCGATAAGAAATTCAACAGAATGGGACCGTTGCTACAAGTTCCATTCTTGGTGAATCAAGTGAGGGAGTATCCAACACTTATAGATGGCTTTATCTTTTACAAGATGTCGCAAGCATGATCTTTTATGGTTTTTACAAATTTAACCTTAAACGAAAATCCACCATCAACATTAAGTCCCTCGCCTAGCACATAATGGTTACACCATTGTGTGGTAGGCATGAGATGGTGACAAGTAAAGATAAAACTTGTAAGGCAAAGTTAGATGTTACCGTGAGGGACGGGTCATCCCGTCCTTGGAGTATGTCACGTTCAAAAGGCATATAGGAGAGCGTTTCCCTAGTATGATGTCGGTCTTGCTCGCTTCGATCGACCTTGATATGCCTCGCTTTGGCCGAGGGGCTATTGCGCCGCTTCACTCGATCGTGGGGTTGTGCCTAATCGACGGACCGCTGCACCGCTTCGTTTGTGGGGCCATCTGCGCCCGCTTGATCGAACGTGGGCTTGTTGTGTCTCGCTTGATTGAACGTGAGTCTCACCCACATACGCCCGATCGAAATTTGTACTCGAACTTGAAGCTTGTACCGGACTTTAAATCAATACCAGACTTGAAATTTATACCGGAGAACTGGAAATCAATACCAGACTTGAAACTTGTACCGGTCTTGAAACTTGTACCGGACTTAAAATCAACACCAGACTTGAAATTTGTACCAGACTAAAATTTGTACGGGACTAAAAATTTAATTAGGACTAAAATTTGTACCTGACTTGAATGGTGTTTGGACCGGCCATTGTGTGCTCCGATGTGAGTTGTGTCTTGCCGTGTGTGACTACATCTCTCATGTGCTTTCATACAAGTTCTAACTCCCGCCTTTTATTTCATTGTGGAAGAAAAGAATCCCGTTGAGATGTCTTCGGAGATAATGCCGGTACCAAGTCGTGAAGTGTTGGCAGCCTTCAAGGATATGCCGAACATTGATGATGAGTTGTTCACCGCGCCCTTCCAACTATATGAAAATATCCGTTCCACAAATAGCCCTCCTCCTATCGACTTCAGGGTTTTTCATGCTCCGCTGGGTCCTCATGAAGGATGGATGAGACGTATGTTGAGAAATGAGTACATCAAAGATAAATTGACCAGAGCGCAGATTGTTGATGTAGCTTGAGTGTTGAAACGACTTGAGAGGATATTAAAGTGGCTTTCAAAAGCGAACGTTGAGGTGGATCCGGAGAGGGTGTTGAAGTAGGATTATGAAGCGAAAAGGGGTCCGGGGAGAGAGCATTGAGGCGCTCTTGAATAGACCATTGAAGCATCTTCGCTAGAGGGAGTGTTGAAGTGTTTCCCTCTTCGGTCCTCAATTTACCCTTGCGAATTCCATGTTTCTTGATCGACCACATCTCTCATGTTGAAGAATTCCTTGATCGATGGTGAAGGAACTTCATGCCGAGCCTCATCCCCCAAGTGTGGTTCGTTATCTTCTTCGAGGTCGCTCCCTTGAGGTATCGGCTCCGCTGGAAGATTACCGTCATAGAGCGTTGATACGTTGCACGGTATTCCTTAAACCAAATGGCAAGATGGTATAATAAAATTTTCCGAGAGGAGTTCGAAAGATATCTTACTTGCATCATGCTCGTACATTCTTATCCGGTTGTAGCCGCCGCATCCATCCATGGAGGAGAACATGTCTTTGTGTCCATTGTTTGGATCTACTAATCATGTCGATGTCGTAGAAGGAGGATTGTTTTTCGGAGCAGCACTGTTCAAGTTTCTCGAAGTCTATGCAGCACTCGATCTATCCATTTTCCTCGTGTCTGAACCGCAACCGTGATGGATGACCATTTTTTTATCTAAACCGCATTTCTTCATATCTCCAAGCGAACATGTCCCGATACTCTTTGAGAAGTTCCACGAGCTTCAGTGCATTTATTCGTACACAAGGTTTGAGTCGATGGAGATTTGCCTAAGAGATTCCTCAACGATTTCAATCTCATCCGTTGTGGAGTTGGTGCCCTCTTGCACTGTTGTGGAGCATCTAGCACTTGTTGTTGTGGTTCGTTGCTATCGTAGCATTCCATTGGGTGGAGAGACCGGCAGCAGATCCCCGCTAATGGATAATGGCAAAGATCGGATACCGCTTTCCCTTTCTCGGTCACGACTCGCCACAAAAGTGCGTTCCTCTTCGTGTGAACGTGGGTCGTGGATTTACGGTGGATGGAGAAGAATGCTTCGTCGGCAAAGATGCATTGTGGGTTTTAGCTCTCAATGATGCAAGCCGGTCTTCTTCCCGAATTGACGCCCACGTGGGGAGTGGGATGCAACGAACTTGTCGATTCTTTCAAATGGAGCTCCTCCCGTATGCGCCGGTTTGGTTTCCCTTGAAGTCCGTCACCGTGGTAGGATTCCGTACGACCTTGCTCGGGAGAACCTTGGATGTCCCGAGAGTCTTGATAGTAATCACATTCGAAGACGCTCCCGTGTAGATAAGGGGCGTCTTAAACTCGAATCCTTGATGCGTGCGGTGACATGTAGGTCACGGCCGTGACCTTCCTCTCGGTTGATTGCAAGAAACGTCTCCGCGCGCCGATTCTTCGAGAGGTGTGAAAGTTTGCATAAACTTTCCACTAGAGAAACCGCTTCCCGATCCACCTCCGGTTCATAATGAAACTATTGACTTGAGGAAGATCGTTGTGAGGATCGTCCCCAAGTAGGAGCCTCCACGATAGACCGCTCATATCTGGTGTCGCTTCTTTGATCGGGTCCATGTAGGTCCGTGCCATTGAAGTACCTTCTCCGGTGCGTTGAATTCATTCCTTGTTGGCTCCAGGGGTCTGTAGGGTCATGTGGAAATCGATCGCTAATGTCTTAAGAAAAGTGAGTACCTCTTTCCGAGTTGCGGCCATATCCGTTTGAGTCTTTGACAAGAACTTCCCCTTTTCCATCAAGTCTCCGCAATGGTAATGGGAGATGGTCCTCCTCTCGCCCATCCGGTTCCTCGTCCCGATGAAGGAGTGGAAGTTGTTGCTCGGGTGACTACCGTGAGGTGTTACACTTGATGAGATGCTGGGACTTGCAAACAAGCCCTGCTCGCTCGGTGATGGGAGGTGTTGTAATATCACCGCCGAGTGATCGAATTGAACGTTCCCATCCTCTCGTACTCACGTGTTCCTTGATTGATCTCTCCTTCCTCAAGCATTTCTTCACGGCTTCGACAAGGGTCTTGAGATATAAATCTTCCAGCAGGATCCGTAAGCTGCAGGCTCCATTTCTTTATTCGGTAGACGTTGTAGTACTCCGGATAAGTCCTCTCCTCTCGTGAAGTTGCCTCGGTTCTTCATTGTTGACTGGACCATGTTGTTCATCTTTCCCGAGTCACCCGCGGTTACGCGCTCTTTTGCCTCTCCACCTAGTAAAGGTGTGACTCGACTAAGGATTGAGCATTTCTTGCACCGCTTGAGTAGATGCCTGCCGATCCTTCTTGTAATTGTGTTGCTTTATGTCATTCAAAAGGCGAAATGTCTCGCTCCGTCTTCCGGTGATACCACTTGATTTGCCAAGACATCCTCCAAAGATTCTATCTACACTTCCCATGGTATCTCGAACCGCATGTGGTTTCCCGATGAGGATGCATCGTGAGCCGAAACCGAAGAATTGAGAATTCAATTTTTTGCAACCGATAGATCAACCTCCCACCGTGGTCGCCAATTGTTTATGGGTGAAAACTACTCCCGCAGAATTTGGTAATTTGGGGTGCGGATGAGGAATGAATTTAAACCTTTAAACAAATGCACTTTGCGCGGTGAGTGCTTGTAGATTCGAGAGATCAATCTGGCAAGTCCGGCCTAAACCAAGAAATGGCCGTTCCGCATTTGTTTCGGTCACAAAGTGAAGGAGTTGGGGTTGATCTTAGGGAGGGAAGCGAAGAAGGTGTTGAGATTGTGAAGGTGTTGGCTTGCTTATGACTTGTAATAGAAAGATGAGCAGGCTTGCGGTTGATGCAAGCAGGCTCTGGGTGTTTGAATACGATTTGTATTAACACTTGGTTTTTTCTGTCTTGTCCGAACTTGTGTTGTTGTTTGAAATAGGCGGAGAACCTATTTATACAAGTCATTGAGCCTCATTCACGTCTCGTGGGAAGTGGAGGAAGTGGAGTGATGGAGTAGTGGAGTTGTGCGTCGACCGCCTTGCCCACTTCTCCCGTTCATCTCTAACCGTCCATGACTTCCTAACACGTTCTTGTGATGGCGCGTTGCACGCCGCACGCCCGTAAACCGCTGCATCAATAATACCCGCATGTATCCCCAGTTTGTGACATGATTGATGTCCGGAATGTGCGGATCGTGGATCCACGAAAGATAGCATGTAATGTCGAATTGAATAATCGCGTTATTCGTAAAGTCGATACTTGTGAAGTATCGTGTGTATTTTATGCAGTACTCGCATTGTGGTGTGGTAAAGTGATGGGTAATGGCGCCTCACTAACCAAATAACTCCCGACCAGGGTTGTATAACCAAGTCGGTGAAGTTGAACGGATGAGATGATGTTTGAGACACTCATCTCTGCGACCGTTAATGAATACTAGGGTTTTTGAAGAGGTGCGCAAGCATCACTCTTGCCTTGGTCGAAACCAAGCATGGGAAGGGCTTTGGAGAGGACCGACCGGTCATGCATGTTGATGGCATGCCGGTGTACACGTCCATGTCTCACTTTCCCAAGAAGGCGCGATCTAGGCCACTCAAATTGACCGGCACAGTTGAGTGGTTGAGATCGGTTTGCGGTAGAAATTTCTTACCGCAAAGGAGTTGATAACCGCGTGATATTCCCGCACGCGTTCCAAGACAACCGTCCTTGGTCGGTCTTGGTCGATCACTCCAGCGTGTAGGTGGTAGGTTGATGTTCACACCTATACCTGATTATCCCATGAAAACGTGATCTAAGCCATTCAAATCATCCGGTGAAGTTGAGCGGTCGAGATCAATTTGCAATTTGGGAAGTGTAACCACGCATGTTTGGGCGGGCGTTTTGGAGTAGCCGGGCATGATATGCCTTGGCCGACCGCATGAGGAGATAGATGGGCCCACGGTGATCATGCTGGTATGACCGGACTGTTTAATCTAATCGTGACCCTCCATTCGTACATCGGAGAAGATGGACGCGCGTGATGGCTTGAAACCCTAATTTGGCTTTCAAAGCCGTGCGCCACCTCTTGTTTGGGTGACGATTTTGTCACGGCCAAACATTGTTGGTCTTGACCGACTGGTCAAGTGTGTAGGCGGTCTCACGGTGATCGTGTTGACATGCTCGGGCCCTTTAAGTCTACATCTACACCCTCCATCTATACCGCGAAGATGGATGGTTGAGACTATTTTGCGACACATGTAATATGCCGCAAACCCTTATTTAGGGTTTTCCGTCCAAAATGCTTGGTATGAACGTCTTTTTGGCAAGCAAAGGCCAATGGCCGACCATGCGGTCGGCCGTGGGTATTCCATACCGCTTGGGGGTGATGGAATTGATCCGGGGTCATCCAATCATGCTTACGGAGTTGGATGATGCGATCGAGATCATATCGGAGATCGATGATCAAGTCCGGATGCTCAATCGGGCTAGTATAACACACCGAGAGGGGCTCAATCGGGCTAGTATAACACACCGAGAGGGCTCGGGCTAGTATAACACACCGAGAATCGGCCTCGTACGGGTATTTCGTACATGGTTTCATTATAGTGCTTTGAGGTTCGTGTTACTCTATATGAGTAACACTCAGTCATCATGCCACACTGATAATGAGTACAGAAATACAAGGTCCGATAAGAAATTCGCTGAATGGGACCGTTGCTACAAGTTCCATTCTTGGTGAATCAAGTGAGGGAGTATCCAACACTTATAGATGGCTTTATCTTTTACAAGATGTCAGCGCAGCATGATCTTTTATGGTTTTTACAAATTTAACCTTAAACGAAAATCCACCATCAACATTAAGTCCCCTCGCCTAGCATATAATGGTTACACCATTGTGTGGTAGGCATGAGATGGTGACGATTAAAGATAAAACTTGTAAGGCAAAGTTAGATGTTACCAGGAGGGACGGTCATCCCGTCCTTGGAGTATGTCACGTTCAAAAGGCATATAGAGAGCGTTTCCCTAGTATGATGTCGGTCTTGCCTCGCTTCGATCGACCTTGATATGCCCGCTTCGGTCGAGGGGCTATTGCGCCCGCTTCACTCGATCGTGGGGTTGTGCCTAATCGACTTGACCGCTGCACACCGCTTCGTTTGTGGGGCTCTCGCGCCGCTTGATCGAACGTGGGCTTGTTGTGTCCGCTTGATTGAACGTGAGTCTCACCCACATACTTTGACTGAAATTTGTACCGAACTTGAAGCTTGTACCGGACTTTAAATCAATACCGGACTTGAAATTTATACGGAGAACTTGAAATCAATACCGGACTTGAAACTTGTAGGTCTTGAAACTTGTACCAAACTTGTCTTGAAACTTGTAGGACTTGAAATCAACACCAGACTTGAAATTTGTACCAGACTAAAATTTGTACCGGACTAAAAATTAAATAGGACTAAAATTTGTACCGGACTTGAATGGTGTTTGGACCGCCATTGTGTGCTCCGATGTGAGTTGTGTCTTGCCGTGTGTGACTACATCTCTCATGTGCTTTCATACAAGTTCTAACTCCTGCCTTTTATTTCATTGTGGAAGAAAAGAATCCCGTTGAGATGTCTTCTCGGAGATAATGCCGGTACCAAGTCGAAGTGTTGGCACTTCAAGGATATGCCGAACATTGATGATGAGTTGTTCACCGCGCCCTTCCAACTATATGAAAATATCCGTTCCACAAAATAGCCCTCCTCCTATCGACTTGAGGGTTTTTCATGCTCACCGGGTCCTCATGAAGGATGGATGAGACGTATGTTGAGCAATGAGTACATCAAAGATAAATTGACCAGAGAGCAGATTGTTGATGTAGCTTGAGTGTTGAAACGACTTGAGAGGATGTTAAAGTGGCTTCAAAGTGCGAACGTTGAGGTGGATCCTGGAGAGGGTGTTGAAGTAGGATTATGAAGCGAAAAGGGGTCCCTGAGAGAGCATTGAGGCGGCTCTTGAATAGACCATTGAAGCGGCTTACGCTAGAGGGAGTGTTGAAGTGTTTCCCTCTTGCTTCAATTTACCCTTGCGAATTCCATGTTTCTTGACTGACCACATCTCTCATGTTGAAGAATTCCTTGACTGACGGTGAAGGAACTTCATGCTGAGCCTCAGTCCCCAAGTGTGGTTCGTTATCTTCTTGAGGATGCTCCCTTGAGGTATCGGCTCCAGTGGAAGATTACCGTCATAGAGCGTTGATACGTTGCACCGGTATTCCTTAAACCAAATGGCAGTATGGTATAATAAAATTTTCCGAGAGGAGTTCGAAAAGATATCTTACTTGCATCATGCTCGTACATTCTTATCTGGTTGTAGCCGCTGCATCCATCCATGGAGGAGAACATGCTGTGTCCGCTGTTTGCATCTACTAATCATGTCGATGTCAGGTAGAGGAGGATTGTTTTCTGGAGCAGCACCTGTTCAAGTTTCAAGTCTATGCAAAGACTCGATCTATCCATTTTCCTCGTGTCTGAATTGCAACTGTGATGGATGACCAATTTTTATCTAAATCCGGCATTTCTTCATATCTCCAAGCGAACATGTCCTGATACTCTTTGAGAAGTTCCACGAGCTTCGTGCATTTATTCGTACACAAGGTTGAGCTGATGGAGATAGGCCTAGGAGATTCCTCAACGATTTCAATCTCATCAGTTGTGGAGTTGGTGCCCTCTTTGCTACTGTTGTGGAGCATCTAGCACTTGTTGTTGTGGTTCGTTGTTTGTCGTAGCATTCCATTGGGTGGAGAGACCGGGCAGCAGTATCCCCCGCTAATTGATAATGGCGATATCGGTGATACCGCTTTCCCTTTTCTCGTCACGACTCGCCACAAAAGTGCGTTCCCTCTTCGTGTGAACGTGGGTCGTGGATTTACGGGATGGGGAAGAATGCTTCTTCAACAAAGATGCATTGTGGGTTTTAGCTCTCAATGATGCAAGCCGGTCTTCTTCCCGAATTGACGCCCACGTGGGGAGTGGGATGCAACGAACTTGTCCGATTCTTTCACGGAGCTCCTCCCGTATGCGTTGGTTTGGTTTCCCTTGAAGTCCGTCACCGTGGTAGGATTTCGTACGACCTTGCTCGGGGAGAACCTTGGATGTCCCGAGAGTCTTGATAGTAATCACATTCGAAGACGCTCCGTGTAGATAAGGGGCGTCTTGAACTCGAATCCTTGATGCGTGCGGTGACATGTAGGTCACGGTCGTGACCTTCCTCTCGGTTGATTAAAAGAAACGTCTCCGCGCGCCGATTCTTCGAGAGGTGTGAAAGTTTGCATAAACTTTCCACTAGAGAAACCGCTTCCCGATCCACCGGCCTCCGGTTCATAATGAAACTATTGACTTGAGGAAGATCGTTGTGAGGATCGGTCCCAAAGTGTAGGAGCCTCCACGATAGGACCGCTCATATCCGGTGTCGCTTCTTTGATCAGTCCATGTAGGTCCGTGCCATTGAAGTACCTTCTCCGGTGCGTTGAATTCATTCCTTGTTGGCTCCGGGGCTGTTGCGGGTCATGTGGAAATCGATCAGTTAATGTCTTAAGAAAAGTGAGTACCTCTTTCCGAGTTGCGGCCATATCCGTTTGAGTCTTTGACAAGAACTTCCTGCTTTTCCATCAAGTCTGCAATGGTAATGGGAGATGGTCCTCCTCTCGCCCATCCGGTTCCTCGTCCTGATGAAGGAGTGGAAGTTGTTGCTCGGGTGACTACCGGAGGTGTTACACTTGATGAGATGCTGGGACTTGCAGCTGCTCCGGCTCTCGTGATGGGAGGTGTTGTAATATCACCGCCGAGTGATCGAATTGAACGTTCCCATCCTCTCGTACTCACGTGTTCCTTGATTGATCTCTCCTTCCTCAAGCATTTCTTCACGGCTTCGACAAGGGTCTTGAGATATAAATCTTCCAGCGAGGGATCCGTAAGTGCAGGCTCCATTTCTTTATTCGGTAGACGTTGTAGTACTCAGGATAAGTCCTCTCCTCTGTGAAGTTGCCTCGGTTCTTCATTGTTGACTGACCATGTTGTTCATCTTTCCGAGTCACCGCGGTTACGCGCTCTTTTTGCCTCTCCACCGGTAAAGGTGTGACTCCCGACTAAGGATTCAACATTTCTTGCACCTTTGAGTAGATGCTGCCGATCCTTCTTGTAATTGTGTTGCTATGTCATTCAAAAGGCGAAATGTCTCGCTCTGTCTTCCGGTGATACCGGCTTGATTTGCCAAGACATCCTCCCAAAGCATTCTATCTACACTTCCCATGGTATCTCGAACCGCATGTGGTTTCTCGATGAGGATGCATCGTGAGCCGAAAACCGAAGAATTGAGAATTCAATTTTTGCAACCGATAGATCAACCTCCCACCGTGGTCGCCAATTGTTTATGGGTGAAAACTACTCCTGCAGAATTTGGTAATTTGGGGTGCGGATGAGGAATGAATTTAAACCTTTAAACAAATGCCTTTGCGCGGTGAGTGCTTGTAGATTCGAGAGATCAATCTGTGCAAGTCCGGCCTAAACCAAGAAATGGCCGTTCCAGACTTGTTTCGGTCACAAAGTGAAGGAGATGGGGTTGATCTTAGGGAGGGAAGCGAAGAAGGTGTTGAGATTGTGAAGGTGTTGGCTTGCTTATGACTTGTAAAAGAAAGATGAGCAGGCTTGCGGTTGATGCAAGCGTGCTGCGGGTGTTTGAATACGATTTGTATTAACACTTGGTTTTTTCTGTCTCGTCCCCGAACTTGTGTTGTTGTTTGAAATAGGGCGGAGAACCTATTTATACAAGTCATTGAGCCTCATTCACGTCTCTCGTGGGAAGTGGAGGAAGTGGAGTGATGGAGTAGTGGAGTTGTGCGTCGACCAGTCTTGCCCACTTCTCCTGTTCATCTCTAACCGTCCATGACTTCCTAACACGTTCTTGTGATGGCGCGTTGCACGCTGCACGCTGTAAACCGCCAGACCAATACCCCAGTATGTATCCCCGATTTGTGACATGATTGATGTTCGGAATGTGCGGATCGTGGATCCACGAAAGATAGCATGTAATCTTTCAATTGAATAACTGCGTTATTCGTAAAGTCGATACTTGTGAAGTATCGTGTGTATTTTATTAGTGTATCGCATTGTGGTGTGGTAAAGTGATGGGTAATGGCGCCTCACTAACCAAATAACTCCCGACCAGGGTTGTATAACCAAGTGGTGAAGTTGAACGGATGAGATGATGTTTGAGACACTCATCTGCGACCGTTAATGAATACTAGGGTTTTTGAAGAGGTGCGCAAGCATCACTCTTCGCCTTGGTCGAAACCAAGCATGGGAAGGGCTTTGGAGAGGACCGACCGGTCATGCATGTTGATGGCATGCCGGTGTACACGTCCATGTCTCACTTTCCCAAGAAGGCGCGATCTAGGCCACTCAAATTGACCAAGCACGATTGAGTGGTTGAGATCGGTTTGCGGCAGAAATTTCTTACCGCAAAGGAGTTGATAACCGCGTGATATTTCCGCACGCGTTCCAAGACAACCGTCCTTGGTCGGTCTTGGTCGATCACTCCAGCGTGTAGGTGGTAGGTTGATGTTCACACCTAAACCCGATTATCCCATGAAAACGTGATCTAAGCCATTCAAATCATCCGGTGAAGTTGAGCGGTCGAGATCAATTTGCAATTTGGGAAGTGTAACCACGCATGTTTGGGCGGGCGTTTTGGAGTAGCCAGGGCATGATATGCCTTGGCCGACCGCATGAGGAGATAGATGGGCCCACGGTGATCATGCTTTGGTATGACCAGGACTGTTTAATCTAATCTGTGACCCTCCATTCGCACCGGAGAAGATGGACGCGCGTGATGGCTTGAAACCCTAATTTGGGTTTCAAAGCCGTGCGCCACCTCTTGTTTGGGTGACGATTTTGTCACGGCCAAACATTGTTGGTCTTGACCGATTGGTCAAGTGTGTAGGCGGTCTCACGGTGATCGTGTTGACATGCTCTGGCCTTTAAGTCTACATCTACACCCTCCATCTATACCGCGAAGATGGATGGTTGAGACTATTTTGCGACACATGTAATATGCCGCAAACCCTTATTTAGGGTTTTCCGTCCAAAATGCTTGGTATGAACGTCTTTTTGGCAAGCAAAGGCCAATGGCCGACCATGCGGGGTCGGGCCGTGGGTATTCCATACCGCTGGGGGTGATGGAATTGATCCGGGGTCATCCAATCATGCTTACGGAGTTGGATGATCGCGATCGGATCATATCAGGAGACCGATACGATCAAGTCCGGATGCTCAATCGGGCTAGTATAACACACCGAGAGGGGCTCAATCGGGCTAGTATAACACACCGAGAGGGCTCGGGCTAGTATAACACACCGAGAATCGGCCGTACGGGTATTTCGTACATGGTTTCATTATAGTGCTTGGAGGTTCGTGTTACTCTATATGAGTAACACTCAATCATCATGCCACACCGATAATGAGTACAGAAATACAAGGTCGATAAGAAATTCTGAGAATGGGACCGTTGCTACAAGTTCCATTCTTGGTGAATCAAGTGAGGGAGTATCCAACACTTATAGATGGCTTTATCTTTTACAAGATGTCAGCGCATGATCTTTTATGGTTTTTACAAATTTAACCTTAAACGAAAATCCACCATCAACAGGTTGGCATACCTTGCCGCAGAGATGTGGTTGGCATGGTTTGCCATTGGCACGGTGGTGCGGCTGGCATACCTTGGCGCAGAGACGTGGCTGGCATGGTGGGTATGCCTTGGCGCAGAGACGTGGTTGGCATGGTTTTCCATTGGTACGGTGGTGCGGCTGGCATGGTTGGCATGCCTTGGCACAGAGACATGGCTGGCATGGTTTTCCATTGGCACAGTGGTGTGGCTGGCATGGTTGTCATGCCTTGGCGCGGAGACGTGGTTAGCATGGTTTGCCATTGGCACGGTGGTGCAGCTGGCATGATTGGCATGCCTTGGCGCAGAGATGTGGCTGGCATGGTTGGCATGCATTGGCACAGAGACGTGGCTGGCATGGTTTGCCATTGACACGATGAGAGAATTAGGGTTTGGTGTATACCGAGGTGATGTCAGTTAATACTAATGGTTCTGCCATGGAACATGACACATGTATAAAAGAAAAAAGGTACCCTGGTAATTCTTACATAAATACGCTGATTGATTTAATAAATGCGCTATTGGTCATAGTGACGTCATGTCAGATGTACGGTTTTACGATTTTATCCCTAAGATAAAAACCACCATTAACATTAAGTCCCCTACTTAGCTCGGAACAGGAGCGTTGTTGCGAGGTAAGCATAAGATGGTGACAGACAAGGACAAAATCGAAACGGCGGGTCATGAAAGATGACTAGGAAGATTAGTCTAACCTTTTTCGAGAGTGTTCTGAGAATTCGTGATCCTTGTGTTGGCGGCCTTGAATGAATTCTACTTGCGTCGTTTACTGGCTAGACCGTGAAAATAGTAGATGCGATTGTTGGTTGAAATGCAGGATGTCAGCTTGATTTGGCAATGTGTCAGCTTGAAATGGGAGCCGCAGGTATTGTGCGGCTCAGAATGGAGCCGCTAAAGATTGGTTTGGTGAGGCGTTGGAAGAGGTTTGGCGCAACTTGGCTTGGCGCAGCTTGGACACGACTTGGATTGGGAGCGAATCGGCTCGGTGCGGTGCTGGCTCGGCTTGGTGCGGCTTGGCTCGGCTTGGTGCGGCTTGGGCGCGACTTGGCTCGGTGCGGCGCTGGCTCGGCTTGGTGCGGCTTGGATGCGACTTGGCTCGGTACGGCGCTGGCATGTCTTCGCGGGCCTAACTGCTTCTCGACGCAAGCAGGATGTTCTTTCCCTATTCAAACTCCAAAGTTTCGCGCCTATAAATGGGATCGGTCTCTCCCTTTTGTCTCACACCTTTGTTCTTACGCCCTGGCCGTGCGGTAGCAGATTAAGTGAGCGAGTGTATTCCAGGTATGTCTTCCAGCGTTTCCTTTTCAAATTGTTTTTCTTATTTCCTGGTGTTGATGTAAACCCTAGCCACAGGCATGCCTTCCATATACCCGTAGAAAATATTGTTCCTCCGTACCGGTGCAAACCCTAGCCGTAGGTAAGGTCCTCATGGACTTGTAGAAATCTTTAGCATGAACATCGCGGTAGCGTCGAGCACATCAATTATTATACAATAGTAGGCATGCATGGGTAAACAACTGCCATCAATCCCTTTTTCCATGAAAACCTTAGTTGTTTAGGGTTTCCTTTTTCGTGGCGTGGCCGTGTGCCGAGTTTCTGCGGAAACCTTAGTTGACTCTTCTTTGTTGAAAAAATAGCTCCCGTGCACTTTGTAGTAACTTCTTTTCTTTTGCTTGTGGCGTAGTTAATTTGTTACCGGAAGCAACATGAAGAATCCTGTTAGGATGTCGCCTGAGGAGAGCCCCGTTGTGTCAAAGGACGTTGGCAACTCTAAACCAAACGTGGATGATGAATTTTTCACGATATTTTCTGCCAGGAGTAGTCATCCTAAGCATGTGTCGATTCTTCTGACCGGTCCGGAGAGTGATGGAGGGGCTTGGTCGGTCCCGCCAGGGGACGTTATACGGTTTTGCCTTCAGAGGAAAGAGTATCCCGCCTCCTGTTGACTTTAAAATATCTGTGAGTCCTTTGCGTTCCTTTGACAAGTGGATGCAATTTATGATAAGTCAAGACTGTGTAAGGGCTAGCTTGACCAAGGCGCAAATCATTGAAGCTGTCGCGGCTTCCGTAGTACTTCAAATCAGGAAAGATATCCCAGGTTTGGTTGCTTTTATTTCCAGATGGTGTCCAGACACTCACACGGCCATATGCAGGTGGGGTGAAATAACTATCTCCTTAGAAAGCGTGGCCGTTTTATTGAATCTTCCCATAACATGAAAGCTCAACATCGAGTTATCGGAAGATGAAGAAGGAATGCACGCTGCCCTGGTTGTGAAGTCGAAAGGGTTCGTTCGGAAGGAAAACGAGACAAGGTGTTTCTACAGCTGGTGGGTGTCTCAATGGTTTCCCGATGGGTTGGAACCGGATCAAAAGAGTAGTACGCTTCATGTCGCGACATTTTTGGCCCTTTAGTTATCCAGGGATGTTTTCGATGATGGCTCTGGTAAGAAGGATATAAGGCCAGATCTTGTCAAGTTCGCCATAAAATTAGCGAAAGGTGTCATCCTCCCCATTGGTAGCTTGTTTCTCGGCTCTCTGTACACACACTTGGATCATCCGGTTGCGGACATGCGTGCTTCAAATGGCTACATGAAAGTGGACTCGTATGTTCATGCTGCTTTCCTACATGCATGGTTATGGGAGCACTTCGAAAAATACGCTCCTAAGCCATTAGCTCCACTTACCGAGTCTTGTGGTGGTTCGAGGATACTTCGTTGGTCAAATAGGCGCCCAAGAGCTAGTTCAAGACTGGTTAATTTCCTCGACAGCTCGTACACGATCAACTTTCGTCTGTGGGCCCCGGTGTGTACATCCATAGTTCAGGTTAATACTTTTGCTTCTGCTCCGAACATGTCTTTGCTTTCTGACGAAAGGAATATGAGCGTTGGAGCGGTTGTATTCATGCGAAGTTGTATGCCTGGTTATATACCGTCTTTCTTTCGAGGCTCATGTCTGGCAGTCTTTTATAATTTTGATCGGGCGTCTCGTCATATGGGTTTCGACCAGGGGGTCCCTCTCGTACGTCAGCCGGTAGCCCCGGGGGACTCATTACCAGCCATCCTTGATGCTAGTGTTCTCATGCCGGGTAAAAGTATCCCTTTCTTGCCTTCGGAAAGAAATCCTTCGACTACCTCCAAGTATAACGCATTCTGGCAGAGTGAGTTCCTCGTCATCCAGCAATTTGTGAAAGCTGTAGCAGAGAATACCCGTGGTAGCCTTCTCCTGCAGTCCTGGCGAAGCATCCGCTGGTGAGGGATCTTTCCTTGACCAAACGAAAGTCGCCTAGCCCGGACGCGGATGGCTCCCAGAAAAAGGAGCGGAGGCCTAAGGACCGTGCAGGTGGTTTTCAGTCGGGCTCGTCAGCTCTCGTGACTTTCAGTTCCTTCAACACACGGGTACGCACGGGTCCTTCTAAATTCAACTGATTCATACTATCTCGTCGTTTTTCTCCACCTCTCTTTTTTTCTTCTTTCTAAACACCTTCTATTTCCGAACTTAGGGTCTTGACGACGCGAGCCCATTTGCTAGGCTTTCGCATAGTCAGAAATCGGCGAATAAGTCCCCTGAAGATGAAGGAGAGTTTGAAGAAGAAAAGGGTTCAAGATCCAGTGGTGAAAACGTTTCCGTAGGTAATACTGAGTCTTCTTCTGGCGAGCCCGCAAATGAGTTGGTAAGTTTACGCTTTCTTCTCCTCCTTTTCCTCTTGTTTTTGGAACAAAACTAAAATGTAATGTTATAGGGAGGAAGTGTTTCTGGAGACGACCTTGAGGTGGAGACTCACCGCAACGAAGGTCCAATCGTGGAAACCGCGCCCACAGGTGATTTGGAAATGGATATTGACAGCGCTGAAACCCAGGTGGTGGAAAGTACTTTGGCGACCGTCGGTGCAATCATGGTCAGTAATCCTTTGCCAGTCACAGATTCGGTTGCGGGTGCCATTTTTGTGCCTCCATATTTGACTCCTCACGAAGATCATGTGTTGATTGGAGGCTTCAGCGTGCCAACTAAGCATGCGGAGTTGTATACCAGGATATGGAAAAAATACGGACATATCGCCACGAACAAGAATCTTACTAGCCGATTTGCATTAGTCAAGCGTGTGGAAGAAGCTTTATCTTCGATTTATCATATGTGCAACGTGATTTGGTCACATCTTGTTTCGGAGATGTGATCACGAGCTGGAAGTTTCACCGGGATATGTGTGTAGACCTTGAATTTAATGTTTACTGGTTCTGCAAGGGATTTTCCGAGATGCAAAGACTGCCAGCTGAAACGGTCGAAGATCCTTCCGCAGATTCGATTACTCATCAGGAGGCGGAGGTTGCTAAGTTGTCCCAAGAGTTGGAGAAGTTATCTCAGGAGTTGATATCAAAAACAGTGCGGCCCTTCAAGATATGCGGGACGTTTTCTCTAAGAAGAACGAGTTGCTGTTGAGTGATTTTCCTTGAGCGTGTTACTTTTCTGAAACTCCTTTCCTTAGTTTTTTTTATGAAAGGCAAAGAAACGCCTAGTTTATGGTTCGTTTTTTTTATTATTTTGATTGATAGATGATTGCTTTTTATAAGAGTTTTTGGATTATTTTGGGATAATGGTCTTTTGATATGTTAAAGTCTGAGTTGCAAGTGTAGGTAGCAAATTGGTCGGTTGTCAGCCGAGCAAAAATAATTTCACTTTCTCACTCTACTAAATATAAATGAAGTACGTGGTAAGAAAGAGTTCGTATCCACAGAGAGGCAATTGTTGTTATAAAATTTCAGTTTCTTAGTAACCAATGGGGGGATTTTTGTTTTAGAAAAGCAATAAAAATAATTGAAAGCAATAAAATAATTTGAATAATCAATATGGAGAAGATATTGGTCACGGGATAGTATCATTCACAAACATGTATTATCATCAATGACTAGAATTGGTATTTTAATCTCTCATTTACTAAAAGTACTAGGATACCTTGATCGCAAGAATATCCCGCTAATTCCTGATTTCATCACAACCACATTAAAAGATGTATATGTGAATTCTTCCTAGAAAGCAACCTAATGTGTAAAAGCACAATCAAGTTTAACTCCCTAAAAGCAATAAGTTCTATGGAATAAGACTAATCAATGCAAACAAACGTGTAAAAGCACTAATCCGTTTTAACAAAAGTTATGATTCACTTGTGACTAGTAGGATATATCACTACAAGCACTGCCCACAATTATGCTACTTAGAATCAGGGATAAACAACTTTTTCGTATTGAAAACCCTAATATAGCTCTAGAGATGAATGCAAATTGGATTGATTCCGGACTCAACCTAACAAGTATTCAAATCATATGACAATATAAACCATGAATCATAAACAATAACATATTGAGACAAAACAAATTCATAGATTCAAATAACATGTTGAGAAATCCACTTTATCCCATAACCAATAATATGTGTTTAGCTACTCATAGCTTTTGAGTTCATCATAATCATAATCAATAATAAAATAATGAAGAAGATGAAAAACAAACGAAAAGCAAACCCAGTCGCCGCTCTCCAAAACTCCAAGTAGAAAAATACGTGATATCTTCAAAAGAAGAAACTTTTGCTTTTTGTAGCCTTTCCTCTTTCCAAAACTAGGTCTTCAAAGCCCAAAGTCCAATAACAAGATGTCCACCAAGCCCATATGTGAGGAATACCCATGTGAAAATATGTCCCAAAAATAGTCGTCGGAAAACTGGTATTATGGCCGGAAATTGGCCGGAATCCGACACCAGAAAAATATCTCAGGTGACCGGCAAAATCCACCAGGTCACCGGTCAAATGAGTCGACTCGGTCAGGTCAACCGAGTCAAGGTCTAGTCGGCCGAGTTTACTCAGAGTCTGAACTAGATTGAGTCAGTTAGCCAAACAGATGAGTCAGGTCTGGCTCAGTCTGACTCACTATGGCCTAGGCCATTTTGCACAAACCTGAGCTGTTGCAAGCCATAACCTATGCTGCCCATTGTGGCCCTTCATTCGAGCATTTCAGTTCTGCTACCTGAACACTGCTGCAACCATTCTTCCTTAAATACCCATTCTTTGACAGCAACAGCATATTGACCTTCTCGGCTTCAAATCTGTAATGGACCGTCACTCCATCTTCTAGTTCATCTGTGACACCACTCCGAGCACCACCAGTTTACATACCAACAGAACTGCAGCTTTGTAATTCACCAACAATCCATTGCAGTGCACAAATCCTCTCATTCTCATCTCAGTGTCGCCATCAAACCATCTCATCTCAAGAACAACACCAGTTGCAGCTCTGCCTCAAGCCACTAATCCACACATTCAATTCCTGCAACATTCTCAACATCTCAGCCAACTTGCAACTGCAATAGCAACCAGTTTAATTATATCCCCCTGCAATGCCATTTCGTAGCCAAACAACCATACACTCAACTGCAACCACAGCTTCAGGCCCTTCCCAGCATATTCATCTCATAATAGCACATAAATTGAGCCATTCCTTCATAACCTCACTGAACTGCAGCTCAAACAAATCCCATGACCACCTTACTGAACTGCAGCTCAAGTCATCTCTTCTCAGCTCCATCTCTGCATCAATCAACCTCAGGCCAGGCCAACATCATTCATTCCAGCAACCGCAGTCATTAGTATCATACACAACCCATCACTATCAGCTACCACCACACCACTGCAGCTCAAGGACCATTCTTGCATTCTTGCTTCTCAATTACCAGTTCTTCCCTGTTAGCAACAACTACAGCTCCAACTGCAACTCATTCTAGTTAACAACCGGAACAATCAATCCCATTCACTCCATTTCGGTCACTTCATAAGTAACAACACCTGCAATGACTTGAGCCTTCACCATCTCCATCACTTAATCATCCAACATCACTCCAAGTATTCTCTTCTAGGCTACCTACAGTTCAATATCTTCTTAGCACTAATTTCAGAACCCTCTTCTTCTAATACTCACTATAAACTCGAAATGGGTAAGAACCCATCGATCTATCACCAATTTCTCCATTCCTCATGAACCCAGAAAACCAATTCAAACCCTAATTCATCAAATCATTGTTCAAGCCTCATCCGAATCAAATCCCCTTCAAGAACAACACACAAGATAACCCCCATCTGTATTTCCTTCTTGACTCGAATTTCATAGCCAAACCCTTTGATAAAAATCTATCGATTACAACTTGACTCAACCCATTTCTTCTCTACATGATTCACGGAAAAAACATCTCAAACCCATCAAGCAGACATCTCAGATCTCATTTCAAAACCCTAAATTTGAATCATCATCGCATCATCATCTCTGTTCTTGGTAGCATCAGAATCTCTTGAAAATAAACAACCATCTCTCGCTTCTGCTTTTACCAGTCATCAGTTCAATTAATAGTGCATCCATCACTCGTTTCTCGATCTCCTTTCTCTGCGAATTAACGGAGCTGCCATCTTTCTCTCAATTTCAGGCAGAGAGGAAGCAAATGGAAATGATTAGAGAAACTCTTCTCTAGTTTTTAGGTCTTGGTAATTCATATTGGCACCCATGAATCTGATAAAGGCTGCCTTGTACTATTTGGCCTGTGGTTTTAGACAACCGACAATTCATCCTTCACTCCTTCATGCGCACGTCAGCTCGCTCCAAATATAGCTCACATGTGAATTGGCCTCTTTGCCTTTTACGCTCCAAATAGACGTTTTCTCCTTCTTTTGATCCCTAGGACTCCATTGCACCTAATAACTCAAAGCAAACATAAGATACATAATTTACAAGAAAACTCGCAAAGAAAGCATAAACAAAAGATATAAACTTAGATGTTTTACAACACCTATCACAAATCATCTAGGAAAATCATGAAACCGTGAATTTTGCATGACAGGAAAGTATGAGATGAAACTTGGGAATAACATGGTGTTTGGTTTCAACGTGGAAACCCATAGTAATCGGTTATGTATCCTGACCGGACTTTTTTTTAATCACCTGCTTCAATAAAACGGATCCCAAACCGCAAGTCCGTGTTTTATGGGCGGCGTCGAATTTCCTTGAGAAGTCCCCAGTTGTTCCTCGTTGCGTTATTATTGATGACTGGGTCGCCGATCCTGAGCGGATTGTTTGCCTTTTCCACCTTGGGAGTCCCCAGTCAGTTCTTGTTGTATTACACCAGTAATGTTATGATCGGTAATCGGGTCGTTGATCTCTGAGCGGATCATTCGTTGCTACCGTTCCGAGATCTAAGTCAAACGATGAGATCGAGAGTTGAAAATTGACAGCGTAACCGAAAGATCAATATCCTCCCGCTGTGGTCGCTAATTGTTTTAGGGTGAAAACGGTTTCTGCTGATTTCGATAATTTCGCGTGAGTGGGTGAGAAACTGAGTCTAAACCCTAAACAATATACCGCAAGGGAGTACTTTAGATTCGAGAGATCAATCTGTACAAATCCGTCCTAAACCAAGAAATGGCCGTTCCAGACTTGCCTCAGTCACAAAGTGAAGGAGAAGGGTTGGTTTTAGGGAGGGAAGCGAAGAAAGTGTTGAGACCAAAATAGTTGATTCTGGAAGAGTAGTTGTTTGACTTGTATCAGAAAGTGAAAGCTAAAAGATGGAAAAGCTAGCAAGTGGTTTCTGAGTGTTGTATGCTCCTGACCCAAAACTTGTTGTTTGGTGGAAATAACTAAGACCTATTTATACAAGTCGTAACATAACGTACTCTGGTCTCGTAGAAAATGAAAACGGCTGAGTAAAGTTGAAGGAGGTGATAAATAGGTAACGCCTGGAATTGATGTTCCATAATGAAAGGAGCGTTTCACAATTATTCCTTGTATTTACTAACTGACTCATTCTTATGACACTTTCATGTAACGGGCGTAGTGTACGCCGCACGCTGTAAACCGCCAAACCAATACCCTTTATGAGCATCCCCCAGTTTGTGACATGTGTTAGATGTCTCGAGTGTTTTCATGGGAAAACATGTAGCAATGTGTTACGTGTGGCATGGTGGCATGCCAGTGGCCATGGTATAGTGGACATGGCTTTGCCAAAGAATAGGCGCGGCCAAATTTGGGGTTTAGATGCAAACCGTGATGTTTTGGCTTTGGGCCGTAAATTAGGTGGCGAACTTGAACGGTCGAGATCCGCATCTCGAGAGGAAGGATAGCCGTTGATTATTGCAACCCTCCGTTTTAGCGACCAACGTTGAGCATGTCTTTGCCATAGAGTGGCGCGGCTAAATTAGGGTTTAGGTGCAAACCGTGTGTTTTGGCTTTGGGCCGCAAGTTGCCATGCGTCAGGTGGCGAACTTATGTGGTCGAGATCTGCATCTCAAAGAGAAGGGTAGCCATTGATTATTGCAACCCTTCGTTTTAGCAGCCAGCGTTGAGTCATGGCCTTGTCAAAGAGTAGGCACGGCCAAATTAGGGTTTAGGTGCAAACCGTGTGTTTTGGTTTTGAGCCGTAAGTTGCCATGCGTCAGGTGGCGAACTTGTGTGGTCGAGATCTGCATCTCAAAGAGAAGGGTATCCGTTGATTATTGCAACCCTTCGTTTTAGCATCCAGCGTTGAGTCATGGCCTTGTCAAAGAGTAAGCGCGGCCAAATTAGGGTTTAGGTGCAAACCGTGTGTTTTGGCTTTGGGCCGCAAGTTGCCATGCGTCAGGTGGCGAACTTGTGTGGTCGAGATCTACATCTCAAAGAGAAGGGTAGTCGTTGATTATTGCAACCCTTCGTTTGTAGTAGCAACTGCTGAGTCATGGCCTTGTCAAAGAGTAGGCGCGGCCAAATTAGGGTTTAGGTGCAAACCGTGTGTTTTGGCTTTGGGCCGCAGGTTGCCATGTGTCAGCTGGTGACTTTGGACGGCTAAGATCTGCATCTTCATCGTTGCAACCCTTTGTTTTGGTAGCCAATGACGTGAAGGAGAGGCTGGCATGGTATAGGCGCGGCCAAAACTAGGGTTTGGTGCAAACCGTGGTGTTTGGCCATGGGCCGCAAGTTTCCATGCGTTAGGTGGCGAACTTGGATGGTCGAGATCTGTATCTCGAAGAGAAGGTTAGCCGTTGATTATTGCAACCCTTCGTTTTGGCGTGGAGAAGTAGCGGGCATGGTTTGCCATTGGTACGGTGATGCTTGGCTGGCATGGTTGGCATGCCTTGGCGCATGGCAGACGTGGGCTGGCATGGTTTTCCATTGGCACGGTGGTGCATGGTTTGCCATTGGCATGGTTGGCATGCTTTGCGCGAGAGACGTGGCTGTCATGGTTTTCCATTGGCACGGTGATGCGGCGGGCATGGTTGGCATGCCTTGGCGCGAGGCGTGGGCGACATGGTTTGCCATTGGCACGGTGGTGCGGATGGCATGGTTGGCATGCCTTGGCGCGAGAGACGTGGGCTGGCATGGTTTGCCATTGGCACGGTGGTGCGGTGGCATGGTTGGCATGCCTTTGCGAAGAGACGTGGCTGGCATGGTTTGACATTGGATGGTTGGCATGTGGTGCGGCGTGGCATGGTTGGCATGCCTTGGCGCATGGTTGGAGGCGCAGAGGCTGACATGGTTTGCCATTGGCACGGTGGTGCGGCTGGCATGGTTGGCATGCCTTGGCGCGTGCGTGGCAGAGGACGTGGGCGCATGGCATGGTTTTCCATTGGCCACGGTGGCACTGGCATGGTTGGCATGCCTTGGCGCGAAGACGTGGCTGGCATGGTTTGGCACGGTGGCATGTGCGGAGACGTGGGCATGGCATGCCTTGGCGCGAGACGTGGGTTGGCATGGTTTTCCATTGGCACGCATGGTGGTGCGGTGGCATGATTGGCATGCCTTGGCGCGCCAGACGTGGGCTGGCATGGTTTTTCGGGCGGCATGATTGGCATGCCTTGGCACGGTGGTGCGGATGGCATGGTTGGCATGCCTTGGCAGAAGATGTGGCTGGCATGGTTTGCCATTGGTACGGTGAGAGAATTAGGGTTAGGTGTATACAGAGGTGATGTCAGTTAATACTAAGGGTTCTGCCGTGGAACATGACACATGTATATAAGAAAAAAGGTACCCTGTTAATTCTTACATAAATACGCTATTTGATTTAATAAATGCGATATTGGTCATAGTGACGTCATGTCAGATGTACGGTTTTACGATTTTATCCCTAAGCTAAAAACCACCATCAACATTTGGAAATTAACTTGTTTGGAGAACAGATAAGATTACATACCTCAGTTGATTTTTGAACAAATTTGAGCTTATTTGCTAATTGATTTGCTCTCCATTGTAGTTTATTGACAAATCTTATCTTATGTTTGTACTTGAAACAATTGGAGAGTACATGACCCTTGAGAGTACAATAAGAACATGTCAATAGAGAGGATGATTCAGACGCCATGGTTGTGCAAGCTGCTAGAAATATGGTAGATCTGAAACATTAGAAGAAGAATTTCCAATAAACAAGTAAAAATCCATTTTATCCTCCAAAATGGTTGAAGTCTCTCCTGGTAGAATATCGAGGTTGATGTATATATTGCTACAATTATCAAAATCAATATTTTCACAGAGGAGTGCAACACTTGATTTTTCGTCTTCATTAGAATCATAGTGATCAGACATCTCATCAAGAGTTGCAGCAAGACCTTTGTTTCAAGTGTATTTTTTACGATTTGGACACTCATTTGCAAAATGACCAAAGCCTTTACACTTGAAGCACTGTGGCATATCCTCATCATCAGTACATCAGTATCCCTGTTTTTAGGAGGAACATGAATATGAGGTTTAACTGATGAATTAGGTTTGTCTCTGGTGAACCGTTTACTTCTCTTCAAAAGAAGATCTCTAAACTGTCTTGTGATCAAAGAGATTGACTGGTCCAGATCTTCATCTGATGAATCAGTCTTAGAAGGATGATCTTCAGAGATGCCAACGCTCTTACTTTTATCAAGTAATTGAGTGTTCTTTTGTGCCTTGAAAGCAATATCCTTTCCAGATTTGGATGAATACTCATGATCAAAGATCTTTAACTTCCCAACCAAGGTGTTTCTGGAAAGAGTGTTAAGGTTATTTCCTTCAACGATGGAATGCTTCTTAGAATCGTATTTGGCTGGAAACGATCTGAGATTTTTCATCACAATATCCTTTTCAGGAATAGTCTTACCCAACGCAAAAGATGCATTAACAATTTCAGACACTTTGTGATTAAACTCATCAAATGAATCTTCATCAGCCATACGAAGGTTCCCAATCAGAACATAGGTTTTGAAGCCTAGCTTCTTTCTTAGAGGAATTTCCTTCGAATACAGTTTCTAAGATATCCCACACATCTTTAGACCGAATGCACGTAGTCACATGGTGCTGAAGATCTGGGGTAATGGCATGTATGATAGCATTTAAACCGTTAGAATTTTGCTTTGCAGCAAGAATCTCGTTAGGTTCATATCTACCAATATCCTTTGCCATAAATACACCGTCTACTGTAACCATTGGAGCATCATAGCCATTAATAACATAAACCCATGTTTGAAAATCACGTGCTTGAAGAAAGGCACGCATAGCAATTTTCCACCATGAGTAATTTGAGCCATCTAAGACTGGTGGTACGTTTATAGAGATAGCACCTCTGTCCATATAGTCAGATCGCTACAAACACAGACTTATGAGGTCTTAAATGTGTTTGCCTGCTTTGATACCAATTCAAAAGGCGGGGGTACAACAACCACACCCAATATTTCGCTTAGAAATCTGTAGTTGGTATTATATTTTGTATAGCGGCTTAATTATGAGAGTATTCAAAACTGGACTAGGTCCCAGGGTTTTTCGGCATTCGCGGTTTCCTCTTTTACAAAATCTTACTATGCCATTTACTTTGTTTTCAACATTATAATTGTTATTATAATTAAGTAAATTACGCACGTACGTTAATCCTAGTCACTTGAATATTGATCCTATAGGGTTTCAGTTTAATACCGTACCTGATGTGGATTTAATGAACAATAATGCCAAATGATAGAATTGTGAAGCAACTGTTAGAGCACTGCTCGGTCGAACTCGCATGCGTTTCTATCTCAAGCATGTTTGTCAATGTTAGTGATCAATACTATAAGTCTTGATTTCTAGTCTACTATAGCTAAGTCTCGGAGTAGGATAGAAAGTGTAGTTGAGCTCAAGAACTCCATGGTGATCATCATACAAGACGAAGAACTACTCAAGGAACTGGTGGAACTTCATCGACTAAAAGGTATGTGGAGACTTGAACTTATCTGTCACTCAAAAGTCTATCTACTCTATCTCCTATCTTGATACAAAAGTCGTTTTGCTATATAGACTTTGATTATACACATTTGCTATTTCGAGCCGAGTTTATCTCGCTTATCTATTTCTCGAAATATATGTTGGTAAGCTTTCGCTTTGGCCAAGTTCATCTTTACCTAGTGACGAAAGTCATGTTCTGTTTCAATTACTTGAAAATGGATTTGATGAAAAATAGTTTGTGAATAACAACTATATAACGTCCTCTAAGAATGTTTCAATGATTGAAATGAGAGGTTAGATTATATAACCATTGTTGGATATAAGCATTGTGTGGAAACGCATACATGTATAAGTCCTTATTCCTTGAACCAAAGTATGTTTACTTTGCTGCTCAGGAAACCGGAACAAGTGTCCGCTAACCTAGTCCGTATACTGCCGAAGGTTCCCTTCCCGAGAAAATCTGCTGGAGTTTGTAAACTTGTTACAAACTTATTTCGGGTACTTAAGTCCGCGTACTTAGGTTGGTTATTGTAGATGGGGAAAAAAGATTCGCTGGTTTTTACGGAATTGAGGAGATGATCACACGGAGGAGACTCCTTGAACCGAGCGAAATGCTTAACCTCACACAGATGCACTGCAAGAAGGGAATGCTTTGAATTCGAGAGATCAATCTGTAGTACTCCGGCCTAAACCAAGACAATGGCCGTTCCAGAGTAAATTCGGTCACAAGAGAGGATAGGTCGGTCTGTAGGAGGGAAGATGAGAAGTGTGTGAAATCAATGGTGATCGAAGATTGTAGGTGTGTTGTGTATTCTGAAAATAAGATAAATTCTGAATGATTGAATTTGCTCTGTTGAGAGTTGTATTGTTAATCTCGTGTTGTTTGTTTGACCTGAGATTATCCTTGTTTCAATCATGATTCAGAGATTTATTTATATTGCTGGAATTGAAAACACCATGATCTCATGAAGTGTGAAAGTTGATGGAATCAAAGAATGGGGAAGTGGAAATCGTGTTAAAACCAGTTGCTCAACGTGCGGAGACTTGGTTGATTTTCCATCCACTACTTTGTTAACTCCTTCAACTGATTGTACGACTTGCTCACATTCTCATCGTGTGTATGAACACACGTGCCGTAGACCGCCAGACCAAAACCCTAGTTAATACCCCCCATGTAAGACGATTGATGTCTCGTGTGATTGTGGAGTCTGCAAGGCAGACTGTATTTAGTTAGTCAGTTGTTGACTTCATGAGACGATGAGTCCTTGTATTGTTGAGTCGAACGTGGTTTGGAAATGTTCTAAGACTCATGAATTGGACATGTCTGTTGAGACAGAGATATGATGTGTGAATAAGTTAACATGAGCTAATATTGTTCATTCGATGAATTTTTGAATACTGATAGTTGAACCAGTATTCCTTGGTTTGATCAAATATTGCTCATTTGAGCAGTTGTTGCTCATTCGATGAATTATTGGTAGCATGACCAAATAATATACTGGAAATTGAACCGAGTATGATAAATAAAATGTTGATCATGGGATCAACGTAAAAATTATTAGCGTTTGAATCTGGAATTATGAACCTTGGACTCAAAACCCTAATTTGATCAGTTGATGGTTTATTGAAAATTAACTGATGGTTTATTGAAAATTAACCACAGAGCAAAGGAGGGACCAGCTACATGGGATTATGGATCAACCATGTAGCGCTCAGATGCTCTTATGAGCAAATATCAAGGTCTCCTTAAGACCAGTTGATTTGATGAAAGGATGATTAAATGCTTGTTTAATCATTTATTCGAAAAATGCTCGTCTGAGCCTTAGGTGATAAAACCTAATTAATTATGAAGAGGTGAGGGACCGACCAAGGGGTCATGAAATCAGTCCTAGGTGGTCACGGGATCGACTGACGATCATTCCATGAAAATTGCGCAAATTAGGTCAAATCGTGAAAATACGTGGGACCGGATCATTGTGAGCCAAGGAGCCAACCCTGGCCGGTCAAGATAACATGCTCACGTCATCAACACGTCTGTGTCACAATCCAGAGAATTTTGATATTTTCTGGCGTGCAGTTGAGCATCCATTTGAGAAAATATGACAAAATTAGGGTTTTGCTGAAACTGAGGAAACTTCATGAGATGAAGGAAAATAATTATAAAATGAAGGAACATGAGGCGTGGGACCGCTGGAGCCAAGGCATGTCCGGCCAGTGACCACGTTGCCATGGTGCCTTTTTCCTAATTTTATAATATTTTTCATGATTTTATGAAAATATCATGAAACCAAGGAATTTTGTTGAAATTAAGGAGTTTCCTTAAAGTGAGAGAGTTTCCATGGGATCAAGGAAGCAAATAATATTAAAATAATAAAAATAGGGGCGTGTGGGACCGGCTAGGGCATGGCCGGCCGGCTTGGGCCTGGTCCCACGAGTTTCCTTAATTTTATGTATTTTTTATGTATTTTTCCATGATTTGAAGGAATTATCATAATTTGAGAGAAATACCATGAAATCAAGGAATTTCATGGGACCAAGGAAACTAAAAATTAATAATAATAAAATAAGGGGTGTGTGGGACCGGCTAGGGCATGGCCGGACGGTTTGGGCCCGGTCCCATGGGTTTCCCTAATTTTATATTATATTTTTCATGGGTTTGTGAAAATACCATGAAATTAAGGAGTTTTCATGAAATTAGGGAATTAATAATAAAATAATGAGGAACCATGAGGTGTGGGGCCGGCCGGGATCAAGGCATGGCCGGTTGGCCAATAATCACGGCCCCACAATATTTTCCCTAATTTTATATTATTTCCTCAGTGTGAAGGAAACACCATGAAACTGAGGAGTTTCCTCAAAACGAAGGATATTTGTTCAAATGAAAGGATTTTCATGAGATCAAGGAAGATAACAAAAAATATGATAAAAATATAAAAATGGCGTGGGATTGACCACGGCATGGCCGGCCAGTCGGTGGGCCCATGCTCCCAGCGCCTTGGTCAATTTTTTAATTATTTATTTTTTTCCTTCCTATTTTGCATAAGTTCATCGTTTCGTCGTATTTTGAAATAATCGTTTGTGCGGTGATTGTTAATGCATCATCGTCGAGTACACTTGCACCATTTAAATCGGGGCTTACTCGGAGGTAGCTCAGACGCCCGTGTGTTGAATATTTATTACTAACCCTTGGAATTCTGCTGAGAAGAACCATAAATTGAAGTAACGAAATATTATGAAAATATTGAATATTTTCCAGGGATTCAGTTAATGAATCTATTGATTTCGAGAATAATTAATTAATGGCTCTATACTAGCACGATCATCTAGGAGCATTAATTATTCACAAATTGAGTGATATGAGCTTGTTGAAGCGTCATATTTTCTTTCATATAGTTAGGGAAAACATTGTTTCATCCCGTTATTGCGCTATACTAGCAGGCTAGCTGTCTAGGAGCCGTCTAATCTTTTGATTCTATGTAGAAGTAGTTACTGAAATTGTTCAGTATTCATGAGATATGTCGTTGCCTCAGCTGGGAGACTACATATCCATATATACTCTGAGAGACAGTATTCTCAGTCAGAGATTCTTGTGGCATGAGCTTCCATGCTTTCGATAAGATACATGAGCCTCAATATTCGTCTGATTGATGGATCATGAATACTTATAATTATGGGTGTACGATTTTACCCTTTGTCGAAAATCCACCATCTACAGGTATATTCTAAAAATGATTATTCGTGAACTTAGACTTATATTAACTAAGGAATGCAAGTTTGCAAACCGTGGCTATAAAGTTCATGAATCGATTCGAGTGAATCAAATCGTTTCTGCTTCGATTGTGTCTTGTATACTTCGATAAGATCTAAGAAATTTAACAACTCTCTAACTAGTTCATTTGAGTCATTTGAACTAGTTATGGTGAAGAAGAATATGGTTAATATGAAAGTGCTCATAGGGCTAACCATTTGGTTAACTATTGTTGAACCAACAAATGTACATGTTTGGGTACAGTTACACAAACCTAAAACGTGCATTTTATTTGTGTATAACAAGCTAAGTTTTCGATATAACGGTTGAAAGATATTAGCTTGAATCTAATCAGGTTTTCATCTAACGGTGAATATTGAATGCTTTGTTTCTAAGATAACATTGATTGCAAACCCTGATTAGAAAGACTATATAAAGGAGAACTCTAGCAACTGGGAAACCTAATCCCCACACCTCCTGTGTGATACTAGTTGTATAAGCTAAAGTCGATTCTCCTTTAACCTTAGGTTTCTACCGAGATCCTGTAGGTTAACGACTTGAAGACTTCATTGGGATTGTGAAGCCTGAGCGATATTACTTTCTTGTAGTTGTGTGATCTGATCTTGCTGTTTCTATAGTATTGAGTAAAATCGTAACGATTGTCTTGAGATTGATATCTTCGATAGGCAAGATATAAAAGTAGTCACAAACATCTTCGTCTCATCGTTTGTGATTCCACAATATCTTCTTTCGCCGCTTCGATTAAGATTATTGTGAGGTGATTGATAATACTAGGTTGTTCTTCTGGAATATAAGTCCGGGTTATCAATTGGTTCCTGTTCACCTTGATTTATCAAAAGATGGAACAAAACTCGTAGGTATTTCTGTGTGAGACAGATTTATCTATTACCGTAGACTTTTCTATGTGATACAGATTTGATTAGAGACGTAAGGAGCACAATTGTACATTGGATCAGTGTGATATTGATTGGGGTTCAACTACAGTCTAGGCCTAAGTTAGTTTGTAGTAGGCTAATGTCTGTAGCGGCTTAATACAGTGTGTGTTCAATCTGGACTAGGTCACGGAGTTTTTCTGCATTTGCGGTTTCCTCGTTAACAAAACTTCTGGTGTTTGTGTTATTTCTTTTCCGCATTATATTTTGTTATATGATTGAAATATCACAGGTTGTGCGTTAAGTTCAATCAATTAGAATATCCAACCTTTGGTTGTTGATTTACATTGATTGACACTTGGATATTGGTCTTTGTGTTGATGGTGGATTTTCATTTAAGGTTAAAATTGTAAAAAAAACAGAAAATTATGCGCTAAAATCTTGTAAAAGATAAAGCCATTAATAAGTGTTGAATACTTCATCACTTTACTAATTCACCTAGAATGGAGCATGTGGCAACAATCCCATTCTGTGAATTAAATACACGAAATTCATCCAGGTTGGAGCATGTAGCAACAATCCCATATACCCTGTAAATTTATAGCATTATTAATTAATGCGTGGCGACCTTGTATTTCTGTACTCATTATCGGTGCGGCATGACGGTCGAGTGTTGCTCTCAGCAGAGCAACACGAACATCCAAGCATTATAATGAAAGCATGTACGAAATACCCGTACAGTGCCGCAACTCTCGGTGTGTTATACTAGCCCGATTGAGCATCCGGATTTGTCCGCATCGATCCGGATATGATCTCGTTCATCCAACCTCACCAAAGCATGATTGGATGGCCCGAGATCAATTCCATAACCCCCAAGCAGGTATGGAATATTCAGCTGCTTAGAACCAACGTGGACCCCGCATGGTCGGCCTCCCCAAAAGATTGGCATAGCTTGCCAAAACGTCCAAACAGAGAAGTATGGATGGAAAACCCTAAATTAGGGTTTACGGCACATTACATGTGTCGCAAAACAGATCTCAACCATCCATCTTCGCAGGTATATATGGAGGGTGTAGATGTAGATTCAAAGGGCCCAGAGCATGTCAACACAATCACCGTGGTCCGCCTACATACCGACCAATCGGTCGGGACCAACCATGGTTGGTCATCCCAGTCGTGCGCGCCGACGAGCATGGTTACACGGCCGTGAAAGCCAAAATTAGGGTTTTGAGCATCACGAGCGTCCATCTTCTCCGGCACGAATGGAGGGTCCAAGATTAGATTAAGTAGGTCCGGTCATACCAGCATGACCACCGTGGGCCCGTCTCTCCCCTCACCTGATCGGCCAAGGCATATCATGCCTGGCTATCCCATAACGCGCGTCCATACTAGCGTGGTCACACTTCCCAAAGCGCAACCGATCTCGACCACTCAACTTCACCGGACGATTTGAGTGGCTTAGATCACGTTTTCATGGGACAGTCAGGTATAGGCGTGAACACCAGCCTACCACCTACACTCCAGACCAATCATCCAAGACCGACCAAGAATTGGTTGTCTTGGAACGCGCGCCTGAATATGGCATGATGTGCGGCTCTTGCGGCACTAGTTTTCTGTCACAAATTGATCTCGACCACTCAACTTCACCGGACGGGTGAGTGGCCCAGATCATACTTTTGTGAGGTAATGGGGTATAGGCGCCTACACCGTCATGCCGTCTACACGCATGTACGATCGGCCTGGCGAAAATCGTATCCCAAGCTTAGATTCGACCAGGCTGAAGAGGGATGCTTGCACACCTCCTCTAAAACCCTAATTTCATCAACGGTCGCGAGATGAGTGTCTCAAAGATCATCTCGTCCGTCCAACTTCACCGGCTTGGTTATACAACCCCGGTTAGGAGTTAATTGGTCGATAAGGCGTCTTGGTGATCACCACCCGTCACTTTACCACACCATGATCCGTACAGATAAAATACACACGATACTTCACAAGTATCGACCTCCCGAATAACGGCGGTTATTTAATTTAGCATTACATGCTACTTTTACGTAGGTTCCACGATCCACACACTCGAGACATCAATCATGTCACTGGCGGGGATACATACTGGGGTATTGGTCTGGCGGTTTACAACGTGCAGCGCGCAATGCGCCATCACAAGAACGTGTCAGGAAATCATGGACGGTTAGTGATGATGGGAGAAGTGGGCAAGACTGGTCGTGTGACACTAACACACGACTCCACCACTCCATCACTCCACTTTCTCCACTTCCCACGAGATACGAAGGTTAGGCTAAAAGACTTGTATAAATAGGTTCTCCTCCCTATTTTCCAAACACAAGAGAAAACAAGGAAACAAGTCCAGACAACAGAGGCATGTGTTGATACAATCGTATTCAAACACCGGAACTAATAGCTTACATCCTGCAAGCCAGTTCAGCTTTCTGATACAAGTCATTCATAGCCAACACCTTCACATTCTCAACACCTTCTTCGCTTCCCTCCCTAAGATCAACCCCATCTCCTTCACTTTGTGACCGAAACAAGTCTGGAACGGCCATTTCTTGGTTTAGGCCGGACTTGCAAAAAATTGATCTCTCGAATCTACAAGCACTCACCGCGCAGTGCATTTTTTTAAGGTTTAGACTCATTTCTCATCCACACACCCCAAATTACCAAAACCGGCAGAAATAGTTTTCACCCATAAACAATTGGCGACCACAGTGGGAGGTTAATCTCTCGGTTGTAAAGTCAATTTTTTCGAAATCCGATTCAATTTCATCAATTTCAAAAAGGGTAGATCTTAGAATCAATTCAATCAACAATTCATTTCGAGATGGTGGAATTAAGGTCTGGATCAGTAATCAATTCTGATGGATCTAGTGTGGAAAAAAATCCTGGTGTCGAAGTACCTGTCAGTGGAGCTATCGTGATCAATACATCTCGTGGAGCCGTCACTCCTACCATCAGCACCAGCGTAGCAGGAAATATTCCAGTAAGTGTAACACCTCCCATCACCAGAGCCAGAGCAGCCGCAAATCCCGACATCTCCTCAAGTGTAACACCTCCGGTAGTCACCAGAGCAACAACTTTCACTCCCTCATCAGGACGAGGAGCCGGAGGAACGAGAGGAGGACCACCGTCCATTACCATTACAGATTTGATGGAGAAACAGGAAGTTCTTGCTAAGACTCAAACAGATATGGCCGCAACTCAGAAAGAGGTACTCACTTTCCTTAAGACCTTAACTGAACGATTGCCACAAGATTCACGACAATCCTTGGAGACAACAAGAGATGCCTTCAATGCACTCGGAACAGGCGTTTCCACTCAGACCCACATGAGTGAAGAAGCTCGTGTTGCTCCTGAACGCCCAAGAGAGAGGGACCAGCCATCCAACTTCATCACACGTGAGGACCCGGGAACGATTTCTCCAAAACCGAGGCAAAGGAAATCTGATGGATGCACACCAACATCGACCGCCGTACCCTCAAGACATTCAACGAATTCCTCTTCCAAGAGGTTACACCTTTCCCCAGTTCTCCCTCTATGACGGTACTGGTAATGCTCGTGAACACATCTTTCGATTCTTGGAATCCTTGGGGGAACATGAATATAATCATGTTCTACGCCTAAAAGAATTCTCAAAGTCACTTACGGGGAGGGCGTACACCTGGTACAACAACATCGCGCCTAACAACATATGCAATTGGAGCGAGATGGTCAGTGCTTTCTAAAGAAAGTATTTCTTCGTGTCTGAACAGATAACCTTTTCAGATCTGGGAAGAATCCTTCAGCGGAACAACTAACATCCCAACGACTTCGTTAAAAGGTTCAGAACCCAAGCGCTAGATTGTCACGACACGAACGTCACCGAACAAAAATTGGTGGAGTTGTGCATCAATGGAATGATACCCATGTACCGCTTTTTGTTAGAAAATCGGGGCTTTCAAACGTTCTCTGAACTCCATGAAGACGCCAATTGTTCAGAAACAACTGCACCAGCATTGCTAGAAAGAACCAGAGTTGTTCGAAGTGAAGATTCACGTGAAATTCGAGGAAGCAGGCGTCTCACGAACAAGCAATACAACACTGGTCCTTCTGTGAGTGTAGTGAACGAAGGAGAAAAAAGGAAAGCTCCAGCGACGGAACAACAAACTAAGCGGGCATCCCCGGCACACAAGACTTCATCTCGGAAAGGAGCGTACAAAACTCCTGCACAAGACACCGAAGATACAGGTTTTTCTTTCCCCATGAATGAAGTGATAGAACTCTTGGAAGCATGGATCCAAGACGATGCCATCAAGCTGCCTCCTATCGACGACGTCCTCCAACCGAGAAAGACATGGCGGATCCCAAAATCTGTTACTACCACAGATTCGTCCATCATCCGACCAAAGATTGTAACAGGTTGAAACAAATATTCAGGGAAAAGATAGAGACAGGAGAACTCCATCTTGGAAACGAAGGTGTTCATAGAGACCCTCTTCCTATCAGGAACCGCATGATTTCGGGGATTACATTCGCAAGACTGTGCAATCTACAATGGAGCACTTGTGTGAAATCTTGTATTTCTCCAAAAGACAGCGTCAAGACATATTTACGGCCCTCAGCCGCATTGTGTCAGGGAGGCGTTTGTATCCAGAAGCAGTCCAGGAATCCCAGTCTTTCCTGAAGGACGCGAACAAGGGAAACTGGGGACTCCTAACTGTCACCCGTTTGAGAGACGTTGAGTTCGATAGCGCGTTGATTGATACGGTTTCCGAATTTAACATCATTACCGTCAAGACCTTGAGAGCAGCAAAGATTTTAAAGCAGGAAGCTACTCGTCACCCAACTGTGGTTAAAGATTCAGAAGGAGAACTCAGATACGCATATGGATATATCGATTTGAAATTAAAATTGGGTGATGCCTCGACACAAGCAAAATTCTACATAGCCAAAGATCATCCCAACTACGACATGATCCTAGGACGCTCTTGGATGCATGACAACAAAACAATACTAGAAGTCTGTCCTCTACCGGTTTCGATACCTGAAAGAATCTCCAACACGCCTTCGGACACGATGAGTATGCATTTGCCGCACCAAACAACTTGCCAATGTGACACAACTTCCGGAGAGAGAGCCAAAGCATACATTGAAAAGTTCCAATCTCAAGTAAGTCTCATCGCGCAACCCTCTTTACAACTTACCGCCCTCCATTCTGACAAGTCCTGGGGACTGGCTCTAGCCAAAAAACCAACCTTGGCTGAGAGATGCGAATGGGAGGCCGGCCCCTTCAAACAATTCATCAGGAGTCTAGAAGCTGTCTCGATCAAAGACGACAAAACCAAGACCCCAATGTCTACACGCCCAAACCCGTTTGGAATTGGGGACCTAGTGACGAAGACAACCGCATTCAAGGTCGGAAGCATTATGGTGAGAATGGCTACCTCACCCGATTCAGCCACCGAGAAGGAGGATGAGCCCTACCTGGTAGCAGATGTCATCCTAGGCGGCTACTGCAAACTCATCAACGTTGACAAGCTAGAAGGCGTAACAATTCACTCATGATGGCTCAAACCCTACCGTACTTAAGACGCTGTGTTATCACTTTCCAAAGATCCTACACGCTTTAAGACGCCGTGCTACTTCCTCCGGCGTATTTCCCTTTACAATTTCACATCATATTTGTAATTCCTCTAGAGAATGATTGCAATACTTGCATTCATAATTAGGGTTTCAATTTTCGATTTTCAAATTAATTGAAGTGTTATTTCCACCTGAGAACCTCTTTACTCCTAAAGACACAAAGCCCATCCTAAATCAACCCACTAGAGCAGGTCAGGAAAGAAAACCTAAACAAAAACATCCTGAAAAGAGTTGAGGGAAAAGATATGCGCGGGAAGGGAAGAAGCTTTGAGCCACTCACCCCAGCAAGGCCGGGAAGATTTCACATCAGGAACACAGGTCCGTAGGTATTCCACTATGGCATTATTTCTTTTATCACAAAGAATTACGTGTGAAGGCGCACCCTTGCGCCTGAGAAGGTTCAATTGCAGTCTTGACAAAGGGTTATAAAAAAAAAAACTTTATTCAAACAATCAAGTAGAAGAAACCTTGAACTCGGCTGCCACTAAGTACAAGGAAGATGTTCAAATATACGGAATATACTTGGAAAGCGGAAAAAGAAGAAAAGAGGTTTTAGTCGCCAAGAGGGTCGACATCGCCTGCACCACCGTTAGGTTCGCCACGCGCATCATCACTGTTGATGCTCTTTCCTTCGGATCTACCTCAACTTCGCATCGAGACATCTCCACAAAGAACGCACTCCATCCCAACATCATCAGCGGGAGCATCAAAGGACACAACAACATTAGGAGTCGTGTCGATTGCTTTCAAATGATCAGGTTCATCTGTGTCAGAATCAAGAATTATCACGCCGTTCTGGATTGGGTAATCGCACTTATCTTCATTCAGAGGTCGTTTATGCTCAACCCTCCGCCTCTTCAACCTCGCTGCATATCTCTCTGCCCTTGCGCTTACTAGTGCTTGCAACGTTTCCTCGCGCCTCCACTGCTCCTCCATGTCAATCGCAGCTGAAAGTGCACAGATGCGTCCCCTGGCAATACGCAGGTGCAAAATAGACATCCCATGTATAGCGCGACCGACTTCGCGAAGTGGAAGATCGATCTTAGCCATTACTTCTTCATGCGCATGGGGTTCAGGCTTGTCAACTTCGAAGCTTCTTTCTGGAGAAGTGACAGAATGATCGTCCACCGCTTCCATGATAAACTGCAAAGGAGAAGAAGTTACGAGCACACAAAAAAAAATCAATCGATCAGTCAATCAGAAGATCAGATAAGTGTGGAACAGTACCTGAGATATAGAATAAACGACTATGTGAGATGATTCTTTATAATCTCGCAAGTCGACAGAATCCCAGGAGAAAAGAAGTCTCACTTTCCACCTATAAAGGCTACTAATTCGGGATAGCAATCAACGATGCTTATCAGATACATCTGAGGAAAGTTGTTAGGCGAAAGAAAGTACACCTGACCCAAGGAAGGGGCCGAGCTCTGTCCAGATATGTACAAAGGGAACCAAAGCGACTCACCAGATCAAGTCCTACTTCCTTCACGCCTTAATCAGGACTAACCGGTTCTGTGGCAACGCTGACGATGTCGACCTATCCGGTAAATATGTATTCACTTTAGATTGGTCATTTCAACACACAAATTTGTCACCATCTCATGCCTACCCCACAATAGTGTAACCATTATGTGCTAGGCAGGGGACTTAATGTTGATATTGGATTTTCATTTAAGGTTAAAATTGTAAAAAAACAGAAAATTATGCGCTAACATCTTGTAAAAGATAAAGCCATTAATAAGTGTTGAATACTTCATCACTTTACTAATTCACCTAGAATGGAGCATGTGGCAACAATCCCATTCTGTGAATTAAATACACGAAATTCATCCAGGTTGGAGCATGTAGCAACAATCCCATATACCCTGTGAATTTATAGCATTATTAATTAATGCGTGAGCAGCCTAGTATTTCCTGTACTCATTATCAGTGCGGCATGACGACTGAGTGTTGCTCTCAGCAGAGCAACACGAACCTCAAAGCATTATAATGAAAGCACATACGAAATACCCGTACAGGCTGCAACTCTCGGTGTGTTATACTAGCCCGATTGAGAACTCTCGGTGTGTTATACTAGCCCGATTGAGCATCCGGACTATCCGTATCAGTCTGGATATGATCTCGTTCATCCAACCTCACCAGCATGATTGGATGGCCCCGATCAATTCCATAACCCCCAAGCAGGTATGGAATATTCACTGCCGAACCAACGCGGACCCCGCATGGTCGGCCTCCCCAAAAGATTGGCATAGCTTGCCAAAACGTCCAAACCATAGCAATATGGATGGAAAACCCTAAATTAGGGTTTGCGGCACATTACATGTGTCGCAAAACAGTCTCAACCATCCATCTTCGCAGGTATATATGGAGGGTGTAGATGTAGATTCAAAGGGCCCAGAGCATGTCAACACAATCACCGTGGTCCCGCCTACATACCTGACCAATCGGTCAGGACCAACCATGGTTGGTCATCCCAATTCATGCGCCCGAACAGAGCATGGTTACACGGCCGTGAAAGCCAAAATTAGGGTTTCGAGCATCACGAGCGTCCATCTTCTCCGGCACGAATGGAGGGTCCCAGATTAGATTAAGCAGGTCCGGTTATACCAGCATGACCACCGTGGGCCCGTCTCTCCCCTCACCTGATCGGCCAAGGCATATCATGCCTGGCTATCCCAAAACGCGCGTCCAAACTAGCGTGGTCACACTTCCCAAACTGCAAACTGATCTCGACCACTCAACTTCACCGGACGATTTGAGTGGCTTAGATCACGTTTTCATGGGACAGTCAGGTATAGGCGTGAACATCAGCCTACCACCTACACTCCAGACCGATCGGCCAAGATCGACCAAGAATTGGTGTCTTGTAACGCGCGCCTGAAGATAGCATGATGTGCGGCTCTTGCGGCACTAGTTTTCTGTCACAAATTGATCTCGACCACTCAACTTCACCGGACGAATTGAGTGGCCCAGATCATACTTTTGTGAGGTAATGGGGTATAGGCGCCTACACCGTCATGCCGTCTACACGCATGTACGATCGGCCTGGCCAAAATCGTATCCCAAGCTTGGATTCGACCAGGCTGAAGAGGGATGCTTGCACACCTCCTCTAAAACCCTAATTTCATCAACGGTCGCAGATGAGTGTCTCAAAGATCATCTCGTCCGTCCAACTTCACCGGCTTGGTTATACAACCCTGGTTAGGAGTTAATTGGTCAGTAAGGCGTCTTGGTGATCACCACCCGTCACTTTACCACACCATGATGCAGTACCTGCATAAAATACACACGATACTTCACAAGTATCGACCTCCTGAATAACGTGATTATTTAATTTAGCATTACATGCTACTTTACGTGGGTTCCACGATCCACACACTCGAGACATTAATCATGTCACAAACTGGGGGATACATACTGGGGTATTGGTCTGGCGGTTTACAACGTGCAGCGCGCAATGCGCCATCACAAGAACGTGTCAGGAAATCATGGACGGTTAGTGATGATGGGAGAAGTGGGCAAGAATGGTCGTGTGACACTAACACACGACTCCACCACTCCATCACTCCATTTTCTCCACTTCCCACGAGATACGAAGGTTAGGCTAAAAGACTTGTATAAATAGGTTCTCCTCCCTATTTTCCAAACACAAGAGAAAACAAGGAAACAAGTCCAGGACAACGGAGGCAAGTGTTGATACAATCGTATTCAAACAAGGAATCGATAGCTTACATCCTGCAAGCTAGTTCGGCTTTACGATACAAGTCATTCATAGCCAACACCTTCACATTCTCAACACCTTCTTCGCTTCCCTCCCTAAGATCAACCCCATCTCCTTCACTTTGTGACCGAAACAAGTCTGGAACGACCATTTCTTGGTTTAGGCCGGACTTGCACAGATTGATCTCTCGAATCTACAAGCACTCACTGCGCAGTGCATTTGTTTAAGGTTTAGACTCATTTCTCATCCACACACCCCAAATTACCAAAACCGGCATAAATAGTTTTCACCCATAAACACTTTGGTACCATCCAAGTTATCTCTCTTGTATTTAATTAGACTCGCAGATTTCTATTTGCTTGAGTAACAATTATATCGAGATATTATAACTCTTTGATATACTGTTAATAAGATTGAGTCTAGTTGATTCTCTTAAAAGTATATTGGAGTTAGTCCATACAGATTGATAATCGAAATATTAGTTGTGGTTGTTGTATCACCGTTTTTTCAATTGGTATCAGAGCAGGCAAACATGTTTAAAGACCTTACAAGTCTGTGTTTGTTGCAATCTGAGTCTGATGACAGAATCTCTTCTTTGGCATATACGCATACCGATATGTCTTCTAAAGCTTTTAACTATGCCAAATATCTTGGGAATACCTCAAAGGATTACTCCTTAGCTGATTCTTCAGAATCCCGAGGTAGGAAGGTTGTTCCATCAATTGTTGACATCTCTCCCTCCAATGAGACATTTGACACTATGACAAAAGCTGAAATGGAGCTCACCAGAATCTCAAAAAATTCTGTTGAGAATATTGATTTTCAGGATCATGCTCAGCTTATTGATGAATTTGAAAAGTCTCTTGGTCGTGAACGTGAACTCTATAACATCAATGAGTCATTCTCTAACAATATTGAAAAACTTCTCCAAGAAACTACTCTACAGCGTGAAAAGATTAGTTTTCTTGAGGATATTGTCAAGGAAGACTCAATTATAGAAAAACGTTTGATCGAGACGCATTCATCAGATCTAAACATACTTCGTGTCGAAAAAGAGAAGCTAAGTGCATCTCTTATTCTAGCCCATGAATAGTGCGAGATCCTTGGAAAAGGAAAACTCTGTCTTATAGAGAAATTCTTTTGTACCAATTAATTCTCATGAATTACAGCACATGAAGAGATGTCCTCCAGAAGAAGGTTGGGTCAAGAAAGATTTACGTGACTTACAATCTTCTCATATTGCTTTGAAGTTAAAACAGGTGCCAGTTTTTGCTTCTCCTCCACGAACCTGTACATTCTGTGGGAAAAAGAATCACTATGCTATTCATTGCTTTGCTAGGAAGAAACAAATCTCGAATCTTCATAATTTGCTTCTTTCTACTATCAATGGAGTAAATAGTTTGTCGACTTCTGTAGTGAATCTCGTGCCCATAGAAAACCATAAATCTTATAAAAATGATCTCTCTTCTAGAAATCATCACGGGGTACATGTTCATCCCAATGGTATAAATTCTTATGCCACGAATGAACACATTCCCTGTGTTTATAAGAATGAATCTGGTAAATCTAAGTCTAGAAAATGGAATCCTCTCTATCCTGATCCTCTTGAACCAATCTCAAGAGGTCCTAGATTTAGTCCTCAGATAAAACCTTCTGACGGATATGATAAACAAGCTGTGTCCTACTCTTCTGGGATGAAAGTCAACCGAAGAAAGGTGAAGAACACAAAGATCAAGCGTCGGATGATATGTACAACTCCTTTCTAAATGATCATAGTGGGATTATTTCTCACTCTACCACCTGATTTTAGGTATTCTTTTCCTTGTTTCTAACTTGAGAGGTGCAAGGACAATAATTGAGAAATGCTCAAGTATGTTGTATATTATTTTTTTATGTTTGAGTTTTTGTGCTGACAGTCCACAAACGCTCCCGTCCTCCTCCAGTGAGCTCTTAGGGTTTTCATAACAAGAGTTTCCGACTCGTGTTTACAAACACATATATATATATTTACTCTATATTATCTTTTTCCTTCCCTAACAAAAATAATATGGAGATCTCTGCAAAATCTCAAGAGATTGTGCATCTTGATATGGAGGAAGACAATCAGGGACGTGAGTCAATTCAGGAGCTAGTTCTAAAGAAGATGCTTGAAAGAAAGGATTACAACTCCTGGATTGATGATTCTGTCAAGGATTTAACTCGTTATCAGAACGATTCAACGGTCGAGTTTTCAAATCTTCAACTGCAAATAAACCAACTGTTAGATGGTCAGGCCAGAATCCTTGCTAATCAGAATATTATGATACGGAATCAAAAGAAGCTCATCATGGACTGTGTCAAGGCTAGACGGCTTGCTCGGGTTGTTGATTGCAAAGTTAGTGTTCTAACTCACGAACATGGTGTGTCTACGGTCAAGAGAATAAAGGAAATCAGTGATACCTTCTTTGAAAGATATGAGGCTATCAATGAACTTTGATTTTATTTGCCTAGTAAATCTTGGGATAAGAATTTTATTTTCTTGTTTTGTTTAGAAGAATAACTAGAGTTTGGAATAACCATTATTGTGATTACACATAGCTATGTCTAACGTTTTCATCTTCATGTTTTTAGGTTTACTTGTTTAAATTCTAAAAATTGTTTGGAAGATGATTTTTGCAGTATTAATCTTTATGGTTTTATATATTGCAATTTGTTATGGGATATGTGTGTTTGCGTCTGTGAACTATGATTGTCCCGTACCTTGTCAAAAGTTAAGTCTTTTGTATGCCGATATGCATGTATTGATAAAAAGAATGAATGAGCTTTTGACGTCACAAAAGTTTGAAACCTATTATGTCATTATGCAAATATTGATGAAGATGGGGTGAACTTTTGTTTACAAGGATTATGTCTATTATATGTCATTGTGCAAATAGTGATGGAAAATAGAATGAATCCTTGTATATTCCGCAGTATTGATCTTCCCTGATCCATATTTCATGTATATACTGGGAGTCTCCGTAAGTTCTCTTATGTTGAGCATTTCCGATTAGATTAATTATGGGTTCTCTTGTGGTTAATCTAATTGAGTATTTTTGGATTCAAATTCATATTCGTATGTGATTTGTTACGTCCAAAGAAATCCTTCTTTTCTTATGAAATTAAGGTCGTTCTTGTTGTTCTTTCGGGAATGACATTTTATGGGGGAGAGTTCTTAATTGAACTTGTGCTTAATTCCCAAATCTTCGTGGGGAGTGCGGTTGTGGAATATTATAGGGGTTATCTTGTATCTTTATAAAATCTTTGATGAAAGCATTTAGCTTCGGCTATATGATTGAATCTAAATAAGTTGATATGTGCTTAATTTTGGTCATGAAATATCTCTTTGGAAATTTCATTAGGATCTCGTTTTCGTACCTTTGCCAATTTTATTGACAAAAGGGGGGAGAATTAATGTGTAGTTCACACTACAAATACATATGGTTTTCAGATCATTATGTAAGGGGGAGTGGTTTCCATGTGAGATGGAGTATTGACTAAGGGGGAGTGATACATATCACCATAGTATTGTTGTCGAAGTTGTGATACAATTGAACTTTGATGCTGTGTAATAATACCATGACACTGTATAACAATGATTGAGAATGCTTGTTTTCTCATTGTTATAGCTACGGATTTTCAACAACGATGATGCTAAACTTACAACCTTTGGGATCATTGGAGTACTTGGAAGTGACGAAGATTTCGAGTAATGTTGAAGAATAGGCATGTGGAAGAAGAGCTACAAAAGTTTATTTATCTATTTTTGTATTCCATATGTATTGATAGTTTTGTCACTAAAATTGACAAAGGGGAGATTGTTAGATCAACGCAAATTCGAACTCGCATGCGTTGCTATCTCAAGCATGTTTGTCAATGTTAGTGATCAAAACTATAAGTCGATTTCTAGTCTACTATAGCTAAGTCTCGGACTAGGATAGAAATTGTAATTGACCTCAAGAACTCCATGGAGATCATCATACAAGACGAAGAACTACTCAAGGAACTGGTGGAACTTCATCGACTAAAAGGTATGTGGAGACTTGAACTTATCTGTCACTCAAAAGTCTATCTAATGTATCTCCTATCTTGAGACAAAAGTCGTTTTTCTATATAGACTTTGATTATACACATTTGCTTTTTCGAGCCGAGTTTATCTCGCTTATTTATTTCTCAAAATATGTGTTGGTAAGCTTTCGCTTTGGCCAAGTTCATCTTTACCTAGTGACGAAAGTCATGTTATGTTTCAATTACTTGAAAATGTCTTTAACAAAAAATAGTTTGTGAATAACAACTATATAACATCCTCTAAGAATGTTTCAATGATTGAAATGAGAGTTTATATTATATAACCATTGTTGGATATAAGTATTGTGTATAAACGCATACATGTATAAGTCCTTATCCCTTGAACCAAAGTATGCTTACTTTGCTTGCTCAGAAACCGGAACAAGAGTCCGCGAACCCGGTCCCGCGTCTTCCGGAGGTTCTCTTCCAGAAAAAATCTCTTTGGAGTTTGTAAACTTGTTACAAACTTATTCCGGTATTTAAGTCCACGTACTTAGGTTGGTTATATTCTAAAACGATTATTCGTGAACTTATACTTATATTAACTAAGGAATGCAAGTTTTCAAACCGTGGCTATAAAGTTCATAAATCGATTCGAGTGAATCAAATCGTTTTTGCTTCGATTGTGTATTGTATACTTCTATAAGATCTAAGCAATTGAACAACTCTCTAACTAGTTCATTTGAGTCATTTGAACTAGTTATGGTGAAGAAGAATATGATTAATATGAAAGTGCTCATATGGCTAACCATTTGGTTAACTATTATTGAACCAACAAATGTACATGTTTGGGTACGATTACACAAACCTAAAACGTGCATTTCATTTGTGTGTAACAAGCTAAGTTTTCGATCTAACGGTTGAAAGATATTAGCTTGAATCTAATCAGGTTTTCATCTAACGGTGAATATTGAATGCTTTGTTACTAAGCTAACATTGATTGCAAAACCTGATTTGAAAGACTATATAAAGGAGAACTCTAGCAACTGGAAAACCTAATCCCCACACCTCCTGTGTGATACTAGTTGTATAAGCTAGAGTCGATTCTCCTTTAACTTTAGGTTTCTACCGAGACCCTATAGGTTAACGACTTGAAGACTTCATTGGGATTGTGAAGCCAGACCGATACTACTTTTTGTAGTTGTGTGATCTGATCTTGTTGTTTCTATCGTATTGAGTACAATCGTAACGATTGGCTTGAGATTGATATCTCCGATAGGAAAGATATAAAAGTAGTCACAAACATCTTCATCTCATCGTTTGTGATTCCACAATATCTTCTTTCGCCGCGTTGATTAAGATTATTGCGAGGTGATTGATAATACTAGGTTGTTCTTCGGGAATATAAGTCCGGGTTATCAATTGGTTCTTGTTTACCTTGATTTATTAAAATACGGAACAAAACTCGTAGGTATTTCTGTGGGAGACAGATTTATCTATTACCGTAGACTTTTCTGTGTGATACAGATTTGTTTATTAAAGTCTTCGACTTTGGGTCGTAGGAACTCTTACTTGCGGTTGAGATCAGCTAAGGGAATCAAGTGCGTAATATCTTGTTGGGATCAGAGACGTAAGGATCGCAACTGCACCTTGGATCAATGTGAGATTGATTGGGGTTCAACTACAGTCCATACCGAAGTTAGTTTGTAGTAGGCTAGTGTCTGTAGTGGCTTAATACAGTGTGTGTTCAATCTGGACTAGGTCCCGGGTTTTTCTCGCATTTGCGGTTTCCTCGTTAACAAAACTTCGTATTGTGTTATTTTTTTCCGCATTATATTTTGTTATATAATTGAAATATCACAGGTTGTGCGTTAAGTTCAATCAATTAGAATATCCAACCTTTGGTTGTTGATTTACATTGATTGACACTTGGATATTGGTCTTTGGTACCATCCAAGTTATCTCTCTTGTATTAAATTAGACTCATGATTTCTATTTGCTTGAGTAAGATTTAAATCGAGAGATCGAGATAATATAACTCTTTGATATACTGTTAATAAGATCGAGTCTAGTTGATTCTCTTAAAAGTATATTGGAGTTAGTCCATACAGATTGCTAATCGAAATATTGGGTGTGGTTGTTGTACCCCCGCTTTTTTCAGCAACATCTCAAGTATATCAGTCGAATTCACGATAAATATAGTCAGAATTCTATCATATTAATGAAATCGAATAAGCGATCCCATCTTCCTGTTTGTCTTCATTATAGGTACTAGTCAAAACACATGTAACGAGTTTTTTTCGTAAAATAAAAATTTAATATTCTTATTTGTACTAATTCAAAGAACTTTCCAAATATATTAATTATATAAAAATCCGTTATGTATTTTGAAAGATATCAAATTTTAAAAAAAAAATTGATCTATTTTAAAACAACGACATTTTGATGTGAAAAAGAGGGGTACCAAGTACATCCCAAATTTTATTTCGGAAACTTGTATGGAAAAACTTGTCTTGAAGATATAATTGTGATCTAAAAAGTTTTATGGGTAAAAAAAAAAAACTGGACTTCCAACTATGTTAATTAATTTAGGATATTAGCGTTGATCGAGGTGCCTTAATATGTTTAGAACTTCAAAGTATTTTGATTGAAGAATATATGACGAGGTTTAGGTTGAGATTATGTAATTTTTAAATCGTAAATAAATAGTGGCTATTAGTGACATTTAGGTAACAGGAAGACGTTAACAGCTAGTTTTTTTTTTCTTTTTTGGTTATTTTGGTGGTTGATACTTGTTTTACTATGACTAGTTTAGCGCACATGTGGAAACATGTTGAAAATGAGTGAATGGTGGAATTATTTAGCGAATAAAAGGTCATGATATATCAAAAGAAAATGGTATTGTTACAAGATCTTAACTCTCTCCAATCAGTTAAGGGAGCCACATTTCTTTCTAGTATAACTTTACAGTGAATAATGAGTTGACAGAAGGTAACAAAAATAAACCAATTTGAAACAGAAACCAATTGTTTACCTCATCATTTGGCATGCACAGTAATCGAATCGTAACCGCACAAACCGAACCGAACCGATAATCCAACGGTTTTGATAACCGTTAGATCTTCGGTTCGGCCAACAGTTCCACCATTAACCGAACCCTAACCGAACCGATTAACCGAATATATCTATAACCGTTGATTTTATAAATCATTTTAATCCTAACCCTACATTTATTGTATATAATCAACTTAGCTAAACCCTAAAATCAACACTCGCTCACTTTTCCTACTCTCTTTATCTTCTTCTTATTTTCTTCAGAGAACTTACGCCTCTTTCTCTTTATTTTTTTCCTTCTTCCATTTAAAATCACCATCATCACCACAATCACTAACTCCTCTTCTTCTTCTTATTTGATTACTTCTTTTTCTTTTTCTTGTTTCCCAACCACCTGCAGCAACACCAGCACCTACACCACCACCCGCAACATCATCATCACCACCGCCTGCTACACCACCATCATCAGCGCCACCGCCTGCTACACCACCAACACCAGCACCACCAATCTTTGATTGGGGAATTTTTGAGATTGATTGTTTGAAGATTATTATTTTAGGGTTTTTAGAAAATTGATTTTCTTCTGTGTTAGGTTTCCTGAGGAGATGATATTGATCTTCTCTGTGTTGATTTAGGGTTTTTAAGAAAACTGTATTTTCATTTTTAATTTTACTTTGTTTTCTAATAAGATCTGGGTGTTGGGTTGTTTGAGGAATTAAATTGAGATGTAAAATGGACTGATGAATCTCTATTCGATTTGTTTGACAAAGTGATGTTGTTGTTGAATGTAAGTTATGTGCAGGGAAGAAGCCATTGATTTCTGTCAATTTTAAATCGGTCAAAACCGGACAATAACCGTAACCGACTGATTCAACGCGGATCGGTTTTAAAACCGAACCAATTGTTACTCAGTTCGGTGAAAGTTTGAGAATCAGTAACCGTGCTATACACGGTTAGGTGAACGGTTTTAGCCATAACCGCACCGTGTGCACCCCTACTCATCAATGGTCATCTTGGAATCTCCACCTTTTTTTTTCGAGGCCATTACTCTCTGGTTTCTTTCTCTTCATATCACCCGTATAATGGAAAAAATCAGTGTTGTCCATAATTTTCTCATTTTATTTCTTCCATTTTATATTTCCAAGCCCTCAATTGTTGTTCCGTATATCATTCCTGAACCTAATTTATATTATAACCCTTTCAAAAATGATTACATATTTTTGAGAACTATGATCAACGTGAAAAGAGATGATCCACCGTATCTTCTTTAATCTGACATAAGCTGCGTCTGGAGATGGAAATTTAACACCCTCTCACTTTTTAATAAATCCATTGTTGGAATTGAATTCTGCGGAACTGTTAGAGTACTGCTCGGTCGAACTCGTAAGCGTTGCTATCTCAAGCTTGTTTGTCAAGTTTAGTTTCCAAAACTATAAGTCTTGATTTCTAGTCTACTTATGGCTAAGTCTCGGATTAGGATAGTAAGTGTAGTTGAGCTTTAGACTCCACGGCGTTCATCGAATGAAGACGAAGAACTACTCAAGGGAACTTGTGGAACTTCATCAAAAAAAGGTATGTGGAGACTTGAACTTGTCTATCACTCAAAAGTCTATCTATTTTATCTCCTATTTTGAGACAAAAGTCGTATTTCTATATAGACTTCAATTATACACATTTGCTATTTCGAGCTGAGTTTAACTCACTTATGTATTTCTCGAAATATGTGTTGGTGAGCTTTCGCTTTAACCAAGTTCACCTTTACTCTTGACGAAGTCATATTGATTATTATTTCAATAACTTGAAAATCGCTTTGATGCTAATAGTTTGTGGATAACAACTATTGCCATCCTCTAAGAAAGTTTCAATGATTGAAATGAGAGTTTAGAACAAGTAACCATGTTTGGATATAAACATAGTGTGTATTCACATTTGTGTAAAACCGGGAACCTAAGTATGCGTACTCGTACCCGTACTGGTTCGTTGTTGGAAGTCTGGAATCTAGGTATATATGCGTACCCGTACGGGTACTGGCGGAAGTTTGGGTTCCATGAATTTCTGCTGGAGTTTGGAATGTGAATTGGTATGCGTACACGTACGCGTACTGGCGTAACCAAACTCGGTCCGGCTACTTAGGTATGCGTACCCATTTGCATACTTAAGTAGGTTACTTTCTAAAATCGGTTTGTTCATGAACTAAAACATTTATATAATAAGGAATGCAATCTTTCGCAAACCGTGGCTATGATGTTCATGAATTGATTCGAGTGAATCAAAATCGATTTTGCTTTAATTGTGTCTTGTATACTTCTATGAGATCTAAGCAATTGAACAACTCGCTAACTAGTTTCATTTGAGTCATTTGAACTACTTATGGTGAAGATGAATAAGGTTGATATGAAAGTGCTCATATGGCTAACCATTGGTTAACTATTGTTGAACCAACAAGTGTACACGTTTAGGTACGGTTACCCAAACCTAAATGAAGTTACATTTCATTTGTGTATAACAAGCTAAGTTCGATCTAACGGTTGAAAGATATTAGCTTGAATCTAATTAGGTTTTCATCTAACGGTGAATATTGAATGCTATGTTACCAAGGTAACTTAGATTGCAAACCATGATTTGAAATCTATATAAAGGAGAACTCTAGCAAATGGGAAACCTAATCCCCACACCTCCTGTGTGATACTAGTTGCATAAGCTAGAGTCGATTCTCCTTTAACCTTAGGTTTTTCATGAAACCTTGTAGGTTAACGACTTGAAGACTTCATTGGGATTGTGAAGCCAGGCCCAACTATTTCTCTGTAGTTGCGTGTTCTGATCTTGTTGTTTTCTATCGTGATTGAGTACTATCTTCTCTAAGATCTTCTCGAGATTTTATCTCCAGATAGGCAATATTGAAAAAGTAGTCACAAACATCTTCGTCTCATCGTTTGTGATTCCACAATATCTTGTTTCGTTAATCGATTAAGATTATTGTGAGGTTATTGATATTGCTAGGCTGTTCTTAGGGAATATAAGTCTGGTATATGAATTGGTCCATGTTCACCTTGATTTATCAAAAGACGGAACAAAACTCGTAGGTTTTTCTAGTGGGAGATAGATTTATCTATTCAATAGACTTTTCTGTGTGATACAGATTTTTTTATCAAGTCTCCGACTTTGGGTTGTAGCAACTCTTAGTTGTGGGTGAGATCAGCTAAGGGAATCAAGTGTGCAGAATCCTGTGTGGTTCTTGAGGTGTAAGGAACGAGATTGTATCAGTGTGAGATTGATTAGGGCTCAACTACATTCCAGTCCGAAGTTAAATTGTAGTAGGCTAGTGTCGGTAGCTGCTTAATACAGTGTGGTATTCAAATATGGACTAAGTCCAGGGGTTTTCCGCATTTGCGGTTTCCTCGTTAACAAAACTTCGGTATACGTGTTATTTCTTTCCCTCATTATATTTTGTTATATAATTGAAATATCACAGGTTGTGTGATGAGTGCCAAATATTGCATATTTCTACATCTTTTTATTGGCATTTAACTCATCTTTTGTGCTCAGAAATCAGATATTATCCCAAATTCTGTATTTTCCCTGTTTTCAAGAATAAATATTTGTACTAATTAATTTTATGTTTTTAGGTAGTAAATAAAGCTCGGAGAAATTAAGGAGCCAAAGGAGCAGAAAATTGGAGACAAGCGTCTATGGAGCGAAAGCCACAACCCGCGTGCGCATCGGTTTGCAACCCAACAAGTAGCAACCCATTTGCAAAGACATGGGCTTGAGCAATCCAAGACCCGGCCCACAACCCGGATCCAAGTCCGTCCTATCCTGAGCCGTGAGATCTCGCCCATCTGCATCCAACGGTCGCTGCGTCCCTCACATCATCACTCGATGCATCCGCCCAACACCACAACCATTTATACCTTCTTCCCATCGATCCAGCCAAACCAAACACTCCCTTCACTTTCTCTTTTCTTTCTCCCCCGACAAAACCAGAGAAACCCATTTCTCTTCCCCTTCTTCCCGACCGGATGCGGAACCACCATCACCATCTCCTTCTCCCGACACCCATGACCACCAACACAACCACCAAGTCTGACCGCCTTCACCACCTCCTAGTTTCTCTCTATCTCCTTCATAGCTTCTTCACCCTAGAAGCTAAGTTTGAGATAGAAAGAGTTAGGGTTAGGGTTTCGTCAATAGTGGAGGAACATCAATTTAATGGAGCGAAGAGCCGAATTAACAGAGGGGACAACTAATTGCGGCTTTGGGTGAGAGGGTCTTCATTTAATTTCCAATTCGAAGTGAGTTAAGGGTTTGCATGTATAAATAGGGTTGGGCAGTGTATGTGAAGGGGATGCCTGGATTAGCTTGAGTGCACCAAGATTAGTTAATTTGTATTTTATTTGTTTTAATCATGTTTTAATTTACCTTACTAGGGTGTTGATGAAACCCCAATTTTCATGTGAAACTAATCTATCTTTGGTCTTATTCTTGTTGTGTTATAATGTGTTAAGATTAGTAATTAATTGATGAGCTTATGAGTCTGTGATGAGTTGTACTGTGAAAAGACAACTCATACTAGGGGTGAGTTAGTAAAAATTAGTTAATGAACATCTACTTGAGACCTTCAAGGGAAGGCACAAGAACATAACCTAAGCTACATTGCCTTAGCATGAGATTAGAAGGTGGATTCACTGCCCTAGTGTTCTCCAATCTATTTACAATCTATTTTTGCATCTTAAAATCACAGTCACAATTCCATATTGTCGTATCGACACCCAATCAACTATCCTTTGTGTCACTTCTCCTAGAAATCAGTTTAGTGAAGCTTGAGATCAACCTTACACACCCCATCTCCTGAGGATCGACTGTACTTGCCATGCCTCCAATAGGCACTTTGTGCACTTGCGATTCTGTGTAGGCAAACACTTTTCCCAGCCTACCAAGTTTTTTGGCGCCGCTGCCGGGGATTTGGTAGTGTTGCTGTGTTGATTACTTGCTTTCTTCACTGATTTTCAATTAACCTGTATATATGTGCTTTAAATTATTGTTTTTAGTCATTCTTAGTGTAACTTAGCTGTAATTTTTCTATTTCTACATCTTTTATTGCATTATGTTCATTACATCTTAGTTAGTTTATCTTTGTTACCATAAATCCTGTCATCTTTTGCATATCTCAGTTAGTTTATCTTAATTGCATATTAGCATTCTCATAATACTAGCTTACATCTCATAATACTCTACATTTGTAGCATCAGTTGTATGTTTTTGTCATCTGTGAATATCCATTGAAGGTAAAGGAAGCTGTAAGATCATAGTGCATTGCACCTGCTATCTCAGTCAGCATCTGGCCTAGCTTGAACTCAAGCCTGCCTGACTTAGTATGTCACCTCTGTTTCATTTCAGCTGCATTGTGACATCCATGTGTTAATTGCTAAACCCTTATCTGTGCTAGCTGAATCTTGTGTATTGGATCTGTTAATCCACTGATACTCAAAATCTTTTTCATTCCCCTGTGACATATCAAGACAAGCACTTTAGCAATTTTTGTTCATAATCATACTACTGTGTTAGCCTAGACCTGCTCCATTGTAGGGTTTGTGCATCTAAACGTGAATCTCAATCTGCCCTGGTTAACAACTCGGCGAGAGCAGTTCACAATATACGTTATCTTTGTAGAGTCCTCAAAGATAGTTTTGATCAAATTGTGAACATTTCCTTATCTTGCTTTAATCTGTGCAATTTTGGGGCCGAGATTGCTTTGTTGAGCTAGCAGTACTGAAACCCCTATTTGAACAAACCCAAGGAGGAGAAGAAAAAGGCGCAGGACAATTGTGGAAGTGCTTAAACCCGATTTATATCGGTGGTATCGTTCTCTAACCCTGCTGTGTTGATGAATGTATGTGTGAAATTCCATGTATGCATGCTAAACAAGAGCTACACATAGCCCTTATCGGTCCTCGAAAACCCGCAAGTCATACATACTAGCCGAATTTTCTATATCTTTGTGCTGACTTGTATGCATATGTGAATTAGTTGCCACTTCCATGAGCCTTGCCTCACTGATTTGTGCAATCCTGCCTTGTGAATTAGCATGTCACCTTGAATCTGTGTGCACAATTTCTGTTGCTAGTTTTTGAATTCCCATAGGCATAATCCTGAGGAAATTGAGCTATAACCTCACTGTGACTGAACAAGCCATCTTTGTATGTGCATCTGTGAGCCATGATTGCCTGACAAACTCGCTACCTTGCTGAGTATTGCTCAATATCTGAAGCCTATGCTTTTGTGTAATCTGTGCATTAAACATTGACTGAATTAGTTTACCTTTTCACTGTAACCCCTTGGCTTCAACAAAGCCTGGGCTTAGCTCCAGCCCCTGTAGCTGTTGAGATTGAGCTGCAACTTGGTTAGCCAAGTTTGCTGCTAGCCCAAGTTGACATCAACTGAGTAAGTTGACTTCATCTGCCCTGTACCTTAGCATGCTCTATTCTGTCAACCAAAGCTGTTGACACATCTGTGTGACTACTGTGTTAGTTGCTAAGTCATATTCTTTGTGCAAACCGGTGTAATCGCTTATTGTGTAAACTGTTGAACTTGTTGAGCTATCACCCCTTTCACCTCTATGCATAACTTTGTGAAAATTTAGGTCAAGCTGACCTGTTGACATCAACTATGCATCTGTGCATGTCAAGTGAGTCTTTGAAATTTCGTGTATCGAATAGCTTGCTCATCGTGCATCTTGTTGCATCTGAATCTATCCATCTGTTGCATTTGTGCATCTTCGTGAACCAATATCTGCAATTTGTGTGTGGCCATGTGGTGCTTGAATGAGTTATTGAGTAACGAAATTGTGTTAGCATTAGCTTGTTGTCTTTCACACACAAGCCCAGCACGTGCTTCACCTTGAGTGAGCATAACCCAGCCTGCCCTGTGCACCTTACACACTCTCTGTCTTTCCTTGTGCATAACCTGTGCTGTGCATAATCAGTGTTGTGCACTCTTCAACATCAGCAAACCTCAGTCCAGTGTGATTGATTCTGAGAACTAGCTTTTGATTCATATGAGCTTAGCTTCCCTGTTTTGAGAAATCGTTGGCTGTTTGAGTGCTATAACATGCTTGATGTGTGCTATGCTATAGGTGTTTCTTTTTGAGTTCAAATTGATAGCCTGGCATGATAGGATTTTGGACTGACAGTAGAGATGAAGAATCATCACATAGGTCAATTAGAGAGCTTGCTTATGGGCATGCTTCACAATATGAACCCATCACAGACCATGATGTCAATGATTTTAGGGAGTATTATGAACCTTCTCAGGGCCCTGAACTTGAATACACATACCCTAATCATTATGCGACATGTATCATCAACCGCCATGGGAGGTTGAAAAATGCTGTCCTCCAATGAACCCTTCTATGCAGTCGATAATGGAGAATATCAACCTCATAGAGCAAAACAATGCTAGGTTTGAATTACAAGCGTTGCATGATCATCCATATAGCAACATCTACGAATTCCCCTTCTCTAGTGAACCTCATGCACAACCATGTACTTTGAATATCCATATGAGACAAGGATACCCACTAGTGAAGACTCTCCTTCCATTGAACAACTTACTATGATTCTTAAAATGAACCGATTCATTTACAAAATGAAGAATGGAAGGAATTTCATGATAGGATGTTTGTTGTCCCTAATAAAGTAAATTTTGAAAATAGTGTTTCTATTCCTACTCATGCAATCGACGACCTTTGAATATGAACCTAGTCAAGAGGTAAATGAGTGCACTAGAAATGCTACAATTTTGAATAGGGAAATGCATTTTTGTTATGATGATGATGATGATGAATATGATATGTTAAAAGAGCATGTGTATCTTTGAAAATATGGTGGAACCTTTGGGTTCGAGAGACATTAATCTTCTCTCTAATGTGAACCTTATGAATGATGCTTCTTCTAATATTCAATCCATACATACATGTGATGCTTTGAATTGGGGTTTGAACAATTGTTCGTGAAAGTGAGCATGCTATTCAACTTGCATCGACCTAGGGATAGCCGAATTGTCTGTTGATACAGATGATTCAATGCATGTAGATATAATTGATGTGTCTAATTCTCGGCCTAGGTCACAGTGTGAAGTTTCTTGTGATCTCCTATGCATGAAACTGAAGTTGTAGATGATGATTATGGAGTGGGACTTGTCGAAATATTTTATGAACATGAGCATGTTACAGCACGTGTGGATGACTTGGGGGATATTGATGTAAGTGATAATGGTACTCTTGATCTCACACATGTGAACAACTTAGACATGACCAACTGCCCGCATATGTCACAATCCGAGGATCTTGCACCTAAACCAACTATTACGAGAGTTCCTAATCTAGGCCTAGAGCTTTGTGCTTCCCAAGTCCTCTTGGACTATTTTGCATCAAAGTATAACACCTTTAAGGAGCCACGGTTGGAATGTGTATATCCGCCTATTCTTAACACCACTCATTTTGAATTAGACCTTGTGCATGATGTACCTTTAAAAGGCAAGATTTTGTGCTCAAAAACACATCTGTTGACAAGTTTAGGTTTGGGGAAAATCGTTCACATATGCAATCTTACTTGCACTCTCATGTTATATTTGTGTAAGGTGTTGATGTTTATGCATATCTTCTCTTGGGTTGATCCTCAACTCTTTAGATTGTTGATGTATGGTGAATTTTCTTGTATATAATCCAAAGAGGTCTTGTTAAATCTTCTATCTTGAATCGGTTGAGCCTTCTTTTGTATATATTGTGCTAATCTGATATGATCTCCGCTGAGAATGTTGGATTCTAGCCTTGACTAATGAAGCTCTAACCTTGCTCTGCCAACATACCGGTAATCTCTTCCATTTTCCCTTATCAGCATAGTTCTCATGGTATGTGAATATTTAAATTCTTATCATCTGTTGACACATTGAGGACAATGTTTAATTTAGGTTTGGGGGTGCATTTGCATTTGCATATAGAGTTTTTAGTTTTAAGTATTTAAATTTTCAAAAAAAAAAAAAAAAAAATCAAAAAAATCAAAAAAATCAAAAATCAAAAAGTTCAAAAAAGTTCAAAAATTCAAAACTCTTTGTAAATATGTACATAAAAACCTCCAACTTTTAGAGATCTTAGAGTCACTAGCATGCTTCTAGCTATGTTTACATAGAGAGTCCGACAGAAATAACTTGAACTTGGAAGTCTTGGAGAACACAATCGGGTTTCTTAGTTGATTAGAGCGTTAAAGTTGGATTTAACCATCTTGGGAGGGCGAATTAGGTGTTGTATAGATATTCGGTAGTAGAATTGTGATCACCCATAGTGGAGACTACCCATTTTTACATCAAGCGAGGCACCGACCTTCAATTTTGTGACTTTCTAAAAAATCATTAGAGTGTGTGTCACCGTACGTCAATTCGGGTAGGAATGGTGAGCTAACCAACTTCGCACCACTTTCAAACACTATTTTTGATCTCTTGAGTGCTAATTTTGTCAATCATGAGGGTGACGTTTAAAGATGAAAACTACTTCTTGTAGTTCGATTTGCAGTTAGCATCACTCTCTCCCTCTCAACAACATCAACAGATCCATAGAAACACATCATCGTCAGCGAGCAGAGCAACATCAGAATATTTGAAGAAAAGTTGAATAGTCCAAGGTTTACATGCAACAATTCAAAGAAAAGAAGATAAGATGAGAATTAGTGAAGTTTATGAAATCAAGACAATACAAGTTGTGGAAAATTGAGTTTTATTGTTTTATTGTTATTTTAATCTTATGTTGAAAAAAAAAAAAAATATTTGTCAAGTTTTTGTGAAATTCAGAAGTTCATCATCAACAGTTGAAGACCGAAGACCGAAGATTGAAGACATTTCTATGGATGCTATGAGAGAGTAATGTTAATTGCCGATCGGGTGAGAAGGTAAGTGAGTACTCCCATCCTTGCTAATGGTTGATTTCCTTTCTTAGAGATCATCAGAAAAAGATTCTTTTTGTCCACAACTCTGTGGAGTCTCCAGAAATTATTTCGGAAGGTTATCCTTCTCACCTTCAACGTGTGCAGGATTTCTCTCTTTATTCCTACCTGCACACATGAGAGACTAAAAAAGCGTTCTGTGTGAGTGCAATTATCATAAAACCCTATTGGTGAGGCAGAAGTCGAGACTTGTGATCACTCTCGAACCCGAATTCTTTCATATGGTATGGTTACTTCTCGCTCAACTCTTAAGGATGAGAATGCGTTCTTTGGTAATTCTAACTTCGTGTTACTAGCATGCAGAAACTCTATGTCCTCATAGCTCCTTGGATGCTTGAGACTCTTTTACGTTCTGAAGTTGGAGAAGGTTTTGTGGGTACACCTCTGGTAAACCCTCACGAGACTACAACTTGTCCACTAGGGACACCTAGGGGTTTAAAGGCTTAGTGCATACGCTAAATGCATTCGAGAGACCAGCGACAATGGTATAGTTAGGATTTCTTAATTTCTGTTTCACTTGAGGACAAGTAAAATTCAGGTTTTGGGGTATTTGATGAGTGCCAAATATTGCATATTTCTACATCTTTTTATTGGCATTTAACTCATCTTTTGTGCTCAGAAATCAGATATTATCCCAAATTCTGTATTTTCCCTGTTTTCAAGAATAAATATTTGTACTAATTAATTTTGTGTTTTTAGGTAGTAAATAAATCTCGGAGAAATTAAGGAGCCAAAGGAGCAGAAAATTGGAGACAAGCATCTATGGAGCAGAAAGCCACAACCCGCGTGCGCATCAGTTGCAACCCAACAAGTAGCAACCCATTTGCAAAGACATGGGCTTGAGCAATCCAAGACCCGCCCACAACCCGGATCCAAGTCCGTCCTATCCCGAGACGTGAGATCTCGCCCATCCGCATCAAACGGTCATTTGCGTCCCTCACACCATCACTCGATGCATCCGCCCAACACCTGACCACCTATACCTTCTTCCCATCGACCCAGCCAAACCAAACACTCCCTTCACTTTCTCTTTTCTTTCTCCCCCGACAAAACCAGAGAAACCCATTTCTCTTCCCTTCTTCCCCGACCAGATGCAGAACCACCATCACCATCTCCTTCTCCCGACACCACAGCCACCAACACAACCACCAGTACAGCCGCCTTCACCACCTCCTAGTTTCTCTCTATCTCCTTCATAGCTTCTTCACCCTAGAAGCTAAGTTTGAGATAGAAAGAGTTAGGGTTAGGGTTTCGTCAATAGTGGAGGGAACATCAATTTAATGGAGCGAAGAGTAGAATTAACGAGAGGGACAAGCTGATTTAGCGGCTTTGGGTGAGAGGGTCTTCATTTAATTTCCAATTCGAAGTGAGTTAAGGGTTTGCATGTATAAATAGGGTTGGGCAGTGTATGTGAAGGGGGATGCCTGGATTAGCCAGTGCACCAAGATTAGTTAATCTGTGTTTTATTTGTTTTAATCATGTTTTAATTTACCTTACTAGGGTGTTGATGAAACCCCTAATTTTCATGTGAAACTAATCTATCTTTGGTCTTATTCTTGTTGTGTTATAATGTGTTAAGATTAGTAATTAATTGATGAGCTTATGAGTCTGTGATGAGTTGTACTGTGAAAAGACAACTCATACTAGGGGTGAGTTAGTAAAAATTAGTTAATGAACATCTACTTGAGACCTTCAAGGGAAGGCACAAGAACATAACCTAAGCTACATTGCCTTAGCATGAGATTAGAAGGTGGATTCACTGCCCTAGTGTTCTCCAATCTATTTACAATCTATTTTTGCATCTTGAAATCACAGTCACAATTCCATCTTGTCGTATCGACACCTTATAAACTATCACTGTGTCACTTCTCCTAGAAATCAGTTTAGTGAAGCTTGAGATCAACCTTACACACCCCATCTCCCGAGGATCGACTCCGTACTTGCCCCGCCTCCAATAGGCACTTTGTGCACTTGCGATTTAGCACTGTAGGCAAACATTTTTCCCAGACCTACCATTGTGCGTTGAATCGATCAATTGGTAAATCCAACCTTTGGTTGTTGATTGAAATTGATTGATCCTTGAACATTGGTCTTTGGTACCGTTCAAGTTATTTCTCTTATATTCAATCAGGCTCGCAAATTCCTATTTGTTTGATTGCGGATTGAATTGAGAAATTGAGATATAACTCTTTGATATACTTTTTCTTAAGATTGAGTCTGATTGTCTAGTTGATTCTCTTGAATGTACATTGGAGTTAGTCCATACAGATTGCTAAGCGAAATATTGGGTGAGGTTGTTAGACCCCCGCTTTTTCAAGAACCATCCACATGAACGCTGAACTTTGTGAGGTTCATATTTTATCTGATGTCTTGTGTAGATTAAATATGGGTCCTGGTGTAGAGCATTAGATTGAGAGCATAGCTAGTCATAGGATTCCTTAGCTAAGAGTTTTGATCCAAACTTGCAAGAGGCTCTGTCTGTAAAAAAAAAAAAAAAAGATCCTAAATGAATAATCAGGTTGATTATATCATTCATTTCCTCCAAGTATGGAGAAATTCTGAATTATATATTTAAGGTGCCATGTTGAATCATATATTGAAGATGTGCATCTTTGTGAGTGACTTTCTTGGAAGCTATGGGGAAGAGAGTCTTCAAATTTGATGTTCCTCTCCACATATATCATGTCATAATGTAACTGAAGCACCATTGTTGATAGTAATGATTGAGTTTTTCTCCACAATATGCTTAGCTTATTATGTTCCTTTTCAGAATCCTTCACCATGAGGTGTAGCAGTATCTTTGGCCCATCAATTTCACCACCTTTCACTTTCTCTTGAATCACTTTTCTCCAGAGAGCTTGCTTATCCACCTTGTATCTCCAAGTCCATTTTGCTAGCAATACTTGGTTAGTTAGTTGTAAGTTTCTGACTCCCAAACCTCTCACAACTTTTGGTTCGCACACTTTTTACCAACCAATCCAGCTATTCTTCTTCTTTTCAGCTGAAGAACCCCACAAAAGATTTTTTATTATTTGAGATAAATTTTTTCTACTGTTTTTGGCATGCATTGAAAATATGGACATGGAATATATTGGTAATGTTGCTAGGGTGCTTTTGATTAACATCAATCTTCCTGCTTTGTTTAAAAACTTTTTCCTCCATGGAGCTAGCTTCTTTTGAAATTTTTCGATAATGACATATCATATAGATCTTGCTTTGTAGGTTACACTCACAAGCATGCCCAAATACTTCAGTGACAACTTTTTAATTACACAATTTAATATATCAACAAAGTTGAATTTTGTTATCAGCACCTGTGTTCACCGCTGAGTTCTTTTGCAGATTGATAGGTAGCCCAATAATGGATTCATAAATTTGTAGATCTATGAGTAATCTCTCAACTTCTTGTTATCAAGCGTCAATAAACACTAAAGTGTCATCAACAAATAGAAGGTGAAAAATCATAACTTGATTGTTATGTTGATACCCTTTAACTTGTTGATTTCCATAGATTTTTTCATTAATTTGGTGAAAATTTGCTACAAGGATAAAAAAAAAAAAAAAAAAAAAAAAAGACACTAGGTCTCCTTGTTTTAATCCTTTTCGGGACTACATCTCTCTGTTGAAGCTCAATTTATTATTAAAGAGTGTTGGGCTGAGAAATGCACAACTAAATCCAATTTCTCCAATTATCATTAAAGAGTGAAGAGTAGAATTAGAGGAGATAGTACAAGAACTAATGTTTGACACGACTAAAATGGGTTACGGGTAGAAAGTATACTTCGCGGGGGAATTGAATTTTTTCCTTCAATCGAAAAATGAGTTGACACCTTTTCCCTCGGTCCACCCAATATTTTCACCCTTTTTCCAGACAAAAAGAATTTCAAAAATAAAATCATTTTCATGGAACTATTTCACTTCCTAGATAGGTAAATAAGGTAGAATATATTCTCCATTCACATCATACTCTGCCTAAAAGCAAATATGGATGTTATGGTTCAGAAATAACGTAAATGCAATAATAATAAGAGATACACCAACCTCTCTTTCTTTCTCTTTCTCTCTGCGATAAGAGAAACTTTCCAAGCTTGATGTCACCGCCGCCTCAGATTTGCTCCCCGAAGAAGATCTGAGAAGACTACCGTAAAAAAACATCCTCCTCCTTTTGCGGTCGATCTTTCCTTTTATTTTGCTGCTAGATTTAGGTTTTCCGTTTTTTCAGTTTATTTTCCTTTTTCTTTTACCGTTTCTTTCTCTAGATCTAGTTTATCTTTCCCTTATTTTGGTTACTGTTGGATGTTTGGGTGATAAATATAGATGTTTATGGATGATTTTAATAATGGAGTAGTGGGAACCTCTTTGGTTCTTCTCACTCTCTCTCTAATTTCATTGAGTTGTAGAGATAACTCTTTACTTGGTCTACAATAGACCTTACAACTTGTGGATATGCTACACCCACTACATAACTAAATATAAAGTTGACACTCCTATTACACTAGTACACTAACATTACATTACTCAACAATCTCCTCCTTAATGTGATGTTCTTATACTCCTAGTAGTTCACGGAAATGTTGAAATTTTCCTTGGGAAGTGCCTTGGTGAATATGTCCGCCAATTGGTCTTCCGTCTTGCAATACTTGAGTTCTATCTCACCATCTTCAACCGCTTCTCGAATGAAATGGTACTTGAGTTTGATGTGCCTTGCTCTACAATGCTCAACCGAATTTTTGGACATAGCAATTGCCGATTTGTTGTCACAAAAGATTACAGTGCTTTCTTCTTGCTTCTCTTGAATGTCTTCCATGATTCTTCTTAGCCATACAACATGAGATGTAGCTATTGATGCCGAAATGTACTCCGCTTCCGCCGTGGATTGAGCTACGGTTTCTTGCTTCTTTGATGCCCATGTAAATATACCCGAACCAAGAGAAAAAGCATAACCCGATGTACTCTTCATGTCATCAATACACCCTCCCAAGTCGCTATCACAATAGCCAACTAATTTGACATCCAAATTTCTTGAATACATGATTCCAAAATTCATTATTCCTTGTATGCACCTTAACAACCTCTTTGCCGCGCCAAGATGTAAATGACTAGGTGAACTCATGAACCTAGAAAGCATACTTGAAGCAAACATGATGTCGGGTCTTGTATGTGTAAGATACAACAAGTTTCCAATAAGACCTCTATAGTAAGTATCATCAACCTTTCTTCCTCCATCATCTTTCTTGAGTTTCTCATTCACTACAAGTGGTGTTGATGTGGGGTTACAACCAAGCATACCAAATTTCTTCAACACCTTTTCGGCATACTTGCTTTGAGAAATGAACACTCCATCTTCACTTTGGTGAACTTCAATACCAAGGAAGTACTTGAGCAAACCCATGTCACTCATCTCATATTTCATCATCATTTCTCTCTTGAATTGCTCAATCATATGAGCATCATTACCCGTAAAGATAAGATCATCAACATACAAGGCAACGATGAGAATAGACGTACCTTTTGTCTTCACATATAATGTAGGCTCACTCTTGCTTTTGTTGAAGTTTTGCCTCTTGAAGTATCCATCTATCTCACTATACCAAGCTCTTGGTGCTTGCTTGAGACCATACAAAGCTTTCTTCAACTTGTATACTTTGTCTTCTTCTCCTTCCACCACAAAACCTTGTGGTTGTTCTACATAGACTTCTTCATGTAGTTCTCCATTCAAAAATGCCGATTTGACATCAAGTTGATAAAGTAACCAACCTTTTTGAGATGCCATAGCAATCACGGCTCTAATGGTGTCAAGACGAGCAACCGGTGCAAACGTTTCATTGTAGTCGATACCGGGTTGTTGTGAGTAGCCCTTTTCCACCAACCTTGCTTTGTATCTTTGAACCGTTCCATCCGCATTGTACTTCACCTTGTAGATCCACTTCACGCCAATAACTTCTTTGTCACTTGGCCTTGCTACCTTCTCCCATGTATCGTTCTCGTCAATGACGAAAACTTCTTCTTCCATAGTTTTTATCCAAACCGGTTCTTTTGATGCTTCTTCAAAATTTTCCGGCTCAACCACACAATAGTTTTCATACACTTCACTCAACCTTCGCAACTTATTTGGTGCCGACGGTGGCGATGTTGATGCACTAGTACTTGGAGACATACTTGGAGATGCTCCTTGTCTTGTATTTGGTGGTGTTTGAGGTAGTTCTTCCTCATCTTCTTCACCTTCTTCAACTTCATTTGTTGCTGAATTTTCTTGCTCTTCATCAACAATAATGGTTCTCTTTTCAATTTTACCTTCTTCCCAATTCCATGAAGCTCCTTCATCAAATAACACATCACGGCTTGTGATCATTGTATTGTTCTTCAAGCTATAAAACATATAACCTTTTGATTGGAGGCTATAGCCAATGAATATACACTTCTCACTTGATTCATCAAGCTTTGTCCTCTTCACACACTACCAAAAACTTTGAGATGTCTTACCGATGGCTAACTCCCACTCCATGCTTCAAAAGGAGTTTTATCCCATACGGCTTTTGTTGGACACCTATTTATCAAGTAGACGGCGGTGTTGACGGCTTCGGCCCAAAACACTTTAGGCATACCCGTGTCATGAAGCATGGACTTCGCCATCTCCATCACAGTTTGGTTCTTTTTCTCGGAAACACCATTTTGTTGAGGAGTATAACCCACGGTTAGTTGCCTTTCCAAGCCTTCATCTTCACAAAATTTATCAAACTCTTTGTTGTTGTACTCTTTTCCTCTATCACTTCTCAAAAAATTTGATGTAGTGACCACTTTGCTTTTCAACAAGGCTCTTGAACTTCTTGAAGATGCTAAAAACTTAGGACTTTTGTCTCATGAAGTACACCCAAGTCATACGACTTAAATCATCAATGAATAAGATAAAGTATCTATTACCTCCATGAGTTGGTGTCTTCATTGGTCCACACACATCGTTATCTACCAAACCAAGAAGTTCTTTTGCTCTCCATGCTACACCTTTTGGGAATGGTTGGCGATGTTGCTTCCCAAGTGCACAACCTTCACATACTCCATCTTTGTGGTTGATATGTTGTGGAAGTCCTTGCACCATGTTCTTGTTGGAAAGCACCTTGAGATCATTGAAATTCAAATGCCCAAGTCTTTTATGCCATAACCATGTTTCACCAATGGTTTCCATCCTCAATGCAACATTCTTCTCCTTTTCAAAGATAATTGGAAAGCTTCTATTTTTCTCCATCTTGATACTCTTCATGACTTGTCTCTTGTTGTTGTGCTTCTTGTCATAAATGGTGCAATATCCATCTTCAAAATGAACCGCATACCCAAGCTCCACAAGTTGACCAACACTAAGCAAATTTTGTGCCAAATCCGGAACATATAACACATCTCTAATGTATTTTGCTCCATTGATAGTTTGCACGCAAATTGTACCTCTTCCGTTAGCTTGAACCATGTTTCCATCCCCCATCTTCACTAGAGAGTTTATGGATGTATCCATGTCAACAAACAAGCTCTTCACACCGGACATATGAGTTGTACAACCACTATCTACAAACCAAACTTCACTCTTGTAAGTCACCATGGAACTTTGACAAGCATAAAACAAATTTTGCTTTTCTTCTTTTCTTCCGCTCTCTGGCTTGTTCTTCATCTTCTTTGTATCTACAATCTTTCTCCAAATGTCCATACTTCTTGCAATTGCGACATTGGGGCTTTCCTTTGTTCCAACAATTCTTCTCCAAATGACCATTCTTCTTGCAAAAATTGCACCTTGGTACTTGAGAAGTATCACTTTTGTGTAGTTGTTGGAGTTAGCTCCTCCTTTCTTCCATTTCCCTTTCCTTTGAAGTTTGATGTTGATTCACCCTTGTACTCATTTTTATTTGTTGCTGAATTTTTTGAGTTCAAGTTCAATTTTGATTGAAAAGCACTCTCAATTGACTTTTCGGAGTGTCTTGACAACCTTTGCTCGTACACCTTCAAGGAAGCCCATAATTCTTGTGACTTCAATGTAGAAAAATCCTTTGTTTCCTCCAAAACCGCCACAATGGGTTCAAATTTCTCCGGCAAACATATCAATATCTTCTCACAAATTCTTCTTTCTTCCATCTTCTCACCACACATCATCATATTATTAACAACTTCAACAACTCTAGATGAAAACTCATTTAAACATTCATTCTCATTCATTTTAAGATTCTCAAAATCTCTTCTATATGAATGTAATTTTAATTCTCTTACCTTCTTATTACCTCCATACTCTTGTTGAAGGATATTCCAAGCTTCTTTAGTATAGGAAAATGGATTACTCTTGGTAGAATAGTGTCTCCAACTCCTTGTTGAATGTACATGGATGCTTTTGCATTCTTCTTTCTACTCTCCTTAAGTAAATCCTTTTGGGATTGTTCTAGAGTTGATGTATCTTCAACTTCATCATACCCATTTTGTACAATCTCCCACACATCTTGTGACATGAACAAGGTCTTCATTTTGATGGCCCAAAATCATAATTTTCTCCATGAAAAAGTGGTATTGAAGGTTGTTGAATGTAGAAACTTGAGTTACTACTACTTGCCATTGATTTGGTTGATGATTGATTGAAGAAATTGGGTTTTTTCTTTTCTAGATCTAGATTTTGAAAACTTTAAATGTTGCTGATTTTTTGATTTAATGGGTAGAAATTGATTTTTTCACTCACCAAGTGATAGGTGTCTAAAACACCTAATTTACTATCTAGTAGTTACGCTTTCTTTGCTATTTTTCTTGTGAATTATGTACTTATGTTTTGGTTTTGAATATTTAGGTACTTTGGAGTCATTTGGACCAAAAGAAGAGAAAGACGTCGAAATGGGGCGTATTGGCTTACGCGCTTGAAGCTTATGTCAACAAATCGGAGATCAAGGACTTGAAATGGAGGTTGTGTGCTGGCAATATGAACGGGAGCTGCTGAGCATCTGAGACTATATGAAGTTATTATGAAGTGGTCTTAACATTTGCCAAGTAGGTGTAGTGGGCCAGTAAATGGTTAGTGGACCTGACCACAAGGGTGCCGCATGTGTGAGCTTGTAAGAATCTCGAGAGAAATGAAATTTAGTATTTCATTCGTCATCGCCCAAGAAGAGCCAAGCTCTCTCCGTCTGAGTCTGCTGTTGCTGCTCTATCTAGCTGCCGTTATTTCAAGTTTTGCCGGCAGATGAAACAAGTTTCCGATGGGTCTTCTCGGAGGTGTAGCAAACACCGAACATATTGTATGATTCAGGAAAGATGGGTTCTGTTGGAATCGGCAGGAGGAGATGTGGAAGCTATGGTTTCGAACCAAGAGTATTCTTGTCGTATGAATGTTGGACTCGTAAATGTTTATGGAGTGAATGGGTTTGTGATTGAATTCGTCTTTGTGCGGGGAAGGAGTTGTGAAATCCCCAATATACGGCCTAGTACACAACATTCACGATCGGGATACACACAAGACGTGTTTGAAAAATGGCTGAACCGGTTCGATGCAAATATTTGTCTTGGTTCCTATGCCAAGTTTTGCCGTGGGTTTACGAAGAGTCGGGGAAGAGTTTAAGCGAGAAAATTACCGAGAAAATTGATATCTCTACCATCGAATGTGCATCAATGGAGCGACTTGGAGTTGGTTTTCTGTGAGTCTATGGGCTGTGAAGAATGCGCAGGAACGGAAGCTGTTGCAGCTGAGCTGCAGTATGGAGCTGCGAGTTGAAGCTGCAGGTGCAAATGCAAGTGCAGTTGAGAACCAAGGAGTAGAGGTGGAGTTGTTATGCTCAAGTGAAGTGAGCTGCAACTGGGCAATGGACTGTAAGGCTATGATGCTGGTGCTGCAATGAAACAAAGGGAGTGAAGGAAATCTTTGGTTTGAGAGTATGCGGAGGCAGGCTATGGGCTGGAGCTTAGGCCGATAGCGGTGGTATTACAAGGAGCTGAGAATGAGATAATAGTGGGTGGGAACCGGAGTATTTACTCTGTGGCTATGTGCGATTGCGGATGGAATTGAAGCGCAATGCACTTGTGTGTAAGCTCAATTGTAGGTTGGCGGTGATGGTGTCGGAGGTGGAGTTTCAAGATTTCGAGCCGGGAAGAATGAATGTCTTGGATTTGTTTTAGGTGAGTGATTCGGTGATGGCAATGCGGTGGTCGATGGAGGAATTGTCTTCTAAAGATTCGAGAAATGGTTACGGCATGGATCTTTGAGAAGGTAAGCAGTGCGATTTAAGATGATCTTTGGTGAAGCTCATATCGGTGGTAGTTTCAAGCCAATGGGAGATAGAGATTGCGGTGGTGGCTGCAGAAATGAAGTTGAACAGGGAGGCCCGAGTGAGATGTTGGGCTGCGGGCGGTGTGTTGAGTGAATTGCAGTGCTTGGTCGATTGTTGGTGGCCCGAGGAGATGAAACGCAGTGAGGCAGCTGGAGGCAGGTGGTGATGGTAATGTGTCTTTGTAAATGGAGAAACATGAATCGAGATGAGTAAGTACGGGTTGTCGGCGGAGTTGCAATTTGCGCAGAGCTAACGGAAGAGTTATGTATGATTGAAGTGTCTTTGTGGCTCAATGAAATGCAAGATAGGAATGGAAGGCTGTGTTGCGGTGCAAGCAATTGCGAGCCGTGGAATGGCACGAGATTTGCAAGTCGGGTGAATGGATTGCGAGGCATGGATAGTTGCCAAGGAGGTCTGGTGGTGCTTGAAAAGTATGATGGGATTACGGTGGCAAAAATGCAAACGCAGAGCTTGAACCGAGCGATGGATGGTATGCGCTTGTGGTGATATGATGAGCTAGTGAAAATTGGCCCGAGATTGTTTTGAACAAGACTGCACCAACAAGGTCGAAAAACCGAGCAAGAATGGCAAGCCGGTGGAACTAGTTCCGGTTGTCGGATTTTGGAACCGTAAGTGGGAATCGCAATATTTGAGTGAATCGCGAGGGGGTACGAGTCGGATGCAAGAGTCGGCAATGGGACATATGATTACGCGTCACGCTTTTGGGCGCGTTTGCAAGAATTCAAGAATTGGATGGTTCATATGTGATGTATTGCTTTGAATTGTGAGTGTTTGAACTGCGCGAGAAGGACGGTGAGTTGCTGCGAGTTATGGTAGCGGAGGCAAGTCCAGTGGCTGGAGATGATTTTCCGATGACCGGATTCCGGCGACCGGTGGCGGATTCGGTGATGACGTCATCAATTCCGGCGACACTTTTCGGACCCAAAATTCCAGAGACATATTTTTCACTCCTGGGCTTGGTGGACCAACTTGGAGACGGGTTTTGAGAAGAATTAACCTAATTTTGGGAAAGTATCCTTATGGGGAGAAAAGCATATAAATAGAACTTTTTCTTAAAACCTAGATATATCTCCATTAGGGAGAACTCATACTTTTGGTTCTAGGGTTTAGAAACATGATAGGTTTTCTCCTTCTTCTTGCTATGAACTCCTATGCCATGAGTAACTAAGTTTTTATTATTGATTGAAGATGTAGTTGGATTTTGCAACCAAGTTATGATTTTTATGAATTAGTTTTCTCTCAATATTATCGTATGATTTCTACGGGTTACAATAATTGCATGATTGATGGATTGCAATATGATTGAATGTTTGTTTAGTCGAGTCTAAAATTGATTGAACTCACATCCATATCTATAGCTATTTTAGGGTTTTCATCGAGCGATAACCTTGAATACGAGTAGCATGATATGATTAGGGTTTGTAGTGATATATCCTCGTAATCATATGTAGAAATTGACCTTTGTTCAAATTGTTTTGCGCAATGTATTACAATTGCATTGATTAGCCTATTTCTGAAACTTAATGCTCCTAGGAATTGAACTTGATTAGCGCAAGGCGTTAGGTTATTCTTTAGGTAGATTTCACATACGACTCTAATGTGTGTGTTGATAACTTAAGAAATTTACGGAGTATTCTTGCAATAAGGTATTCTATGGCTTTTGATGATAGAGAGATTAAATACGAATTCTATTCATATATTCATAAACTTGTTTACAATTGAAGATGAAACCTTTATCCAATATTTTCACATTCTTGATTTGCGTGCTTTGTTTATTTGCTTTTTGTTTATTTTTATTTACACAATCAGAAAACCTCCCGGTGTTTTATATAGGAAACCATAACATATTGACAACCAAGACCTCTCTGTGGGATCGATCCTTTCTTGCCCTTGCTATATTTATATTTTGAGTAGTAAGAAAGTGTAATTATATTTGTGTCGGTGACAACCGGTCAAATTTTGGCGCCGTTTCTTGGGAGGCAACGGTTGTCACTTGTTTGGTTTCTTATTTTTGTTTTGTTTTTGTTTTTAGTCTTATTTTTGATTTTCTTTATTTTGGTTTTTAACCTTGGTTTGAGAATCGTATTTCAGGTACTAATTTTATGGACGGAGCATATTGGAGCAATCAATACGGCTTTCAACCTCAACAACATGAAAACTATCACCCTTATGGGGAGTATAATCAAAACCAATCCTTTGGCTATGATCAATACTCCACGTACCCTATGAGTTATTCTCATACATATCAACCTTCTTATGGTGGTTATGTAAGTGAGCAACCACAAGGAGGGGAGAATAGTTGTTTCCCTTATAATATATCCTCTAGTTTGGTAGATGAGATGCAACAATTTATGGACAGCATGGAGTCAATTCGTAGACAACCAAGCGTGGAAACATTTTCATCGACCGAATGTGCTCATGGTATGTTTGGCCCAATTTCTGATCGTAGTTATGATCATCCACCCATTCAAAGGGAGCATAATTGGCCTAGCAATCTTTTGAAGTAAGTAATTCTACTTTTTCTTTGTCGAATGAGCTTTACAAACAAATGGAACACTATATTCAGAATTTGGATGGAACACTCCAAGAGCTTCAAAAAGGTGTTTCCACTTTAAGACAAGGCATTGAAGAATACAAGGAGGAAATGAATAATTATGTTGAAAAAGGAGAACCCTTGGGGACTTTTGTTGATATTTGTGTAGTTAACTCAACTCTTGATCGTAATAATGATCATTCACCTATTCAAAAGGATGAGTTCGAGATTAGCAACACCAAATTCAGCGAGAACCAATCTTATGTTGACTATGATAGTGATGATGATTATTATGAAAATACATCGTTTGAACCAATTTATGGTGACATCCCCGAGGAGTGTACAATGGAGTCTTTTTGCGATCAAGGTGAAGATGAAGAGGAATGTGATGACACTAGTGTAGCTTACTCGAGCATTGATCTTAATAATGATCAAGAACCTATTCAAAAGGTAGAGCTTGAGGATGATGCAATGAGTGTTCTAAAGAAATTCCTTATGGACAATATTGCATCCGCAAAAGAGTATGTGCCTTACAACAAAGAGGAGTGTGTTGAGAATGAGACCGGTTTGACCAATATTGTGGAAGACCCAATTGAACTTGTGCATGATTGTAATGATAATGTTTATGCCGATACTTTGGTTAAGGCAGAAACGGATGAAGAATGGTTGCAAGGTTTGATAGAGGACCATGATATACAAGAGGTGAATAATTCACTTGAGTTTTTCAAGGATGAAGAGGATTCTGTGATACAAGAGATTGTGAAAGGTTTATCTAACCCTTTGCCTATTATTTCTTCTCCTTTACCTCTTATTGGTTTGAATGTATGTGCTTCGAGAATATTGTTGAATGACTTTGTTTCTCGTTTTCCGCCATTAGAGATACTTGATTCTCATACTATGCAGGTTATGGAACAAGAAACCGTGGAAGTACCCGACTTCTATATTCTTTATACACTTCCAAGTGTGGACAAGAATAAGTGTGGGGGAAGCTTTTATCGGTTCATAGCTTCACTTTTGCTTTATGTTACTAATATTTGTGTGAAGCTAGTGTTTGCCAAACAGGTTCTATGGAAGGATCCCCAACTTTTCCGATTATTGGTGTATGGGGAATGAATCTTACAAGAAGCTAAGTCGGGCCGTCGACTTTAAAACAAGCGCTTAGTGGGAGGCAACCCACCGGTTTTGTATCTTTATCCTTATCTTTTTATTTTTATGCATTTGCTTTTATCTTTATTTTCTTGTTTTTGCATATCATTTGCGGAATTTCCCACCTTGAACTCTCTTTGGAAGATTCAATTTACATTGAGGACAATGTAAAGTTTAAGTGTGGGGGAGCATTTATATGTTTTAGTTTGTTTTATGCCTTTAAAAAAAAAAAAAAAAATCAGAAAAATAGAAAAAACCAAGAAAAAAATTGTGCTTTTTGAACTCCGAAATCTAGAAACTTGTGCCTTTAGGATGACACCATTAGTGGATGGAACCATTTTGAATGCAGGAGTTGAGGAACCAATTAACTAAAAGGGAAGAATATAGCTCAGAAATCACAAATTAACATGATAGTTGTTACCATATCTCGGAATATCACCATATCGCATTCTATTTTTATTTTTCCATATTTATCTATTGTTCTCTAAGTGCTTTGGTGGGTCACTAAACATCGACGTGTTATTACTTGCTAGGATGAAATAGAGTGGTTGAGTTACAAAAAAAAAAAAAAAAAAAAAAAAAAAATGAAAAAAAAAAAAAAAAAAAAAAAAAAGAGACCGACCAATTAGACCAAAACGGAATAAGAATGACACTTGGGAATAGCAGTATGTGTGAAACGTAGTCCCTGTCTCCTTCGCCTAAACAAGCGTGGAATGCGGGATCCAAGGCAACTATCATGTACTTGTCGACAAGAAGCATGCGCTTGGATCCAAAAGATCTAATCATGTTGTCTAAAAAAAGAGAAATTGGAAGTTTGATCCAATCAAAAAAAAAAAAAAAAAAAGAAGAAATTATTATTGTGTTGAATAAAGTCACTTTTGGTTCCCTTGTATATGCCAATTGATTTGATGTAGCATTCAAAGACAAGTAGCTCAATCCAATAGGATTAGGTTCATCTTAGCAGTGACCTTCAGACAGTTATGGGAAACATCGAACACTTGTGAATATTCGCCAACATCTACATCTATATCCATCTTCTTAATCTTTTCATTGTGATTGTGGTTTGTTAGTTTCCGAGTATTGTGGCTTGTTCGACTATCTAATTAGAGTTTATTTACTAATAATTGAATTAAATTTGCAAGGTACCTCCTCCTGTAGTCAATTTGGATTCGTTCATTGATTTGTCACAAATAGACGGAGTTTGAAATATAGGTTTTGTAGGTATATCTCTAGTAAACCTTCACGAGACTATAACTCGTCCACTAGGGACACCTAGGGGTTTAAAGGCTTGTTATTTATGCTAAAAATGACCGTAGCCTCGACGACACGGAGTTGTTGTATTTTATTGTTTTGTTTGATTTGCTCGAGGACTAGCAAAGTCTAAGTGTGGGGGAATCTGATAGGTGTCTAAAACACCTAATTTACTATCTAGTAGTTACGCTTTCTTTGCTATTTTTCTTGTGAATTATGTACTTATGTTTTGGTTTTGAGTATTTAGGTACTTTGGAGTCATTTGGACCAAAAGAAGAGAAAGACGTCGAAATGGGGCGTATTGGCTTACGCGCTTGAAGCTTATGTCAACAAATCGGAGATCAAGGACTTGAAATGGAGGTTGTGTGCTGGCAATATGAACGGGAGCTGCTGAGCATCTGAGACTATATGAAGTTATTATGAAGTGGTCTTAACATTTGCCAAGTAGGTGTAGTGGGCCAGTAAATGGTTAGTGGACCTGACCACAAGGGTGCCGCATGTGTGAGCTTGTAAGAATCTCGGAGAAATGAAATTTAGTATTTCATTCGTCATCGCCCAAGAAGAGCCAAGCTCTCTCCGTCGGAGTCTCTTTATTCTTGCTCTATCTAGTTGCCGTTATTTCAAGTTTTCTTGGGCAGATGAAACAAGTTTCCGATGGGTCTTCTCGGAGGTGTAGCAAACACCGAACATATTGTATGATTCAGGAAAGATGGGTTCTGTTGGAATCGGCAGGAGGAGATGTGAAAGCTATGGTTTCGAACCAAGAGTATTCCGTCGTATGAATGTTGGACTCGTAAATGTTTATGGAGTGAATGGGTTTGTGATTGAATTCATCTTTGTGCGGGGAAGGAGTTGTGAAATCCCCAATATACAGCCAGTACACAACATTCACTGAGTCTGGGATACACACAAGACGTGTTTGAAAAATGGCACGAACCAGATTCGATGCAAATATTTGTCACTTGGTTCCTATGCCAAGTTTTGTCGTGGGTTTACGAAGAGTCGGGAAGAGTTTAAGCCGAGAAAATTACCGAAAAAATTGATATCTCTGCCATCGAATGTGCATCAATGGAGCGACTTGGAGTTGGTTTTACGTGAGTCTATGGGTGTGAAGAATACGCAGAACGGCAGGTTGTTGCAGCTGAGCTGCAGTATGGAGCTGCGAGTTGAAGCTGCAGGTGCAAATGCAAGTGCAGTTGAGAACCAAGGAGTAGAGGTGGAGTTGTTATGCTCAAGTGAAGTGAGCTGCAACTGGGCAATGGACTGTAAGGCTATGATGCTGGTGCTGCAATGAAACAAAGGGAGTGAAGGAAATCTTTGGTTTGAGAGTATGCGGGCGAGGCTATGGAACTGGAGCTTAGGGTGATAGCGGGTGGTATTACAAGGAGCCGAGAATGAGATAATAGTGGACTGAACTCGGAGTATTTACTCGTGGCTATGTGCGATTGCGGATGAAATTGAAGCGCAATGCCCGTGTAAGCTCAATTGCGGGTTAGCGGTGATGGTGTCGGAGGTGGAGTTTCAAGATTTGAGCCGGGAAGAATGAATGTCTTGGATTTGTTTTAGCTGAGTGATTCAGTGATGGCAATGCGGTGGTCGATGGAGGAATTGTCTTGCTAAAGATTCGAGAAATGGTTCGGCATGGATCTTTGAGAAGGTAAACATTGCGGTTTAAGATGATGCTGGTGAAGCTCATATCAGTGGTAGTTTCAAGCCAATGGGAGATAGAGATTGCAGTGACTGGCTGCAGAAATGAAGTTGAACAGGGAGGCCTGAGCTGAGATGTTGGGCTGCAGGCAGTGTGTTGAGCTGAATTGCAGGTGCTTGGTCGATTGCTGGTGGCCTGAGGAGATGAAAGCAGTGAGGCAATTTGGAGGCGATTGGTGATGGTAATGTGTCTTTGTAAATGGAGAAACATGAATGCGAGATGAGTAAGTACGAGGTTGTCGGCGGAGTTGCGATTTGCGGAGCTAACGGAAGAGTTATGTATGATTGAAGTGTCTTTGTGGCTCAATGAAATGCAAGATAGGAATGGAAGCGTGTTGCTTGTACGCAAGCAATTGCAGAGCCGAGGAATGGCCCGAGATTTGCAGTCGTGAATGGATTGCGAGGCATGGATAGTTGCCAAGGAGGTCCTGGTGGTGCTTGAAAAGTATGATGGGATTACAGTGGCAAAAATGCAAACGCAGAGAGCTTGAACCGAGCGAGTGGATGGTATCTTCGCTTGTGGTGATATGATGAGCTAGTGAAAATTGGCCCGAGATTGTTTTGAACAAGACCGCACCAACAGTCTGAAAACCGAGCAAGAATGGCAAGCCGGTGGAACTAGTTCCGGTTGTCGGATTTTGGAACCGTAAGTGGGAATCGCAATATTTCGGTGAATCGCGAGGGGGTACGAGTCGGATGCAAGAGTCGACAATGGGACATATGAGTTACGCGTCACGCTTTTGGGCGCGTTTCGCAAGAATTCAAGAATTGGATGGTTCATATGTGATGTATTGCTTTGAATTGTGAGTGTTTGAACTGCAGAGAAGGACAAGTGAGTTGCTGCGAGTTATGGTAGCCGGAGGCAAGTCCAGTGACTGGAGATGATTTTCCGATGACCGGATTTCCGGGACCGGTGGTCGGATTCGGTGATGACGTCATCAATTCCGGCGACACTTTTCGGACCCAAAATTCCAGAGACATATTTTTCACTCCTGGGCTTGGTGGACCAACTTGGAGACGGGTTTTGAGAAGAATTAACCTAATTTTGGGAAAGTATCCTTATGGGGAGAAAAGCCTATAAATAGAACTTTTTCTTTAAACCTAGATATATCTCCCTTAGGGAGAACTCATACTTTTGGTTCTAGGGTTTAGAAACATGATAGGTTTTCTCCTTCTTCTTGCTATGAACTCCTATGCCATGAGTAACTAAGTTTTTATTATTGGTTGAAGATGTAGTTGGATTTTGCAACCAAGTTATGATTTTTATGAATTAGTTTTCTCTCAATATTATCGTATGATTTCTACGGGTTACAATAATTGCATGATTGATGGATTGCAATATGATTGAATGTTTGTTTAGTCGAGTCTAAAATTGATTGAACTCACATCCATATCTATAGCTATTTTAGGGTTTTCATCGAGCGATAACCTTGAATACGAGTAGCATGATATGATTAGGGTTTGTAGTGATATATCCTCGTAATCATATGTAGAAATTGACCTTTGTTCGAATTGTTTGCGCAATGTATTACAATTGCATTGATTAGCCTATTTCTGAAACTTAATGCTCCTAGGAATTGAACTTGATTAGCGCAAGGCGTTAGGTTATTCTTTAGGTAGATTTCACATACGCAGCCCTAATGTGTGTGTTGATAACTTAAGAAATTTACGGAGTATTCTTGCAATAAGGTATTCTATGGCTTTTGATGATAGCGAGATTAAATACGAATTCTATTCATATATTCATAAACTTGTTTACAATTGAAGATGAAACCTTTATCCAATATTTTCACATTCTTGATTTGCGTGCTTTGTTTATTTGCTTTTTGTTTATTTTTATTTACACAATCAGAAAACCTCCCGGTGTTTTATATAGGAAACCATAACATATTGACAACCAAGACCTCTCTGTGGGATCGATCCTTTCTTGCCCTTGCTATATTTATATTTTGAGTAGTAAGAAAGTGTAATTATATTTGTGTCGGCTGACAACCGGTCATAAGTACATGGGTGTTTTAGTCTTTTCAGCTCCCAAAGACTACCACCAAATCTCAAATCTTTTTCTCAAAATTGTGAACTTTCATTAGGCTATATACGGTGACTTTGTGTCATTATGGCTCGTGATTTTTTTTTCCAATTTGAAGAAAAAGATTGGATTTTGGTGTCCCAAATAGATTTCAATCAACAATGAAAGGACTAAAGTAACCCTCAGCATTTTCAATCACCTCTGAAACTGTCGTAAATACAACAGAAACGGAAGGGTAATAGCGTAAATTTAAAAGACTGAAAAAAGGACACGGAGGTTAGAAATATGTCAGTTGTTGAGGGTGTTTTGGTAAACAAACGAGTAGAAGTCAGTGGGTCGAACCACATTTTCAAAGGTAATTTAGGTGTTTTGAGTTGCTGATGGATGAAGAATGAAAGGGAATTGTTATCGTGGAGTCAATTGAATTGTTATCGTGGAGTCAATTTCATTCAGAATCAAAGGTAATTTAGGGTTTCTTATTTGATTTTCTTTTAATTTGAAATTGAGTATGAATTGATGATTTATTTCATGGGTGTGCTTAAATTCAAGTTGTAGTAATTGTATGTGGTTAAGCTTTTGGCTCTTTGTACCATTGAGTTCCACATAATCTTAAGAAGTGTGGAATAATATACCGCTGAGAGTTGATCCACCCAGAAACATGTGTATTGTGTCCATGTATAGTTTCGATTTGGAGCTATGTTGCGTGTGTGTGTATTGTCCATGTATAGTTTTGATTCAGAGCTAGGTTGTGTGTAAATGATCATTCGGAGTAGTATGTATTTTTGAGGTTGTACTTTGATCTGTATTATTCGCCATAAATGAAGATTGATTTTTGTTTATTTAGTTTAACAAGGTTATGAGATAACTTTGCCAGAGATGAAACATCACAGTTTATAGAACGCCTAGATATGAGCTAATTTTGCCAGAGATGAGCTAACTTCGCCATAAATGACGGGTTATAGAAGCTTTTCCCGGTTAAAAAGAAGAAAAAACAGCAAAAATGGTTACAGCTTAGTAACTTGTACGTGAGGTTGAAATATCTCACTGGGGAAGCCTACAGATTACAGAGCACTATGCTCTGGCCCACGCTGGTGTACGTCATAAGGGCGTCTTCTCAAGGTTAGTTATTAGTTTAAGAAAAGGTTTTCATATCATTTGTCGTGTAAGTATCGGTGGAATTATTGCACTCTAAATGCCCTTAGCTTATTGTATTATGGCATGTTTACTTCATGAAGCCAGATAATTTAACATCCTATGAAGTCTTCTAATGTTTCGAAAGAAATTCAGTTTACTTTTTTTACACTGTTGGTTTGCGGTTGTTTGTGTTATTTCTATTTCTAAATTGTTATCTTTCCTAATCCTTTGAACTCTTCATTCTTCCAGGGTTGAATATCAATCTAGGCCATCGATGCGTATCCTCATTTAAGCAGCTAATTTCAATACTTCCCCCTCGAGTGCACTCCGTCTACTATCGCGATGGGATTGGGAACATCTCAACATCACACTTGCGTACTAGTAATTCAAAGGTTTCTTAAACATCTTACATGTACTGCACAAATTTCTTACTAAGAAATTGTTTCATTAAATTCTTTAATAAATTACTCTAACTGGATTTTCTGTTACAGTCCGAGCTTGAAATAGAGCCACGTTATCCATTGTTTGGAGGATGGAAAGCCACTTTTGTTATTGGGTATGGACTACCATTGGAGGACTTCCTTTTCGAGTCATCTGATGGCAAGCGTTACCTTAATTTCACTTTCGGATGTCCCCTTGTTAGTACCGTGGTTGACAAATTTACCATGAAGGTACAAAATAATATCATATATAGTTGTGTTAGGCTCTTAATTTTATTCTTATTGGTTCCTTTCGTCCATGATCTATTAAGTGATATGGAAATGAAAGACGTACAATTACCTGTTTTACGTACCGGTTGATTGTATATACATTATGCATCAGGTGGTGTTTCCCGAGGGATCAAAAGATCCATCTGCTATCATTCCTTTTCCTGTTGAGCAACATCTCGAGGTATTTCTTTTCTTGCACAGTATTACTGACTTACTGTTTAGAGCAGCTAGAACATTTGCATATTTTTTGTTGACGACACGAGGTACTCATTCGATCACCCATATCTGAAACATTATATCTTTGTGGAACTCTTGCAGACAAGGAGATTGCTTATAAAATATTCAGGTGCTTTTTTGGCTGGATTCCGGTGATTAAGGAGATTGCTTATAAAATTATTGCTTTAAAATTTCACTTTCCAAATTTACAAGTCCGACTCCATACCATTACGGCGGAACTAAATTGCGAGTACAAATTTAGTTTTGGGTCAATTTTTTCGGTCGGCCGTCCCACCGTTGCAGCGGTCATCTAGTTAGGTTTCAATTTACAAAAAAAAATGGCCATAGAAGAGACTCCCTCCCTACGGGCCCTCGGTCGGTCGGCCCAAATATAAAAATATGGGGTAAAACTGAGAAAACAGATTCCGGTGGAATGTAACGTATAAATGATGTCACAATAAAGTCGTAAATCAAAATGACTGAGAAAATTATAAAGAAGTCGAACATTCGTGATTTTTCCCTTGGCAAATAAGGAGAGACAAAAGGAAGACATAAATGTTGCACAAAATTGGTTAAAAAGATCAAAATTAATAATTTATGGGTGAAACGGACATGTAAAATTTGATACTGTTTAAATGGACGAAATTGTAAAAATAGTCAGGATGTAAACAGTTTCATCCTGCCCATTTTCAAATATTTTTTCTTATTTTTAATTTACACATGATGCATCCAGTTTCATCCTAGCTATTTTTTAAGTTTAAGCCAGGATGAAACCAGTTTCATTCATGCTATTTTTTTGTGTCCATTTCGCCCAATATAATTTTTACTTGTCCATTTGAACCATGTTTTAAAAATATTTGGACAATTAACCCAATTTCTCTAAATGTTGGTACAATGTCCTTGCATCGGTTTAATTGATTTAAATCAATCAATTACATGACATAGCCAAGGAAAAAGAAACGAAAATCAAAAGGAAGAAACGTAAACAACCAACAACGTTTACGGGCCTGAGAAGCAAATCGCAATTATCGATACAATAACGTCACACCAACTCTGGAATTGCGGGTTGAATGTGCCTCGTTATTTCTTCTTGAAAAGTAGCTGTGAAACCATCCATTCATCTCCGTTGTTCAATGAGAATTGTTCATACCCTCCGATACAAGATGTCCTAATGTGAGTAATGACGCCATTCACTGCTTCGTGGCTTCCACCAAATCCAGGTAATAGAATTTCTTTTGCAGATTCCATATTTAAATCTAGCTTCTTTCTCCATGCATCCCTGCAGCCAAGAGGAGGAATGAATTTTACTTCAAAAGAGTAGAAAAGTATGAATTTGGCATCAAAAGTATTAATTTCTTACATAGAACGAGCCATGTGCATTCCGTTAACAACCCAATGATCCAGAACTGAAACATCATCCTGCAAATAGATATTATTGACATTAGAAAATATACTACTATAAAAATTGAACATTTATTTGTTAATGACGTACTTGAGCTTTAATTACCTGGAAATAGAGGAGACTATCAGCAGATAGTATTGTAGCACAACCCGGGGGAAAGATGTAACCAGAGTACCAGTCGTCCTCATCGATTGCCTAAACAAGTCGAGCTTTAAATTAAATTCCCATAGGTAACTTAAAAACTCCCCAAACTACAACTCATGAAATTCTGACCTCAAAAAAGTGATTAAATGTTTTATGGCAGATATGATCCACAAAGAGAAGGCTATCTTCTGTCATCCAAGTTGATAGTTTCTTCATGAATAGCTGTATGTTTTTCATGTGCTACAAAACATGACAAGTATTCAGCTTTCATATGCGGCGTTCTACGTTTCTCTCTATCTTAATTGGATACAAGTGCTCATGAGAATGAGTATACCTCTACGGCCCCAATTACAAGTATTTGGTCGTATGTCTTGTCAGATTCGTATTGAGTAACATCTGCCAGTATGACGTCCACGTTTCTCAGCCCAAGCTTCCTATATATGAAAAGATATCGAATAGTTAGTGCAATACCACTAGTCGTCAGAATGTTGTCGTTTACTCATAAAGTTAACTTACTCTGCTTGTTTGAGTATGTAATTGACTTGTTCCTTTGAATTAGTGAGCCCCGTAACATGACAATTCTTATATTTCTGAGCAACGTGTAGAACTAGACCACCTTGACCGCAACCGATGTCGAGAACAGTTTGTCCATCTTTGATTTGTGCTCGCTCGCAGTATAAGTCATGTGAAGCTTCTTCTGCTTCGTCTAAAGTTGCTAACTCATGTTTGAAGTAACACCCACTGCGTTGATTATTATAAGATAATGATCAGAATCTATATGATAGAAAACATATATAGTGCATGGCAATATGAAAATGTTGCGTGTTGTACCTTAGTTTCATACTTTTTCCGTAAACTGCTTCTAAGAATTCTGTTGGTAATTCATAGGTTTCCTTGTTCATTGTCTCAATCTCTCCTGACATATCCATCTTTTTCAAGGCTACACGGGAAAATGATTTTATCAGACAGCCAATAATATAGTTAAAACAAATAAATTGTATTAATTAATGACTTGAGTTCGAAACTCGTTAGCATCACATTTTTTATCGATCAAAATAAACAAAAAAGATAAGTTGTAGTAGAAGGGAAGTGAGAAATATGCATACATTTAATGAAGTCAAGGTTGAAGGAGAGTTGTTCTTGATGAGATGATTTATAACCCCATTGAAGACGTTTCTCGAATTGAAACTTAATCAGTTTCTTCAATTCCTCATCCTTGATCTCTCCTTTTAACAATCTCCCTAGAGTTTCCGTTGCTGATTCCTTCGTCTTCACCTCTTCTATTGAACCCATGATGACACAATCTAGGCTGGCTAGGAAGAGAAACTAAATGAAATACTAATTAAAGAGAATGAGAGATGTGGTGTGTTATGAACAAGAGCTACTACATGGTTTATATAGAGATCAATCGGTTTTTCATGGCACAACACAACACTCTAAAATGTCAGAACAACAAGCCATATAAAAATTAGCGCGCCATAACACGGTGCACGAATTCCCCGCAAGTTGTATTTTGCTAGGCTAATTAACACACCGCACAAGCACAATACAAAACCGGCTTCTAGAAGTAGACGAATTCCGTGTGTAACTTGTGGACGTCTAAACTACTTATGGTTTTGATTTTGTATACTTACTTGCGGAAGATAAGTTTTCCAACCCTACCACAAGGACTAGAAATGGTACCATTATTGATGGCCGGCCTATTATTGCCTTCACAATAAATGAACAGGCAACAACAAGTTAGCAATTTGGACACTGAGAATGTGACTTGTGGTACGTTTAAGGCATTGAGCCCCACATTTCTTTCATAAGGTTATATTCCCCAATTTTTTTTTGAAAACAACAGTAAATCATGGAGGTAAAATTGTGAAAAAGGCTATGTGACTCGAAAGTAAATGTTTACAGTAATAAATCTACTGCCGACTCTTTTCATGGCTACAAGGATAGTTTTTTTTGTTTTTTTTTTTCCTTGCTAATATCATTTCCAACCTTATCACAAGTGTGGTCTAAGATTGAGATATTTAAGTCCCTGAGAGCCAGAGCCAGAAAATATCTGAGATGATACAATGAAGAATTTAACATCTGTAGTGTGACCGTGCTATAAGATATAGGCAAAATCTATTCAACTGGACGAGACTAATCGTGACCCTTGAGTTGGGTTAAACATTACATCTAAAAAATAGTTTGACGCTCGTAACGATGTAACCTTCTTTGCAGCGCCCTTGTACCGTTCCGGGTCGCACTAGTTACGGGCGGGGACCAAATATTTTGAGGACACCAATCCTCACTAATCGTCAAAAGTAATGGAGAAAACAACCTTGTGCTTTAATTTTTTATTTTATTTTATCAGAAAAGAAGATGTATTAGATGGACAAATTGAGGATAGTTGTTCAACAATTAATCCGAGACATTGAATCCTCTACTATATTTAGCTGCTTTATTAGCCTAGCTATTAAAATTTCTACTAATTAACGACGCCAATTTTGACATCAAAATCACTTAGAAGAGTGATTAAACCAGCTAATCTAATACATGATGTAATTAAGAATGGAAATATCATTGTTAGCATCACTTCTACGTAAAGGAAAAAAAAAAAAAAAAAAAAAAAAAAAAAAAAAAATCTTAAACAACGTGTTAGCATCACATGGGCGCAATTTAACCCATTTGGATGAAGTGTGTTTGTTTCTCTATAAAATCTTAAACAAATGTTGCTACCGGAAAAGATATTTTGGGGGCACCGACAAGAAATACCCACGTTTTTGTAGAAGTAGCGGCAGTAGGAAAACGTAATCTTTTTGGTTCCATTCCTCCTCCTTTTTATTCTTCTTCTTCAGAGAGAAGAACTGAGGACATTCGTTGCTCTGGTTTGTTAATCGACAAAGGTGGGTCTATAAAAACATATAAACCTCAATATTGGAGTAGCCTTGATAGATAGATTTTTACAATGGATAATATGGATTCAAATCATTCAACTCTTCTCTTAACAAATATAGATAAAGATGAAACTTCACCAGTAACGTTCATCAGAAAATTATGGGAAGAAAATAAAATGGTATGGTACATAGCTGGACCAACAATTCTAACTTCAATCTTTCAACTCTCTCTCGGTTTCGTTACTCAAACTTTGGCTGGTCATATTGGTACTCTTGAACTCGCTGCTGTTGGTCTTCAAAACTTGGTCATTTCCGGTTTAATCTTTGGAATCATGGTATTATTCCTTTCTCTCACACGCTCCCTGATTAATTTTTCGAAATTGATTTTAAAGCTTTGGGTTTAATAATAAATTCTAAACAATTAAAAATTATGTATTCTGTGCAGATGGGGATGGGAAGTGCCTTGGAGACATTATGTGGACAAGCTTATGGAGCAGGAAAAATGAAAATGTTAGGGATTTACTTGCAAAGATCATGGGTGATTTTACTTGGAACAGCAGTACCACTGACCTTGATCCCTATATTTGCAAAACCATTATTACTATTGCTTGGTCAAAATAGAGATATTGCGGAATTGGCTGGTACATATTCAATATGGATGATACCAGAATCGTATATGTATGCATTGAATTTTCCGATACAAAGGTTTTTACAAGCTCAAAGTAAAGTAAAGGCATTAGCATGGATTTCATTTGCGGTAATGGTATTTCATATACCATTGAGCTGGTTTTGTATCATGAAATGGGGTTTAGCTGGAGCAGCTGGCTCTTTAAATCTTTCATGGATTCTAGTTGTGATTCTTCAGTACGCTTATATTGCCTCCCCAAGTTGCAAGGACTCTTGGACTGGGTTTTCATGGTTGGCGTTTTCTGATTTGCTTGGATTCCTTTGGTTGTCTTTGGCTTCATCTGTCATGCTCTGGTTAGTATATATTTAATCTCTTGTTCCAAATAGTAAATTTGTAGAGTTATTTTGTAAGAGGCGGGTCATCGAAACATGTCTAGTACAGATAGTACGTTGGGATTATTTGATGATGAATTAATTTTAAGACAAGCCAAATTATCTAACCAAGTTCCCTTAGATTTTGTTCGTGTTACACTGTTTTTGTTTATCTAAAAATAGTTTTTATTTTTTACAGCCTGGAGTACTGGAATTATATGGTTTTGATTATATTTGCTGGGTTACTTAAAAATGCTGAAGTAAAAGTAGATGCTACCTCCATTTGGTACGTTCGTGCTTTAACTTTGGATATTGAATGCCTTAATGCCGTCTGTATCTGGACTAAAACTGCTCCATATAGGGATGCGATTCTTCTTTAGCATTTTCTCAGCGGAAAATGGGTCATTTGTCCAAAAATTTTTAAACATGGTTCAAATGGACGAGTAAAAATCATTATGGGTGAACTGGACAAAAAAAAAAAAATAGCAAAGATGAAACTGGTTTCAATCCCGGCTTAAACTTAAAAAATAGCAAGGATGAAACCTGGATGATTCGATGTAAATTAAAAATAAGAAAAAGAATTTGAAAATGGGTAGGATGAAACCTGGTTAAATCTAAAAATTTATTTTTATATTTTTGTCCATTTAAACAGTATCAAAATCTAAATATCTTTTTCACCCAGGAATTATTGATTTTGGTCTTTTTAACCAATTTTGTGTTTTCTCAACCTCATCCCTTAAAAGGGTTCGACTCCGGTAAAAGACAAAGCGTTTTCCTCCTCTAGCATTTGTAATTTTGTATTGATTTTTCGTTTCTTTCCGGTTGACAGTATGAATATTCAAGCATTGATATTTATGGTACCTCTGGGATTTATTGCTGCCGTCAGGTATTCATTTGTTCATATATACTAATAAAACATCAAGTCTAGCCAGCTGGTTTCAATTCATTTTGTTCTCTAGCTAATCTCATTTGTATTATGTTAGTGTAAGGGTCTCGAATGAACTGGGAGCAGGAAATGCAGCAGCTGCTAAATTCTCTGTCTGGGTCACAGTCTCAATTGCGCTAGTCACGCAGACTGCTTTCAGTCTCCTATTTTATATCACAAGAAACAGCTATCCGAAACTGTTTACAGATGACAAGGCTGTTCTGAAAGAAGTCAGTATGTTAACTGTGTTATTATGTACCTCAATCTTCTTAAGCAGCATCCAACCCGTTTTATCAGGTTCGTATAGTTAAATGGATGAGAGCTTAATAGTTATGAACAAAAAAAAAAACTGTATCCAAAAATTCAAGTCACCTCTCATTTCAACTGTACCTGAATCAACAGGTATGGCCGTTGGAGCTGGTTGGCAAGGTTCCGTGGCCTATGTAAACGTCGTGTCCTACTATCTCATCGGGTTGCCCATCGCAATCTTTATGGGATTCAAATTAGATTGGGGTTTAAAGGTAAGTTTCAAACTCTGTTACTTCCTCCTTTTGTGTCAAGAAAATACGTTTTCCCTAATATGAACATCAAATTACATTGAAAAAACTGATCTAATTGCCTTTAATTTTCTTGTTTGAAACGGCTGAAAAAATCTCTATGTTTATATCATTGAAGGGAATTTGGGGTGGCGTACAAGTTGGGGTTGGTCTTCAGACGATCATTCTCTTAATAATGGCTTGGCGTACGGACTGGGATAAAGAGGTGAGTCTTGCTATGATGTTCGATTATATATATCTCTCTTTTATTTCTTGTGGAAATATTAACATTTCTTGAAACTGTTTTATCAGATTGAATTATCGAAAGAGAGAATTTCAGATGCTGTGGGTTCAAATGAGTATGCACATGTCAGTGATAAAGTCATTGGGAATTCTTTATCCATCTAAAAAAACTAAAAAGACTAGAAGACAAGTAAAGAATTTTGTGCTACTTTGTGCTTCTTCATTATTTTTAAGGGTATGTAGACTTAGAGTCCCAATTTTGTGACCAGCTTTGAGTTTGGGTCCTAGACCGTCGTTGACCGTCTTGACCGTTATCAAAATAAATTTAACTTTAATTAATTTACACGCTGATCTTGATGCTTATGCATGTTCTTCTTGTTGTATTCGAACCTTACAGTAATACTGCCGACCCTTTTATAAGGTTGGGCTTGTACATGTGCTACAACTTTTGACTATCTCGAATCTCGATGGTCCTGCCATTTTCATGGCTTGAAGCTGCATAAGAAGTTGTTGCTGATATATCATTTCCAACCCTATCACTAGTGCAATATATGATGGAGATATTTGAAGGGGAGTCCAAAGAGCTAGCAAAAAATTTGACATGATAAAATGAAGATTTGTAGCGCGACCATGCTATAAGATATAGGAAAAATCTATTCAACTGGACCAGACTCGGGACTCTTGAGTTAAAAGTCAAAGTTAACATTTAGGTTCTATGAAATTTATAATCGGTGGTATTTAGGAAAATTTGGGATGAGATTCATGAGAAATAGGAAAAACCTACCAAACCCTTATGCCCATTTGTTACAAAGTTTGGGAGTCTAACATCAAGACGGGACCACAACAACATTTGGCCCAACTCAAAAATGGCTTAAATTATAAAGTGGTTGACAGTTAGGTCATAAGGTAGTAGGGCTGTGTAAAAAAACCGGGACCGCGGATTTCACTTGTATTCGTCTGTAAAAGTGCGGGTGAAACCCAATCCGCATGAGCTATGGGCCGGACACGGGTGAGAATATCAAATCCGCACGTTTATACGGTTTGATTGTGGTTAGACTTTGCAATCCGCGGATTTACCCGCACCGTAGGGCAGTAAGGTTTTATAATGAGCGGCTAACTCGTTATTGTTTGCAAATGTTACCTTGATATATGTTGCGTAAGTTGTTAGTGTCTAGTTAAGAAGTAGTGAATTCTTAGTGCTAATAAGGCCACTTACTATCTCACTGCTGCTGTCAGCATACCTTCGAGTTGCATCTACTAGAGAAACAAATTAGAAGTGATGTGCGAGTTTGAATATCATTATCATTTCTTTTTCTAGAAGGTGCACTCAATTATCACTTACCTTCATACAGGATTCATTTTTTTGGTCCATACAATAAGGACGTATTATAGGCTGTTTAGCTTTATCAAATAGACACGCACTTCCTGGCATGGTTGGAAAAGAAAAATTGATTTAGTTGGGGTCGTTCCTTGGTTTTACTTCATCTGGTAGATGAAGGAGAAGGAGAAGTGGTTGACATGGTTTAGGAGTAGTAATTACCATAATTCACTTTAGACATCACCAGCAACTTACCATAATTCCCATGCAGTATAGTTTTTTTTTTTTTTTTTTTCCTAAAGAAAAAAACTAAATCCTTGGTGAATCCGTAGCCGGCCCGTATCATCCGTTGATCCGCAGATGTGAAATCCTCGGGTGATTGGGCCGGACACGGTTGGATTTTCCAAATCCGCAACTTTGACGAATTGGACGCGGGTAACCCCTAATCCTCAACTTTGACGGATTGGCCCAACTGCACCCGGCTGTTGCAAATGTGAACAGAATGTGAAAGCACTGCCGCAAATGGCAACAGAATGTGAAAGCACAAAATGTGCATCTTGTGAGTGCGTATGGAATCACGTCGTTTTTGTTTAACCCGTCCAAATTTTCACCCTAATGTGACAAGCCTTAAATCTGAAGTCATACGAGCCCACGTTGCATGGTGAGCGTGACACTCGATAAAAAAACTAACTTTGGGCAATAGTAAACCTGTTGAGGACACTTGGCGAAATTCTTTTGGTCGAATAATTTAAACTTAGGTTGCACTAAGTTTACATCAAGTATTTAACAAGCCAAAGGATCAGCTAGCAGATTTTAATTATTCAAGGCAAGTTCAAATATTTGATGAGATATTTAAGGATCTCACATATAATGAAAATCAGAATAATTCAAATTCGGTTAATTCTATGAGTAATTCTAGGAGAGTAAACGCAGAAACTATTCGGAACTACTTGGAAAATGGAGCGGGTCATATTGTCAGTGAAGACAAAGATGGGAGTTGGATATTTGTCTCGAAGCCCAACAGCCACATATCAAATCGTAACATGGATGAGAGCTGGAATAATGAACACAGACTCAGCGGCTTACGTGATGAGGAAGTTTCGGTGAATGGAAGCATTGAAGAATCGGATCAGTCAGAAAAACAAACTAGTGATTCGACAGGAAGCAGTAGAAAAGAAATGGAAGATGATATTGTAAAAAACCTGAACTCGACAAAGAATAAAGGTGTAGGGGAAGATGAAGCCATAGAAAAGACTGTTAACTCATTTGTAAACTTGGCCTGCAGTTATGGTCACATAAGCAATGAGCAACAGATATCTCTTAAAAAGAATATGACTAATCTTGTATTGAACTACCAGAAAAGGTTCACAAGTCTGAATGATGACTTGGAACAATTTTCTACAACAAAGGAGAGGGAGAAAGGGATTACAGAAGAAAATATCTTAACTCAAGAGAGAGAAGAATTGAGAGGAACTGACACAAGGGAGATGAAAGGTGGAGATGGACTTTAAAATCATCAGCTACAATATAAGAGGTTTGAACGATTTTGATCATATTACTTCTCTGAAGAATTTGATTAACATTCAACGATGTGCTGTTTGTCTTATTCAGGAGACAAAAATAATGAAGTTTTCCAACTGGTTCATTAGGCAGCTTTGGTATGATGACTGTTTTGATTGGTCTTATATACCGTCTGTAGGAGCCAGTGGTGGAATATTAACAATATGGGACAGCACTATGTTTAAAAAAGAAAATGAAAGGGTTGGTTTCAATAATCTTTCGACTCTCTTGAATCTTAAGGTTAATGGTTTCAAATGGGCTGTAACAAATGTTTATAGTCCTTGTGATTATAATGATAGAGCTAAATTCTGGGAGGATATGGAAGAAGTTAGACATTGGTGGCCTGGTCCAATTTGTTTTGCTGGAGACTTCAATGCAGTTAGAGACGATTCAGAAAGAAACAAAGGAGAAGCTGATAACAGGAACTCGAGTTTCCTTAACAACTTTATCATGAAGCAGGAATTGGTGGATCAGCCGTTAATTGGTGGTGCTTATACCTGGTCTAATAATCATGTTGAACCTTTACTATGTAGGTTAGACAGATTTCTTTTCAGTGTGGAGTTTGATGAAGCTATTCCTAATGCAATTCAGATTGCTTTAACTAGGACAATATCTGATCATAATCCTCTCATGGTCAGTACAAATATTCAGACTACCAGTAAACCTTATTTTAAGATGGAAAAGAGTTGGATGGAACACAAAGACTTTGTTAAGAAGGTGGATGACTGGTGGAATTCTATGATTTACAATGGTAGTGCAAGTACAATCTTCTTTCTCAAATTACAAAATCTCAAACATTTTATTAAGCCATGGGGTAGACTTGAGTTTGGTGCAGTTAATAATGAGAAGAAGCTGCTGACTGAGAAGATTGCTGATCTGAATATTCTAGAGGAAGATGGCCCTTTACAGAGTACACAGTTTGAGGAAAGATTACAATACAAATTGAAGCTGAAGAATATAGAAAATGCAGAAGCCAAGAAATGGCAACTAAGAGCAAAGCAAAATGGTTTTAAATGGGGAGATGCCAATACTGGTTACTTTCACAGAATTGCAAGTTCAAGAAGGAAGAGAAACACTATTGCTAAATTACAAATAAATGGGGTGGATTGTTTTGACCAAACAGTGATAAAAGAGGAGATTAGGAATTACTACATGAATCTGTTTTCTGAGCACAACAGTGTTTATTCTTCTTTGGATTCTTTTCATTTCCCTAAAGTTGATGAAGAGAAGAAGATTTGGCTGGAGAGAAGCTTTTCTGAAGATGAAGTATGGAATATTATTAAGCATATGGGAGCAAACAAGTCACCAGGTCCTGATGGTTTCTCAGCAGAATTTTACAAAAAATGCTGGAATACAATTAAGAGTGATTTCATGAAGATGGTTGATGATTTCTTCAGGTATGGGTCCCTTGACTGGAGACTCAATTGTTCTTTCTTAACTCTTATTCCCAAAAAAGAGGATTCTTGCACTCCTAAAGATTACAGGCCTCTTAGTCTCATTGGGAGTGCTTACAAGATTATTTCAAAGCTTCTTACAAACAGATTGAAGATCGTAATGCCATCTCTCATCTCAGATTACCAAGGAGCTTTCATTAGTGATAGACAGATTCTTGATGGTGTTTTGATTGCCAATGAATGTGTGGATAGTAGATTGAAGTCAAAGGAACCAGGTATTTTGTGTAAAATTGATATGGAAAAAGCATTTGATAACATAAATTGGGAGGCCCTTTTCTGCATTCTTCACAAGCATGGTTTTGGTGTGAAGTGGATAAAATGGATTAAATGGTGTGTTTCTTCTACTCATTTAGTGTTTTGGTTAATGGTGGTTCTATCATGAAGTTTAAACCAACGAAAGGATTAAGACAAGGAGACTCATTATCTCCATACTTATTTTTGTTGGTTGTTGAAATTCTTTCTAAACTAATGAATGAAGCTGTTGAGAGAGGGCAAATTCAAGGTTTTAAGGTGGCGGATACCGGGACTCTGATTTCTCACCTACAATTTGCAGATGATACTCTTCTTTTCTTAAATGCTACTTCTGATGAGGTAACAAGATTGTTCATTATTCTCTCTATGTTTGAAACTCTTACTGGCATGAAATTAAATTTGGAAAAGAGTACAATGATTAGTGTTGGAGCGGATGATGTTATTGATACTCTGGCTAAGGAATTGGGTTGCAAAACTGAAAAGTTACCCATAAAATATCTGGGACTGCCAATTGGTGCTAGCTCTAGATGTATTTCTATTTGGGATTCTGTCTTGGAGAGAATGGAGCAAAAGCTGGCTACTTGGAAGAGGAGATACTTGAATAAGGCAGGTAGATTAGTTCTCATAAAACATTGTCTATCAAGTATGCCAATTTATTATCTTTCTCTTTTCAATCTCCCAGTCTGTGTAGAAAAGAAGATGGTGACAATTATGAGGAACTTCTTATGGGGTTCTTCTCTGGAAAAGAGAAAGATGGTGTGGGTAGGATGGCCTAAAATTTGTAAGCCAAAGAAGTGTGGTGGGTTGGGTGTTAGAATCCTTAGGGTAACTAATAAAGCTCTTCTGATTAAATGGGTTTGGAGATATTCAACTCAGAAAAAAGCACTCTGGAGAAGAATTATGCAGCAAAAGATGAAAACTAAAGAAGAGTTTATTCTGCCAACAGTTGATAATACTTCACAATGTAGAAGTTTATGGAAAAATGTCTCTAGAATGGTTCCAGAAATTCAGAACTTAACAAGCTTCAAGCTCAGGAATGGTAAAGGTGTTAGGTTTTGGTTTGACAAATGGCTAACTAATGGTCAAGTTTGAAAGATTTGTTTCAAATGTTTTTGCAAAGATGTTCAAATAAGCAAGCCTCTATTGCTGACATGATCAAAGAAGGAAGATGGTATGGTGAGTTTGTGTCTCCTCTTAACGCAAATGAAAAACTGGAATGGGATTTGATGACAAGAGATCTGGGGCAGATTCCTAACTTAACAGAAGGAGAAGATGAAGTCAATATTCTGGAGAACTTTTCAACAAAGAATTGCTATAATGCAATGGCAGGGAATGAAGAGGATTGTGCCTTCAGTGAGTTTCTATGGACAAAAGGCATACCCGCTAAAGTTAGTTTCATCTTTGTTGGTCGCTTTCAACAATTCTCTTCCTACAAGAGATATTTTAACACATAGAAGAGTCATAACTGACAGTGCTATCTGTCCAATGTGTAATGATGTAGATGAATCAGCCGATCACCTATTCATCCACTGCAAAACTTCTTTTGAGGTTTGGGACTACTTTATAAAAGCTTTTCACATTTCATGGCCTTTACCTGGTACTATATTGAAGCTTTTCGAAGCTTGGAAGTGGAACGTCCTATCAGGCAGATGCAAAAAGGTATGGAATATCTTGCACTATGCTCTTCTTTGGAACATTTGGAAGGAGCGGGGTAACAGAGTTTTTGGAGGGAGGCATAAGTCTGTGTACGAATTGATACTTCTCACCAAACAAACTATTCTTCTGTGGAGCTGTGAACTAGAAACTTTTAAATTTGTTGATAGTAGTCAAGTTCTGCAATTCTGGGAAACTGTTTTACACATGTAATCAAGGCTTTTGCCTTTGTAATTGGTTCTGGACTTTTTACTTTCTTAATATAACCTTTTCATTCGAAAAAAAAGTATTTAACTGGCAGTTAGTAATACCGTCCGTATAAAAGTGGGTGGACAATACTTTTGTCACAATATACACCTAACTAATTTGGTTACACTTTGTTTACACCAAATACTTAACCAGATAATAGAGGTGCCGCCGGATGTAGACAATGTATGTCAAAAACTAAACCTAACTAAGATTTCATCGTATCGAGTTCTTACGTCATAGTTGAGTCTGCCTGCAGCGATCATCATTCTAGAAAAACTTTCCCCTCCAACCTTAAAAATTGTTCTTCTCTGTTGCCCTCCATCTCTCGCTTCTTTCCTTCTCTTTTCTCCTTTAATTTCTTTTATCTTGATTTCTCATTTTGTTATTTATTAACAGGAACGAATAGTAAGGCACATATACGTAGCAACTTAGCTTTCATCAGGTACGATTTTTCATCACTTAGGCCAATTTTTATGGGCATGGCAAACTGTCAAACTCTCAAGTTTGCCATTTTTTCACCCATTATGGAGCTGGCAAACTGGCCTGGCTAAATGGCAAATTTATCACTTAGCCAGATCAGGTCAAGTTTCTAGGCTAATTAGCACGCCTAGACAAATTCCGTGTGTAAGTTTCTAGACAAATTCCGTGTGTAAGTTGTGGACGTCTAGACACAAACGTTCTTTAGTACGCTTAACTACTTATCGTTTTGATTTAGTATACTTACCGGCAGAAGATAAGCCTTCCAACCCTACCACAAGTCACAAGTGCAATAAAACAAACTTATTGCTGCCGCAAGGACTAGAAATGGTACCATTATTGATGGACTATTATTGCCTTCACAATAAATGAAAAGACAACAAGAAGTTAGCAATTTGGACACTGAGAGTGTGACTTGTGGTACGTTTGAGACATTGAGCCCCACATTTCTTTCATAAGGCTATATTCCCCAATTTTTTTTTGAAAACAACAGTAAATCATGCAGGTAAAATTGTGAAAAAGGCTATATGCGACTCGAAAGTAAATGTTTACGGTAATAAATCTAATGCCGACTCTTTTCTGAGGTCATGCCATTTTCATGGCTACAAGATGCACAAGAAAAGATTTTTTTTTTTTTTTTTTTTTTCTTTGCTTATATCATTTCATAAAAAATATCTCAGAATTTAACATTTGTAGTGTGACCATTCAACTGGACGAGACTCATCGTCGTGACCCTTGAGTTTACATCTAAAAAATAGTTTGACGCTCTTGAGACAGACACTCGTAACGACGTACAACGCTCTTGAGCCGTTCAGGGTCCCACTAGTTACGGGCGGGACCAAATATTTAGGGGACACCAATCTTGACTGTTGAATCGTCAAAATCGCCCCAAACCACTTTTGGTCCCAGCAAATAACCATCCCACTTGTAGGAAAAAAAGCCAAAACAAGATTAAGGTACTAGGGACGAGGATTTTCCATTCATACATGAAAACTATGTTTAATTTGCCAACACCCCTAATTGAAGCAAACTTCATTGGCTAACAATGCAATTGCCCGCGCAGACTGACACTCCAAGCTAGTTCAAATGGATATAGAAAGTGCATGGAATTGGTAGCTTTTGCCTTGAACCCTCTATAATAGTAGTCGGCGTGCCAAAGGATTTGACATGCCAACATTCATTTAGTGCAAAGCAAGACACCAACCATAACACAATTGTTTTCCTTGCGAGTGCAGTTCTTATGGTTGTATCAAAGTAAAGACACAGCTAGTTGTTCTCCCTTGGATGATATGGGAGAGAAAGAAAACTCTCTATTTAGATCACAGTAGGATACAAACGTATAGAAAGAATTAGGATTGCATTTACACATAATTAAATAGAAAGGGAAACAAGGATATTTTCCTTAATATCAGCATAATCTTGTTTCCATATTTCGGCTAGGTTTCCTGTTGTGGTTTGAATCTCTTAGCTATAGATGTCGACACAATATCCTTGACCTGTGCCTTAGTCGTAGATGTCGACACAATATCCTTGACACGCCCCCTCAAGCGAATATCTTTGTCAACAAGATTGAACTTGTCTCGTAACAATACAAACCGTGGAGTTGATAGACATTTGGTTAGAACATATGCAATATTATCTTGAGAAGAAATTATTCTCACAATAAGCTCCTTCTTTGAGACCATGTCACGAACAAAGTGAAAATCAATTTCCACTTGTCGACTGCAAGTATGGAACACATGGTTGGCTGTTAAATATGTAGCACCAATATTATCACACCAAAGAGTGGGAGGAGAAGCTAAAGGAATGCTCAGTTCACGAAACAATGAGCAAAGCCAAATGATCTATGCTGATGCATTTGCAATCGCTCGATATTCAGCTTCAGTACTCGATATCAAAACCGTTGGTTGCTTCTTTGTACTCCAAGATATAAGATTATTGTCATAATATATCACATAACCACCTGTAGACTTACGATCGTCTAAAGAACCTCCCCAATCTGCATCCGTAAATACAGAGAGCACTGGAGGAGAATTATGATAAACTTGTAGCCCATAAGAGACCGTATGATTTAGATATCGCAAAATCCGTTTGACTAAACTCCAATGTTCTGTGGTTGGATTGTGCATAAATTGGCATGCTTTGTTAACAACAAACGAAATATCTGGTCGCGTTAGTGTTAAATATTGTAGCGCTCCCACCATGATGCGATAAAGAAAAACATCTTGAAATGGTTCTCCACAATGCTGAGTAAGACGACTACTAGCTGTAATTGGAGAAGAAATGGGCTTCGTATCTTGCATTTTTGTTCGAGTAAGAAGATCAACAGTTTACTTTTGTTGTGAAAGAACCAACCCCTTTGCATTTGTTGTAGCTTCAAGACCCAAAAAGTAATGAAAAATACCCAAATCTTTGATTACAAATTCACCTCTGATAGATGCAATCATTTGAGATACAACAGATAAATCGCTGTCCGTCACTAATATATCATCGACATACACGAGAAGATAAACAACCACATTACCTTTTTGAAATAAGGACAATGATGGATCAGTTTTGGATCCTCGAAAAAAAAAGTGTGAGTAGATACTGGCTTAAACGACTATACCATGCGCATGGAGACTGTTTTAGCCCATAAATAAATTTCTTTAGTCTACAGACATGAGTAGGGTGAGAAGAATGAAGAAACCCGGTGGCTGATTCATATAAACCTCCTCCTCTAGAATGCCATTTAGAAATGCATTATTGAAGTCTAGTTGTCAAATTACCCAATTTTGAGATACAACAAGAGCAATAATTGTACGCAGTGTAGTAAACTTCACTACGGGACTGAAAGTTGTTGCATAATCAACCCCATATTGTTGGTTAAATCCCTTTGCGACTAATCTCGCTTTATAATGAGCAACTGTTCCATGCGCGTGGTATTTTATAATAGATACCCATTTATTTCCAAGGACATTCATTGACTGAAGCTGAGGAACTAGAACCCAAGTCCCATGTTGAAGATGAGCATTAACTTCATCTATCATAGGATTTCGCCATTTTGGAGTCTTGAAAGCTTGAGAAGCACATGTCGGTATCTTGGTGCACTAGAAAAATGTTGAGAACAAGAGATAACGACTTGCTGCAAATACTTTCTTTTTCGAAATTCCATATTTTGAACGAGTATGCATACCTTGAGATGTACTGGTAACACTAGGTAGTGAAAGCGGTGCTATAACAACTGGATCAGTTACCGGCACATGTCTACTTTCAGGTTCCACAAGTGTAGGTTGCTGAACATGTTGTTGAGAAGTAACCTGGACAGGTTAAGCTTGATTTATAGGTGGAGTACATGTGGACGGGGTTGGGGATAAACTTGGTGTGTGGTTACTGGCTCTTGAACTTCTGATGGTACCATGAATTGGAAGTTGTACAACTTCATTTATCACGGGTGGAGTAGAATTAATTATTGGAACTGCAAATGGAAAATATGACTCATCAAAAGTAACATGTAGAGCAATAAACAAGCGCCTTTGTGTGGGTTCATAGCATTTATATCCATGATGACGAGAACTATAGCCTAAGAAGACACACTTGATCGACCGATAATCCATTTTATGCTTGTTATAAGGGCGGATAAAAGGATAACATGTTGTTGATGGTGGTTTTTAGCTTAGGGGTAAAATTATAAAACCCTAGTCAGACAGTGACCTCACAGAACTTGAGTAATAATGTCCAAACCAAACACATTTATTGAACCCTTTAATTTGTCTGCAAGAAAATTACCAGGGTACCTTTTTTTAATGCTAATTAAGGTTTCGACAGGACAAAACCCTAATTCTCACACCGCATGTGCCAATGGCTAACCATGCCAGCCACACCTACCGCGCCAAGGCATGCCAACCATGCTAGCCGCACCCCTGTGCCAATGGAAAACCATTTCTACCACACCTACCGCGCCAAGGCATGCCAACCATGCTAGCCGCACCCCTGTGCCAATGGCAAACCATGCAAGCCACACCTACCGCGCCATGCCAAACGCACCTTGTCATGGCCCCATGCCAACCTAGCCGCGCCACCTTGCTGTAATTCCCCACGCGTCTACCAAAACGAAGGCGTGCGATAATCAACGATCTCCCTTCAATCCCAGGAGCAAATCCTAGCCTTCCGAGGTTACCAAACGACCTTTGGCCCAAAGCCCTATCTTGGTCACGCCAAATCTTGGCCCCACATGCCAAGCCAAACCGCACCTAGTCAAGCTAGCCACGCCATGCGCCCATGGCCAAACCTTGGCCCCACATGCCAAGCCAAACCGCACCTAGCCAAGCTAGCCACGCCATGCGCCCATGACAAACCCTTGGCCCCACATGCCAAGCCAAACCGCACCTAGCCAAACTAGCCACGCCATGCGCCCATGGCAAACCCTTTGCCCCACATGCCAAGCCAAACCGCACCTAGCCAAGCTAGCCACGCTTTGCGCCCATGGCAAACCCTTGGCCCCACATGCCAAGCCAAACCGCACCTATCCATGCCAGCCGCACCATGTGCCAACGGCTTGCCAAACCCTTGGCCCCACATGCCAATCCAAGCCACACCTTGCCTTGGCCCTAGCCATGCTAGCCGCACCATGTGCCAACGACTTGCCAAACCCTTGGCCCCACATGCCAAGCCAAACCGCACCTAGCCATGCTAGCCGCACCATGTGCTAACGGCTTGCCAAACCCTTGGCCCCACATGCCAAGCCAAACCGCACCTAGCCATGCTAGCCGCACCATGTGCCAACGGCTTGCCAAAACCTTGGCCCCACATGCCAAGCCAGCCACACCTTGCCTTGGCCCTGGCCATGCTAGCCGCACCATGTGCCAAAGGCTTGCCAAAACCTTGGCCCCACATGCCAAGACAAACCACACCTTGACTTGGACCTAGCCATTCTAGCTGCACCATGTGCCAACGGCTTGTCAAACCCTTGGCCCCACATGCCAAGCCAAACCGCACCTAGCCATGCTAGCCGCCCCATGTGCCAACGACTTACCAAACCCTTGGCCCCACATGCCAAACGCACCTAGCCGCGCCACCATGCTGGCCTTCCCTACGCGGCTACCAAAACGAAGGCGTGCTACAATCGACGGTCCCCTTTAATCCCAGCAGCAAATCTTAGCCCTCCAAGGTTACCAGACGACGCATGGTAACCTTTAGCCCGAAAACCTAAGTTTGGCCACGCCAAACCACGCCATGCCAACCTAGCCACGCCACCATGCTGGCCTTCTCTACGCGGCTACCAAAATGAAGGCGTGCGACAATCGACGACCCCCCTTCAATCCCAGGAGCAAATCCTATCCATCCAAGGTTACCAGACGACGCATGGTAACCTTTGGCCCGAAAACCTAAGCTTGGCCACGCCATGCCAACCTAGCCGCGCCTCCATGCCACGCCAATGGCATGCCAACCTAGCCGCGCCACCATGCCATGCCAATGGCATGCTAACCTAGTCGCGCCACCATGCTGGCCTTCCCTATGCGGCCACCAACGAACGAAAGCGTGCAAAGATCAACGGCTACCTTTCCTCTTAAGATACAATATCTCGACCGTCGAAGGTCACCAAGCTACCAAGTCTCCCAAGCTTGACTTGCCAGGCAACAACCATATGTTACATGTTTTCCACAAAAACATTCGAGACATCAACACATATCACAAACTGGGGTATCCTCTTTGGGTATTGGTTTGGCGGTTTACAGCGTGCGGCGTACACTACGCCCGTCATAAGGAAGTGTCATAAGGGTGAGGCGGTTAGTAAATATAGGGAGTTAAAAGTGAAACGTTCATGAGACATCAATTCCATACATTAATGTTCTTATGGAACATCAATTCCATGCGTTAACGATTTTATGGAACATCAAATTCCATGCATACGGTTACCACCTCCTCCCATTTACTTACCTATTTTTCCACCGGTCACAAAAGCCAGAGCCACCACTACCGATCCTAACGCTTCGTCAAGCATGGAACCTCCAACCACCACTAAGACTCCAGTTACCCCGCCAACGGGACAAGAAACCGGAGGAGCCAGTGGAAGCCGACCCTATGTCACCATCGCTGATTTGATGGAACGACAAGAAGTTCTCGTTAGAGCCAAGACAGATATGGTTTCGACATAGAAAAAAAAGTACTTATCTTTATCAAGGCCCTAACAAAATGGCTACCATGAGAGTCACGCCCTCCAGAGCCGTTTAGAAACGCCTCCCACACCCCAGACGCTAGCACCTCGGCGGAACACGTCTCTGTGGACGAGCAGATTCGCGCTAGAACCTCAATGGAAAGAATCCAGCCGTCCAACTTCGTTACGCGAGAGGATCTGGAGCAAATTCTCCACAACCGAGTCAAGAATGATGAAATAGACATGCATCAACATCAACCTCCATACCAATCTGAAATACAAAGGATCCCTCTTCCAAGAGGATACTCCTCTCCTCAATTCACCCTGTACGATGGCACCGGAAATTCACGTGAGCATGTCTCCCGCTTCTTGGAGTCCCTAGGAGAACATGAATACAATCGCGTTCTTCGTCTAAGGGAGTTTTCGAAGTCACTTACCGGAAGAGTGTGTACATGGTACAACAGCATCCCGCCGAATAGTATCCCCGACTGGGGTAGCATGGTTACCGCATTTTACAAGAAGTACTTCTTCGTGTCTGAACAAGTCACTTTCTCAGACATAGGAAGGATGTACCATCGGGACAACGAACATACGAATAATTTTGTTAAGAGATTCAGGGTTCAAGCATTGGACTGTCATGACCCAAACGTGACCGAACAACAGCTGGTGAACACGTGCTTCAATGATATGGCTCCTATTTACCGCGCCCTGCTAGAGAACTTGCATTTCCAGACATTCTCTGAACTCCATGAAGCTGCCAGACGATCCGCAACAACAACACCAGCATTCTTAGAAAGAGCTAGACCGACTCGAACCGAAGACATGCATGAAACTCGCGGGAATAGACGCCTCATCAGCAAGCAATTTAATGCTGGCCTCTCCTCTGTAACCGTAGTAAACGGGAGAGGGAAAAGGAAGGCCCCAGATGCAGACCATCATCCTAAACTGGAAGCACCGGCACAACGGGAAACTCCGCCAAGGAAGGCCACTGCAAAAACTCCCATGCGTCATCACGAAACCGAAGGGAATGCCCCGGATTTACCGTTTCCTATCTAGGAGGTGATATATCTCTTAGAAGCATGGATTCAAGATGATGTTATCAGACTACCACCTCCAAGACGCCCACCGACTGAGGCAGAGATGGCAAACCCCAGATACTGCCACTACCACAGATTTTTTCACCACCCAACCGGTGATTGCAATATACTAAAGCACATCTTCAAAGAAAATATAGAAGCATGGGAGATCCAACTAGGAAACGAGGGAGTACATCGAGACCCACTTCCAGTAATAAACTTTGGGGTCTCTGGGGACTCCGTGCACGAGACTGTACAATCCATGATGCAGCATGTATGCTAAATTCTCTACCTTTCCAAGGTGCAGCGCCAAGATATTTTCGCGGCTCTCAATCGCGTTGTGTCGGGCAAACGTCTTTTTCCCTCCATGGAAACCACGCCAAGGGCCCAAGCTTTCCCAGCGCGCGGGATCGAAAAGGTCAACTGGGGACTGCTGACCACATCCCATTTAATAGGTATTGAATTCGACAACACACTCATCGATACGGCCTCTGACTTCAACATTATTACTTTCAAGACACTGAAAGCTGCGGGATTTACGAGACAAGACGCTACCCATTCCCCATCTCTGATTAAGAATCCGGGAGGAGAAGTCTTGAACCTTTTTTTTGGTACGATTTTGGCATAAAAAACAAAATAGAGAAATAATATTTTATTGGCATTAAGCATTAAATTATGGAAATAAAAATATTTTCGTTAACAAAAACTGTTTGTTGTTTTTTTTATGATTACTTTCCTTTTTATTACGTTTTTTATGTAAACTAATAAGATTTACGTTTTTTTATGTAAATTAATAAGATTTCCCATAACGTTTTTTTTTTTGTAAAATATATTTCACGATCTGAAAATCCGAGATCTTAATTTCAGCAAAGTAAATCTTACGGTTTGGATTTTATTAAAATCATGTAAACCCGGTGTAAGAATTTTGCTAAAATTTGAACCAATCAGGTTCAAGGGTTTCGTCGACACCCAACAAAAAAGAGGGTGAACGCTATTGCCCAATCTGGAGCATCGGATCAAATAAATTAGATTTACAATTAATGGTCACGAAATGTAGGGGGTATAAGTTGCTTTTCAGGCAATCAAGAGTGAGGGTTTTGTTCACGAGGGGAGGTTACCGCAACTCTCGACGTGGAGTGAGAGATGGCGTGGGATAGCCGGTGATTCTGTAGGATCGTAATATCGCAACATACAAGACTCGCGGGATAAATAAGCGACAGCATCGCGAAGGAGTCGCAGGAGCTAAAATAAACGACGCAATGAATAACGACAGGTAAAACATAAAGAAGACGTGAGACCTGGCGAGGGTTAAGAAGTGTCGCGAGAGCAAATGTTTGTGCATCTGCGACACTTCGCGGGACATTCCCGAAAATAAAGGGGAGCTTAGCTGTCATCCACTATGTATCACCCTATATAAAGGGTTGAGTGAATCTGTGAGAGGGAGAGATCTTTTTGGAATGGTTAAGCAAGTCAATAGGAGAGAGAAAGTTTAAGAGTGTTTTAATTTCTAAGTGTAATTCTATCATCCTGTGTAAACATTTCATGGACTCAATCAATAAATAATCTTGATCTTACATCTTTCAATGGATTAATTAAGCAAAATTGAGTAAGGGGTGTAGTGTGGGATTTCCCGCAACTACATATGCGCTAGAAACAGGGACAGAGCAGAGATTGACGTAGAAATTGGAAAGAATTTGGATCAACAGAGAAAAGATTTGGAGAAGATACTCAAGAATTCATTAGAAAAGAAAAATGGCTAGAAGAAGAAATGTACAAGGGCAACCAACGATTGTAAGAAGAAGTGGGAGACTTGCTGGAGAAAGGAGGAATGAAACAGGAGAATCGTCAAGGATAAATATGAGAAATGATGGAGAAGATCAAAATCAGCCACCAATCTCCCCGGTAGCAAACGCTGTGGTGGATTATGATAGAGTAAGTGTGCATACTTGGAGGTCGATTCGAAGACGAGAGGGAAGAGGAGCGAGAAAGTGGTGAACAATGGACAAGGAGGAGGCGAGCAAGAAATGAATGGAGAAATGAATCCAGGAAACGAAGAAATGGCAGCGTTAGAAAGATTAAGACAAACAATACACGAAGAGAGACGACTAGAGGCAGAGGAACGAGCAAACCTGACAAGACAGAATCATGAATTGAGGATGGAAAATATGAGATTGCAAAATAGGAGATCAAGAAGTAGCGTGAGATCAAGTTCAAGATCGAACAGGGAAGAAAGAAGGAGAGTTTTACCAACAGAAAATACCGAGGAAGAAAACCAACAAGAAACACAAAATCCAAGCACAGAGAATGGCGAGAGAAGAGGGGAAATAGAAGATCGTTATGTTCCTCAGCCCGAAAATCTTCAAAATGAGCGGAATAGTGAAAATCAAGGGAACATGCAACTCCAAGGGGCGAACGACCCAGCTGTTGAAGGGAGAATAATCTTGCACGGGAGAGAAGAATTGAGAAGAAACCGAGAGATTGAGGATGACATTGAGAGACACTACATTGAACAAGCGCGGCTAGCTCGCGAGAGAGAAAGAATAAGAGCGAAATGGAAAATCAAGAGATGGAAGAGGCAATCCGGCGAGAATAACCATGACAACCGCGAGAGAAGGAGGGAACAAAATCGTACCAATAGAAATATTAATGAAGAATATGAGAGGGTGCAGATGAGAGCTGAGAGACAACCAAGAAGAGAGAACAACCGATATAATGGCGTGTGAATTGACGAAAGAAACGAAGAAGAGCGTCGCAGGGAAAGAAGAGGAGAAAATAACGAGCAGGAAGGTCAAAATAGGCACGAGCGAAGAAGGAGAGAAGCGAGCTAAAAAGACCGGTAGAATCAAATTCGAGGCAAATGAACAAATCTTAAGAGAACTGGTTTGAAATGAGAGGATTCTTGAACAATAGAAGGGAAGGAGGAAGGAAACAATTGGACGAAGCCATCGCGAGAAGCTGCGAAGAATCCCTTCACGCTAGAAGTACGGATGGGAGGAATACCTCCTAAGTGCAATCTACTGCGTTAACCAACATCTTTGATGGAACAACTTTGTGCGGTACAACATATCAAAGCTTATATGAGATGTATGTTACAATGGGAGATCATGATGCTATACTATGCAAGTATTTCGCATCAAGCTTAATAGGAGAAGCATTAAAATGGTTTGAAGGTCTGCCAAGGAACACAATCACATCATTTAACCATTTACAAGCCACATTCCTGGGAGCATACATAAGTAACAACTCTTCGCGACCAGGTATTGAAGATGTATTCGGGTTGAAACAAAGGGTTGGCGAGAGCTTAAGGCGGTTGACAATAAGATGGAGGACCATGTGTAGCGAAATGGCAGGACGGGTTGAGGAAAGATATCTCATACTCTCATTTGTGAATGCTCTCTTCGCGACCAACTTGTTATACGTTCAAATTTTTAGAATCAAAAATACAATCACAATGGCAGAACTGCGAGAATTACAGGAAGAATATATTGCCTTAGAAGAAAGACTAGGAATGAAATGAATTCTTATCCGATCGCGAACACAAACTCTAATGTCACAACGCAAGCTTGCTGCCTCAATTCATAAATACAAGTGGCGAGTACTTCGCAAGGACAAACAAGCAAGGAAAGCTGATGAGGGACAGCAGAGGATAGTAGCCATGGGAAGCCACGATCAAGAGGAATTTGAACGAGAAAGGAACTATTACAACCGTAACAGTAATAATAAGATTCAGAGGCTAGATCATGTGCAAGAAACATACGGTGGACGAAGGCAAAATAACCGTGGAGGGCGTAGAGAAGCCGCAGAATAGTATGGGAAGAGATTAAGATGCCTCCCTTTGAATGCTAGTGTGGAAAAGATCTGGGAAGCTATACTTGTGATGGAAAACGTACCAGTACCTTGGAACGTGGGAATGGAACCACCGCCAGGCGATAGAAGTCACGAATTTTGTTCTTACCATCGCTTCCATGGGCATCAAACAAACGATTGTAGAAACATAAAGAGAATTATTCTCAGAATGATTGAACAGGGGAAGCTAAATCATTTTCTAAAGGGAGAAGAAACGGGCCAAACATTACCATCACCACCAGAGATGCATAGAACAGTGTCAGCGAAAGGAAAGGAAACGTTTGTGATAGAAGTCGGGGCAAAAGCCAAAAATTTGAATTGCAACTCTATCGTCCATTCCTATCGCACAATCGAAGATTTTCATGACAATGTGCTCAGTAGAGTCTTTGCGAGAGATGCTAATGATAAAGAAATAATGAGTCCTCAGCGAGAACGCCTTGATTAGAAAAGTGGCGATTGAAGACTATTTCTTTCTCTGCAGATGAAGTGCCAAAAGGAAGAGAAACACATGATAGCCCGTTGGTTGTGAAAATAGAGATTAACCCGAAACCAGTTGATGGAGAAGATGATGAGGCGAAGCTTCTTTGGGCGATCAACCGAATTCTAATCGACAGGAAGTTCGGTGAATATTCTCTTCTATCATACTTACAAGACGATGGGAGGAAAAGATGAGGATTTGATCCCCTCGACGTACAAGATATATGGCTTTAACGGCACCTGCAAACAAACCAAAGGGAGAGGTTCACATGAGAATACCTCTACAAGGATTATCAACCGATATTTTATTACGTGTGGTTGATGTGGAATCTCCATATAATGCGCGATTGGGAGGCCATGGCTTCATGAAATCTTGGGAGTCGCATCAACATATCATCAATGTATAAAATTTCCACATCCAAATGGCATTGGTATCATACAGGGAGATTGGAAGGAGTCGCAACACTGTCATGAAGTCGATGTAGAAAGCTGCGAAGAAAGAAATGCCAAAAGAAAAGGTTGGAAGCAACAGGTGAGAGATGAGCAGAGAAAAGAAAAACTGATGGTGGATGCTATAGAAGTAAGGACTGAACATACCTCGCGAGGTGAATGCCTAGAGACAGGCGAATATTATGGTAATAAAGAAGCAAAGGATATGAAGAACAAAAGGCATAAGAAGTGAATAATCAGTGAAAACAGGAGAAAAGTGGCAATTGAAGTAATACTGTGCGAGAATATCGCGGCCAAGAGTATACGGGAATTCAGTTAAGAAAGAAAAATGAAAATACAACAAATGAAACAGAATTGTGCGAATACTTCGTAAACAAATATCAGCAAATAATGAAACATGAATGATTGAATGATTTAACAAATATGAATGAGTAAAAGAATGGGACGAACCTTTATGGCGTACACCCTAGTTCGCGAATAACATTTCGTAAGAGGCAAATGTAAGACCTAAAGTGCGTCATATAAGGGGTATCTCTCAACATGGCTCGGGGGAAGGTTACACCGCTCCCGAAGCTTCGAGTCATGAAAATTTGGGGCCCATGAAAGCCTATCCGGGAGAGGTACCTTGGATTCCCAACTATATAAGGTTATACCCTGGTTGGGCGACCGAGGGTCTCTTCCAAGGAGTCGAGTGTATGCTCAAGGCGCCGAGGTACACGGTTGAGCCGAGTGCCCGGGATGGATGAACCTACCCTGGCCATTCTTGGCTAGTCTTGGCATATGTTGCACTCGCCCGAAGAAAACTCCACTTAGGGTGCAGTCTCGTAACCATAAACCATATAGGTATAAGGGATAAGAGGCTGCGAAAACAATCGGTTGTTGTTAAGACCGGATGGGAGGAGCTAGTCTTGTATGGCCGATGTTTCGCCTCCTTGAAGGGGCAACAGGGGGAGATGATAAGGCGACGCTCTCCAATAGGGGAGTGTCAAAACAGACGCAAATGTCATAAGGCTATGTTTTCGCAAGAGAATTTAGGCTCGTCATATTTGCGCAATGATCTGCAGAGGCAATAATACTAACGCGAGGGTAAGGCGAGATCAATGGGTCTTTACACGAAAGTGTACGGACGTCTGCGCGATTTCGTCGCACGACAAAGCAATGTCATGGGGCTTTATATTCGCAAGGATATCTAGGCCTGTCATATTGTCGCAACTAAAACATCTGCAGAGGCAAAAATACTTGGAAAATGATAAGGCAAGATCAATGGGTCTTTACATGCAAGTGTAAAGACGTCGTCCTGCGATTTTGTCGCGATGAAAGGTGGCGGGGAGGACCTCTAATTAGGGAGGTCTAACTTGGAAGACCACATAAAAATGATAAGGCAAGGTCAATGGGTCATTGCATGAAAATGTAAAGACGTCCTGCGATCTTGTCGCAATGATAAAATTCAACATAAAGCAATGAAGAGATTATACTATCGCATGAGCGCAACGCAGGAGATAGAGGAAAACTAAGAATGAAGAAATAACTCACTCATTCAACACTTTTTCAACGATTCTACCTTCGTAGATAAAGAACAGAGGCAACAATGGATTATGTTCTTTATTTTCTCGGCAAGAATCGTTTCCAAAGAAGATGTTTACCAATGAACAACAAGAATCTTCACCAAAAATGGAATAATGACTTCGCATGAACAGAGGCAATACTTCTTATACTTCAAGGATTAATATTTCTTATCCACTTCGCAAAGTTTCAGAACTTCGCGAAAGAATAGAGCATAGCATGAGGCAAAGAACATGGAGCGAGAGTTTCGCATGATGGATTCGCAATACTTCTTATATTTAGAGGATTAAGTACTTCTTATACTTCTCAAAGGATACTTCATCCTTCTTATATATTTCGAGGATTAAGTACTTCATATACTTCTTCAAGGATACTTCATACTTCGCATAATTCAAGAAACGATACTTCATATATACTTCTCAAAGCTTAGGAACTTGCCATAACAATACATTTCCATAACAATAAAATTATTATCCAACCAAATACATGATGACAATTAAAATCTTCCATCTGAAGATAAATAACAGAGGCAAGTATGGGAATGGAAAAGATGGAATATTGTTATTCATCTTCTGATGAAAGAATTATACATCAATAATGTTAGCCAATTATATTACAAGGAAGAACTACCAAAAAAGGGGAAGTAAAGATTGAATTCAGGGGAGAAAAATCCAAGAAGTACACTATAATAAAGATACAGAAAGGTACAGATATTACAGGCAGTGAAAGAAAACAAAAAGAGTTATCTCTTTGGTGATTCTTCTTCTTTATCTGATTCTTCAGTCCTATTATTCTCCTCGCCAGAATTTTCTTCTTCGCCAGTCTCACTATCGAAACGTCCCGAGACAGTGATTCTCGGGAACTTTCTCAAGAAGCCAGGGATATGAATGCAGAGGGATATTGTGGTCCTTACAAACGTACTCCATGGCTCCATTGCGAAAACGAACAGCATCATTATTAAAGTTCTCCACTGTTGTTAAAAATTATTTCTTCAACTTGGAATATTTATTATCGCGAAGGAGAGACTCTTCATGAAATTTGTTCTTTTCGGTTTTGAGTTCTTCCATTCTCATTTGGAAAATTCTGGCGAGTTGTTCTTTTTCGATTCAAGTTCTCTAATTCGATCCGAAGCCTCTTCTCAGATTCTGCAAATAAGCAACAACAAAGTTAATAATTTACAAGCAATACTACAAAAGTAAGAAGCGATAAGGTATAATAAATAACCTTCTCTATCGGATATCATATCCTTAATCAAGGAAGTATGCTCGGCATGAAGACTAACATCAACACCTAGGTTATTCCTGGCATTATCTAAAACTTTCGCAGCCCAGGCGAATTCATCATCACTATTAATAACAAGAAGAGAACGAACTTGCTCTTCTCCGCTTAAGTATGGTATTCGATGAAGGAGTTCATCTCGCTCAACTTGCACACCAAGGAGAGATTTATGGAATTTCGCTAATGCTGTGCACCTCGTTAGTAATGCGATCATTCTCATCTATGAGATCACTAATTTTCTTCCTTAAAGTCTTGATTTTCTTCTCGGAATCAAGGTACATTCGTTTAAAGCGATTAGTTAAATTTAAGCTAGATCTGTGTTCGATCTCCAAGAGATGATATTTGGATTGAAGGTCTTTTAATGAAAGGAGGTTAGTTTTATTTGAGGAACTACTTAGAGATTGATTGAGGTGAGCGAGAAGAAGATCATTATCCATAGGTTCAGGAAATGTATGGAGAAGAATAGCCTCATCGGAGAGATTATATACATCTGCGAAGGTAATAAGTTAGACAGCAATATGCAACCGATAAAATAGAAATGATAAAAGGAAATAAAATCTTATACCATAAAGTTGTTGATTAGCATTTTGAAGAGTGGACACCCTATCTCTTTGGGAGTCAAGTTCGGTATTTAACTTTTGAATTCTCTCGTCTTTATCGCGAGATGACGCAGCTTCAATTTCTAATTCTCGAATCTTCTTGTTCAATTGCGAATTCTTCTTTTCAAGATTGTTGCGTCTTCTCTCGAGATCTGAGGCAACTACAAAAGAAGTTCTTCCAACCTATAAAAGAAGATAGAAAAATCATTAATATATATATATAGTTAAAAATTCAAAATTGACAGGGAAATATGACTGCATACGTACCAAAGATCCAAGTGCATTCAAGAAGTCGGGAGACACAGTTCTAGAGGCTCCATTGAAAGAATTATTGCCCTCTAGCAAATCAGCATTACACACACTTGCGAGGGTCCCGCAAAGGGAAGCTAGGGGAGCATCTCCCATTCCTTGGAAAGAGTCTGAGAAGATGCTGGATAACTGATCCATAGAAGAACTGGTCGATGGAATCTTCTTGGTGAGAGAAGGATTCGAGTCATGGTTATCCTCGTCAGAAGATTCAGAGCTTAAGCTAAGGAGAGAAGAAGATTGAATCTTTCGTTTCTTAGCCAATGGAGCAGAAGATTTATCTTTGCGAACGACGGTTTTACCCTTACTTTTAGTCTTCGCGGCTACAGCTTCTTCAACTCCAACCTTCGCATACGGTTAAAGATAAGAAACAGAGGCAACAATATTGTTTCAAATAACAAAGGAAATGTTTCTTACTTCATCCGTAAGCGATCGAAGTATCGTCAGGGTACTCTCCAACGGATTATCCTTGTATTTTCTTCTCAATTTGGAGATCTGAAAAATTTCACAAACTCAGCAAATATAAAAAGAAAATTGCGAAAGCAAGATTTGAAGTAGAAAACATACCTCTTTTGCTCTATCAGGCCATTTGAATTCCCAAGGATGATACCCTGCGAGATTCGCAGGAAGAACGTGCGAGCCCGCGATATAAGGGCCATTTAAAATCAAAGGTACAACCCACCACTTCTCATCTTTGGAGTGGCGAGGAGTAGTATTATTGCCCGGGTGCCAGTCAATATCCTGCATGAGCAATTTATCCTCAGGGACATTATCCTTCTTTTTCAGACGAATGCCCCAGCGAGATTTCGCATTCCTCATCTTTATCACTGAATAATTTTCGAAAAAGTTCTCTACAGTGTACTTCTCAGCAGCTATTTCCAAGTCTGCGAAATCAGGGTGTCTAACAGTAGTAGGGTATAAAGATCCTTTGCCAGCACCACGATTCGCGAACTCAAGCATTAGGCGAATGCAATCGCCACTCAATTGATAAACAACTCGAGAGAATTCTTCATGGGCCAAGATTTCATAAAATAAAGGCATCTCAGGATTGTATAAGGGAATGGGAAGTCCTGCGAGGAGTTGACCAAGCGAGACTATAATCTTTTGATCATCACATTGATGATCAGAAAACAACTTTGCAGAAAGAACGGATGAAGATTCTTGACCAGGAATGGTCGATAGAGTAAAACCCTTCTCGAGCAACCACGTTGAACTTCATCAAAAGAAGCTTTGTATGCACGACTAATGGAAGCCATTATCAGTATGGGAATGGATGGGATGTTAAAGGTTAGGATCAGCGCTAGAAAGGACGAAGAAAAGATTTGCAGTAGCAGGAGCGCAAATTACGGAAGAAGAGAGTCAAAGAAAAATTGCGGAGAGAAGCTAAAAGATGAAAAAGAGGGGAAAAGAAAACTATATATAGGGAAAAATATCCTCGAGAAAAACGAGGTCATTTAATGCGAAGAGACATGAACGGTCAAGAATAAGCGGTTGAAAGAGACGTGTCAAGAAAAGACATTAATAATCAAAATCCGTGTAAAAGTACAAAACTGAAACAGATAAAGATAAGCAGTCGCGAAAACAATATTGTACAAATCTCATGATACTCTTCCCTTCGCAGGATAAATATGAGGAGAGATAGGAGATGATACTTCGTATATATCTCAAAGAAGCTTCGGAACTTTGCAAAAGAATAGAGGCAAGTACGTACTTTTCAAGGAAAGTATTCTTTTGCTCGTTCCTTCATCAACAAAAATCAAAGATCGCTACCACAATAGATTTTTCCTTAAAGATCGCTTGTCAAGCAATATTCAAGGAAAAAGAGGCAAGATGTAGGATCGTAATATCGCAACATACAAGACTCGCGGGATAAATAAGCGACAGCATCGCGAAGGAGTCGCAGGAGCTAAAATAAACGACGCAATGAATAACGACAGGTAAAACATAAAGAAGACGTGAGACCTGGCGAGGGTTAAGAAGTGTCGCGAGAGCAAATGTTTGTGCATCTGCGACACTTCGCGGGACATTCCCGAAAATAAAGGGGAGCTTAGCTGTCATCCACTATGTATCACCCTATATAAAGGGTTGAGTGAATCTGTGAGAGGGAGAGATGTTTTTGGAATGGTTAAGCAAGTCAATAGGAGAGAGAAAGTTTAAGAGTGTTTAAATTTCTAAGTGTAATTCTATCATCCTGTGTAAACATTTCATGGACTCAATCAATAAATATTCTTGATCTTACATCTTTCAATGGATTAATTAAGCAAAATTGAGTAAGGGGTGTAGTGTGGGATTTCCCGCAACTACAGATTCAATAGCTATATTTAGTGTGATCTTCCAACTAGCGTGATTCAATAGCTATATTTGGTGGGATCTAAATATAGATACGACTAATGATTTATTTTCAGGAGTTCCCAATGATTTCCATATTTGCATACAAAATAAAGATTCGTTAACAAAAATATGAATATGTTTTCCCTATTCACAATCCCAGAAAAATCTAGAAAACAGTGGCATATAAAATATGCGAAAATTTAATCAGATTCTCCATATATATTTTTTTCTATTCTTTTCCTTTTCTTGGAACATATTCCACAATTTTATTTATAGAACCTAAACTGATTCTCCATATATAAAATATATGCGTCCTTTTTTCTAATAATGCGATCCTACATGCTTATTCTTCTTATCTATTCCTTTTTTTTTGTTAAGGTTTTGGCATAAAAAAAAAATAGAGAAATAATATTTTTTTGGCATTAACCATTAAATTATGGAAATAAAAATATTTTCGTTAACAAAAATTGTTTGTTGGTTTTTTTTATGATTACTTTCCTTTTTATTACGTTTTTTTTTTTATGTAAAACTAATAAGATTTCCCATCACGTTTTTTTTTTTTGTAAATTATATTTCACGATCTCAATATCCGAGATCTTAATTTCAGCAAAAGTAAATCTTACGGTTTGGATTTTATTAAAATCATGTAAACCCGGTGTAAGAATTTTGCTAAAATTTCAACCAATCAGGTTCAAGGGTTTCGTCGACACCTAACAAAAAAGGAGGTTGAACGCTATTGCCCAATCTGGAGCATCGGATCAAATAAATTAGATTTACAATTAACGGTCACGAAATGTAGGGGTATAAGTTGCTTTTCAGCCAATCACGAGTGGGGTTTTGTTCACCTGCCAATGAGAGGGGAGGTTACCGCAACTCTCGACGTGGAGTGAGAGATAGCGTGGGGTTTTTAGGCTCATTTGACAGTGTTTTTTTTTTTTCCCAGTGAAAAGTTATAATTCTTCATTTTATCATGCCAGATTTTTTTATGGCTCTCAGGGACTTGGATATATCTGTCATAGTCTAAATGAGCTAACTAGTTGTGGATACTAAAACTCTTTGTGGTTAGACGTCCACATGTTACAAGCGAATTCATGTACTAAAATTCTTTGTCTTACGTCGACATTTTAGTTTGTTGTGTTGTTTTGTGCCATAAATCCGATTGATCTCCTATATAAACTATAGTATGTACTAAGTCTGGTTCACAACACCACACCACACCTCTCTCATTCTCTCTAGAATTTTCATTTAGTTTCTCTCCCTAGAGTTTCATTAAGTTTCTCCCGAGCTAGCAGCCTAGATTGTGTCATCATGAGTTCAATAGAAGAGGTGAAGATAAGAGAATCGAAAGAAGAAATCCTAGGGAGATTGTTGAAAGGAGAGATTAAAGATGAGGAATTGAAGAAACTGATTAAGTTTCAATTCGAGAAACGTCTTCAATGGGGTTATAAATCATCGCATCAAGAACAACTCTCCTTCAACCTTGACTTCATTAAATGTATACGTTTCTTTTTTCTTTTGTATCTTTTTTGATCGATAAAAGATTTGGTGCGTCTACCACCACTGTACTTGCTTTTAAGTTATTTTTGTTCTCTCTTCCCCTCTAATGCAACTTATTTTCTTTTAAGTTCTATACTATTGACATAGTCTTGAGAACCTGATTTTTCCTGTGTAGCCTTGAAAAATATGGAGATGTCAGGAGATATTGAGACACACACAAACGAAGTCTATGAATTACCAACGAAATTCTTAGAGGCAGCTTTTGGAAAAAGTATGAAACAAAGGTAAATCACACATCATTTTCATACTGCGCGTTCTATGTTTTCTATCATAGTTTCTGATTAGTGGAAATTTTATAAATATCCCTCCTTTTCATGGATTTCACAAATACCCTTATCCACAATAATTATACCCTCATCTTCTAAAATGTTATCCATTTAATTTTGAATGATATAAATATCCTTTCAATATTAATAAAAATTTAGATGAAAGTCATTTCATTTCTTATCTCACATGCTGGAGGTGGTGATGATGGTGATGCCGGCGATGAAGGTGGTGGTGCCACCAGATTTGGGATCAACTTTTGTTGTTGATACCAGATTTTTGTGTCAACTTGGGTTGTTGACACGTAATCTTGACCTAACTAATTCCGAGTTTTCAATTTTTGTAAAAACTTGGGCTGTTGACACCATATATGATATCAACTTCGTTTGTTGACACCAAAATTTGGTGTCAACTTTGGTTGTTGATACAAAAAACTGGATCAACTTCGGTTGTTGATACAAAAATCTGGACCTAACATATTTCTAAATTTTCAATTTTTTTTATCAACTTGGCGGCAACGATGGTGGATTTGGAGGAGATGGTGGTCGCAATTGCGGTGACGGTGGTGACGATGAATTGTGGTGGAGTTGTGATGGTGGAATGTTGGTGATGGTTGTGGAGTGGTGGTGGTAGTGGTGGTTGTGGAGTGGTGGTGGTGGTGACTTGCCGTCGGTGGAGTTGGAGGCGGTGGTGGAGTGATTGAGAAAGAAAATTATTGCTTTTTGAAAAACAAAAAAAAATTATGTGTAATAAATTACTAAAATAGTTTATTTTTAAGAGGATAAGCTTTATTATATATAAGAGGAAGGGTATATTTATAATGTGATAAGGGTATTTTTGAAGGATTCCAAAACTAAGGGTATTTAATTAATATACCCTTCTGATTATCTTAACACAATCAACACAGTGGGTGTTACTTCAAACATGAGTTAGCAACTTTAGACGAAGCAGAAGAAGCTTCACATGACTTGTACTGCGAGCGAGCACAAATCAAAGATGGACAAACTGTTCTTGACATCGGTTGCGGTCAAGGTGGTCTAGTTCTACACGTTGCTCAGAAATATAAGAATTGTCATGTTACGGGGCTCACTAATTCAAAGGAACAAGTCAATTACATACTCAAGCAAGCAGAGTAAGTTTTCACATTGACGTACGACTAGTAGTATTTCAAAGTTTTACACTGATCATTTTATCCGGCCGGTATATATATATTTTTACAGGAAGCTTGGACTAAAAAAACGTTGACGCCATACTGGCAGATGTTACTCAATTCGAATCTGACAAGACATACGATCGAATACTTATAATTGGAGCCGTAGAGGTATTTACTCATGAATGAATCATTCTCATAAGCACCTGTATCCCATATAGAGGAGGAAAAAACGGCCTAAGCTGAAGCGGAATATCTTTCTTTTTTCATGTTTTGTAGCACATGAAAAACATGCAATTGTTTATGAAGAAACTTTCAACTTGGATGACTGAAAATAGTCTTCTCTTTGTGGACTACATCTGCCACAAGACATTTAATCACTTTTTTGAGGTCGGTATTCTTAACTCATCCAAATAAATTAAGGGAAATTTGGGTACACAGTTAATTTGGTACTCATAAGTTTCAAAATAAGACGTACTTATAGAAGGTCATACTCAGCTTTTAAGCCTACGTGGGCCTGTCAGCTCAAGGGCTGCTAATGGGTACCCGATAACCCGGAACCGGATCAGACGCAGATAAATCGGATCTGGTTCCGAGACTTAAGACTTGACCCGTTAGCGATATCGCTGCCCGATGGGTAGAACCATTAGGGACCGATAAGCTTTCGGATCCTAACGGATAATACTCGTCGGACACACGCGGGTATGCAGTACCCAGTTATTCATTCTTTGTATGTTAATTTTACTTGGAATGTGTAGATTTTGTGTGGTTTTGTTTGGATATTTTTTTTACCATTTAGTTTTAATCGATTTAGTCTTAATTAAAACATTTACAAAGATTTATAAATAATTCTATATAAAAAAAATTATTTGTTTAAAGCTAACAAACCATTAGGGTTAGCCCAGTTGACCATAAACCTCTCTCTCAAGTAGTAGGCCAGAGGATCGAGTCACCTCTTATGTAGATTAAAGAGATTAAAATTTAAGTTCTAATTTTGAAGACTATCTGGACCCGACGGGTGTTTGATGTTTATAACAAGTCCGGTTCCGGCTTGATGTTTTTAATTGGTCCAGTTCCGGGTTGTTGAAATGATCGACCAATGAGTGAATTAAAATTTAAGTTCTAATTGTGAAGACCAGATAAATATCCGGACCCGACGGTCGTAGGGCTGCCAACGGGTACCCGATTACCCTGAACCAAACCGGGTGTGTCGGGTCCGGTTTCGGGTCCTAAGATTGGACCCGTTAGCAAAATCGCTACCCGACGGGTAGACCCGTTAGGAATCGATAAGTTTTCGGGTCCTAACATGTATTACCCGTCGGGTATCGGGTACCCGAATATTTATCGTTTACTTGTTATTTTCACCTAAAATAGAAAGATTTTGCGTAATTTCGTTTAAATTTTTTTCATTTATCCTTTATTTTCTTATGTCTAATCTTAATTAGAACATTTATATAAGTATAATAATAATTCTTTATGAAAAATTATTAGATTTAAGCTAATATAACAAATATAAAAATAGGTTATCAAAAAGTATAATTGATTTTAGAGGACCCGATAAATACCCGGACCCGACCGGTATTTAAGGTTTTTATCGGGTTTGGTTCCGGGTCCATCAATTTGGGAACCGGACCCGGAACCGATTAAAATTACCGGTTCCGGGTAGTGTACTACCCGCACCCGATTGGACCCGTTGGCACCCCTACCGACGGATGTTTGTGACGGATCCGGTTCCGGGTTGTTGAGATGATCGACCAAGGATTTCACTATTGTGCTACTTATATAGACTCAACTTCCTTGGAAAGATCATCAATTATCAGTTGTTGTTTTTTAATGGGTTGCCTGTCAGAGACGAGCAAAAGAAACAAACAGAGGCTAGAAAGAAAGAAAGACTGCCTGATGAAATTAATAATTTTGTTAATTCTCATAACTCATAAATCACAACCATTAGGTTGCTATGCAGACCGCATGAAATTAAGTCTGTATGGCATTCTTGTTATACTACTGAGACATTGGCGTTATACGTAGATTTTAATGAAATTACTTGCTGGCTTGCTTCAGGCAATTGACGAGGATGACTGGTACTCTGGTTTCATCTTCCCCCCAGGTTCTGTTACTATCCTAGCTGCTAACAGTCTCCTATATTTCCAGGTAAAACTCACCAACAAATGTTCAATCTCCATGTTTAATATTTGCAGAGTTTCTAATAATAATATACATATCTATTTACAGGATGATGTTTCAGTTATGGATCATTGGGTTGTTAACGGAATGCACCTAGCTCGTACATTGTAAGAAATTGTGTCAAAAAATAAATCCTACTTTACGGAGCAGATGTCAACTCTAGCTTCCTGCTTCATCAATGCATTAAGTAAAATTCATTCCTCTTTGACTGCAGTGATGCGTGGACAAAGAAGTTAGAAGCAAATATGGAAGCTGCAAAAGAAATTCTATTACCTGGACTTGGTGGAAGCCACGAAGCGGTGAATCGCGTCATTACCCACACTAGGACATTTTGTATCGGAGGGTATCAACAATTCTCATTCAACGATGGAGACGAATGGATGGTTTCACAGCTGCTTTTCAAGAAGAAGTAATGAGACACATTCAACCCGCATTTCCAGAGTTCAATAATAATGTGACCTTATTGTGTCAATAACTGCGGGTTGCTTTTTTTAGGGGTTTTGCTTGCTGTTCGTTGTTTACGGTAGTAGTTATTGCACTGTTGAACTACCAATAAAAATAAAAAGTAAAATACTAAAATGCATAAAAAGATGAATATTTTTTTTTTTTTTGAAAGAGGCAAAGAAAATATAAATAAGAAAGGGTGTTAAGATAGCACCCTCAAAAGATACAATAAGAGATGAGCATAGAGTTTAGAGAGCTTACAGCAAGACTACTCCCTAAACAGATTTTCCCAATCAAAAACAAAATCATCAAGTTTTATATTTCTAAAAGAAGCAACATTAATCGACCAACTATGAAGCAACATTTTGATATCTAAAATGAGAGTGTTAACAGACTTCTTCACTTGTTTCTTAGCAAATAAAATGTCATTCCTTTCCAACCACACAACCCACCAAATAGCAAAAGGCATACAGTACCTCAAGAAAACAAGTTGCTTTATAGATAGCTTCAATTTCCACTTCCATAAGAACTCAAGAACAGTCATCGGGTGAACCCAAGCAATGCCCAACTGCTGCAAAAAGTGTTCCCAAATCTGCCATAGGAAAGAACAATGAAGGAAAAGGTGTTCCACCGACTCCTCACTGTTATTGCAAAAAGGACACAAGTTTACCACTGCAATACCCCTTCTCGACAACATGGAAAGAGTTGGCACAACTCTATTTGCACCTGCCCAAACCAAGAAACTGATTTTGGGAGGAATAGTTTTGTTCCATATGTATTTGGAAGGAAATTTTTGGGGTATCGTTCTTCCTTGATCATGCATAAGCCACGAATAACAAGAATTGACCGAGTACGTACCTTGCGGATTGGATAACCACTCCCGACTATCCTCCTCTGCAGCAAGCATTCCTTGAATATCTAAAATTCTAGAAAAATCCATTACCTCTTGAATTTCCTGATCTTTAAGCCTTCTACAAGGTTCTATATTCCAACACGGCCTTTGTACACTTCCATTGTTCAAGTCTTCAACTAAAGCTTCTTTTCTTCTACTCACTTTCCATAATTTTGGAAACAACTCTTTAAGAGTTTTTTCGTGACACCAAACATCATCCCAAAATTTGGCTTTATTACCTCTTCCTATAGAAATCTTCATCCCTTTCCTAAAGGTTGCTAACTGATTAAGAATACCTCGCCAAAAACCCCACCCATAAGTTATCTTCGAATCTCTAGGTACCCACGCATCTTCAACACCACCAAATTTTTCATAGATCACTCTTCTCCATAAGCTAGCTTTCTCTTCTCCGTATCTCCATAACCATTTGGTTAACAAAGCAATATTAGTAGTCTTTATATTTCTTATTCCCAGCCCGCCTTCACTCTTCGGAACACAAACTTTTTTCCAAGACCTCCAATGTAATCTTTTTTTATCTATAGTGTCTCCCCAAAGAAAATTGCGCATTAGTCTCTCTAACTTTTTTACCACCGAAGCCGGAATCTGAAAAAGAGATAAATAATATAAAGGGATAGCCGCTAAAGTGCTGTTGATGAGCACGACTCTTCCTGCTTTTGATAGGTATCTCCTCTTCCATGGTGCTAGTCTTATTGTCATCCTCTCAATTATCACATTCCAAACAGATTTTAATCTTGTAGAAGCCCCAATAGGAATTCCAAGATAAGAAACAGGAAACTTGGCAACCACGCACCTTGCTAATCTTGCACACTCTTGAATCTGCTCCTCTGGAACTTCAATACCCATCATGGAACTTTTGGACAAATTAACTTTCAAACCCGTTTTAGCTTTAAAACCCTCTAGGACCTCCATAAGCTTCTGAACCTCTTCTACCTTGGCATCCAAGAAGACCATCGTATCGTCAGCAAATTGAAGATGCGACACTTTCATACCATTTTCCCTAACATAAAAACCTTTCAGAAAACCTTCTTCATTTGCCTTGTTCATGAGTTTGTTAAACACTTCAGCCACCAATAAGAATAAGAACGGAGAGAGAGGGTCTCCTTGTCGAAGTCCCCGTGACGCCTTAAAAAAACCTTTTTTGATCCATTGATGATTATTGAAAACCTAGCTGTAGAGATACAGTAGCGAACCCATCTTCTCCACTTCCATCCAAAACCCATCTTTCTAAGAACACTGTCAACAGCCCCCCAAAGAACATGATCATATGCTTTTTCCATATCTAACTTACAAACAATCCCTCCTTTTCCTTCTCTCTTTCTCGAATCGATAAGTTCATTTGCAACTAAGATGCCATCTAAAATTTGCCTTTCAGCAAGAAAAGCACCTTGAGATTGCGAAATCAAACTCGGCATTACCACTTTTAATCTATTTGCAAGAACTTTAGATAAAATTTTGTATATGGTACTTACCAAACTAATAGGCCGAAAATCTTTTAACTCAACCGCTTGACTTTTCTTTGGAATCAAAGAAAGAAAAGTACAATTTAATCGCCAGTCGACTCCCCCCTTCTCATTGAATTCCCCCACTACTCTCATGAAATCTTCCTTAATAACCTCCCAAGCTGCTCTGTAAAATTCAATAGGAAATCCATCAGGCCCGGGGGACTTATTCAGCTTAAAAGATTTGATGGTTGAAAATATCTCATCTTCTGAAATTTCTCTTTCAAGCCAAGAGTTCTCCGTCTCGGAAATGCTAGAAAAGATGAAGTCATCCAAGTCCACATACTCCTCCTGATCCCTAGAGTAAAGTTTCTCATAAAAATCAATGACTTCTTTCTTAATACGATCCTGGCACACAACCTCTTCCGCTTCAATCTTCAGCTTAAAAATCGCATTTTTTCTTCTATTTCCGTTAGCAATTTTGTGAAAAATCTTTGAGTTCCTTTCGCCATCCACAAGCCATTGAATTTTAGCTCTTGATTTCCACCTCTTCACAATCAGAAATAACACTTCATTATACGCTTGTCGGTGACCAGCCCTCTCTAAAAACTCAGCATCTGAAATAGGAGCAGCTAATTCTTCTTTTTTGTCAAGAATATCGATTAGTACTTCCAAATCTCTCAACTTTTTATCCAAGTTGCCGAAAACCTCTTTACTCCAACTCTTTAAAACTGACTTTAGCATTTGTAACTTCTTAGAAAATATAAAGCTCGGTGATCCCTCAAAGCACATACTGTTCCACCAGAAGTACATCAAATCTTTGAAACAAGGATGCTCAAGCCAGAAAATTTCAACCTTGAACGGAAAAGGGCCAAAAACAATACCACCGCTTCTTAGAGACAAAGGCGAATGATCTGACACTGTCCTTGTAAGAACACATTGCGCCATTAACGGGAATTTATCCTCCCACTCACCACTAACAACAAATCTGTCCAGCCTGCATAAAATGGGGTTAGTTTGCATATTTGTCCAGGTAAATAACCCACCATTCAGCGGCAAGTCACAAAGCTCGTGTCTTCGCAAGAAATAGTCAAACCGTCTCATATTCAAATCTGAATCACTAGGAGTGTTTTTCTCCGACGCGACTCTAATAACATTGAAATCCCCCCCAATACACCAAGGTAGTTCCAGCCACTTTGATCTCACCTCATCTAATTCAGACCAAATTTTCGTTCTATCCGCATCACCTGTTGGACCATACACATTTGTAAGCACACAGTCGAAACCATCACAAATTCTTGTGCCTCTGATGGACAGACAATGAGATTGGGCAAAAACCTCCACACAATTAAAGATAGAATCATCCCACACAGTTAGCATCCCCCCAGACGCACCAACGGAGTTAATAGCAGTCCATTGATGCATCCCTGTACCCCAAAGATTTCTAACTATAGAATCGAGACATAATCTCCATTTTTGTTTCTTGTATAAAAATCACAATTTGCCTTTTCAAGTTTAACCACAGAACTAATAGCAACATCCCTTCCTTCAGTTCCCAAACCTCTAATATTATAGGTTAGGATGTTAAAATCCATTAAAACAATCACCTCCCTTCTTTGAATCTACTACCTCATTATGTTTCTCATCCTCCACAGAACACTCCCAATTAAATTGAACAATTTCATTTGTTACATTCTCTTCTATATAAGATTCAAGTTGAGAAGATAATGGGTTTGATGCACAATGTCTATTATCCAACCAAACATCACCAAAAAATTGTGAACAGAAAACCTTAGAACCTTGATTTTCCTGAATAGAATTCTTACCCGAAACAAAGAAATCCACCATACGAGCACCCATGTGATCTTCCACGATTGCCTCAGCTACCAATCTTCGTTTCTCATCTTCTTCCTCTTCACGGAAATCACGAATTTCCTTCTTCTTAATCTTCCCTTCATCTATCGCGGAAATCCCATCATCGGTCATTCCATGGAGCAGAAACTTCAGAAACCTTTTCTGTTTGAATCTTCTATGACTGACAACCTTATGAATCTTCAATTTTCCTTTTACTCTCCAATTGATGTTTTCACTAAAACAAATCCCTAATTTATCTCTACCAAGTTCTTCTTCGACTGGCTCAATTTTTTCAGCAGAAAAAGGATTAATTACTTTAGGCACCCTTGAAACTACTGGAGCACCGTCCAAAGCCATCTCACTCCGCTGCAGAGGAATATTACTAATGAACCCTAATTTGGGGCATACAAAAAAATTTGGGGGCATACGAGATATTATGGCACCCAATGCAAAATTATAAGGGCTGCCATAATGATGCTTAAGTTACTATAATACCCCTGCATAGTTTAAATTACATTACTACCCTTCCACTTGATTAAATTCTAATCCTAAAACTCTCCCACTAATTAACCCATCCCTAATTAACTAACCACCCACTAATTAACTCACTAACCATTACTAATTAACCCTTCTCTCACACTCTTCTTCTCATCTTCTTCTCCAAAACACAAACAAAATTCTGAAAATTTCTTTGTTCGATTAAGTTCTCGATTAAACAAATTAATGACACCTCGTGTTAAGCGATGCCCCAGAAATATGGTGCCGAATCCTGGTGTTGCTTCTGTAGCATCTCAATCTAGGGATTTTAGAAAAGATGGTGATGAAGAGGATAGTGGATTGATTGGTATTGGAGAGCGAGAAATAGAGCACGATTCTTTAAAATTGCACATAGAAAGGTATTTCCCACAAACCCATTGCTTGGTTTTTCGTATTTCGTTGATTTCGACATGTAATCGATGATTCCTCACGGGTTTTGGAAGTTCAGAGTAGTGTTCGGCTGAAATTTAGCAGTAGAACTTCTTTTTTTTTTACAGACGAAGAACAGTTCGGGTGATGTTTTGAAAATCGATTGCTAGAACCTTTGTGTTCGGCTTATAATATTTTTGTATGATAATGCGCGAACTGTTGGGCACATTGTTCGGCTCATTTTGATAAGTATCGAAATGTTAGAACTTTACTCGTGTATGGCCAATAGTTTCCTATAAACTTGTCCATTTATAGGTGACTTATCACATTGTTTAGTAGAGTCATATTTATTTAGTTTGGAAAATTAATTAAGGTGTATCATTTGTTTTAGCACCCATCCGGGAAAATTCAAAGAGAAGCTTAAAAGGAGAACAATGGAAGTGACTCCTTCTAATTCAAGAACTCCCAAACCTCGAGGTGGTGTCACCAAAAACTTGCATGCAGGGAAAAGGCGAAATGACACGGGTGGATGTTTGCCTGTAGAACAAGAGGTAGATAATGACGAAAATAAGGGTGTAGTATGAGGTGATGATGAAGATGGTGGTTGAGGGGGGAGGACGGGATGATGAATATGGTGGTGATCGCGAACCTCTAACTTGATTTTTCTTCTCAAAATTGATGCATGTCGCTTTAGACCTTTGGATGTATTTTTTATGATGTGGAAGATAATATGAATGATAAAATGTGGTGTAAAGAGATGATAAAAATTGAAAGATCTCTTCTTAAGGATTTTCTTATATAGAGCTCTCAAAGTTAGGCTTTAGAATCCTTCCGAAACCGTTTCTCCTTGAGATAAAAGTCAATTTTGCGTCCAAACATGTCCCAGAACAGTGTCAGGTTTGGCTAATACCTTGCCAACCTTTCGGCCGAACCTAACAAGTGAAATTTACCCAGGTGGTTGTCAGGTTCGGCTAACTCGATTAGATTACTTTAAGCCGAACTTATCTCTGTAAACACTTCGAAAATCTTGATTTTAAGGCTCAGGTTCGGCTAACTCGTGATGATGAGTTATCAGCCGAACTTATCTCTGTACACTCAAGTTTTTAGATTTTATTTTGGCCATAACTTCTTCGTCCGATGTCGGAATGGCCTCATTCTTTTTGCGTTGTTTTCGTCTTTTCGTTCTCTTGACGATGACGCTAATATCTCATTGATTTGAATGAGTTTAATTTTGACCTTAATGTTCTCCATTGGTAGACTTCACTATCGTTTGGGGTTAGGTTCGGCTCATTCGCAATACTATTTGAAAGCCGATCTTTAAAGTTCGGCTCATTCGTGTTTGAATTGAAAAGCCGAACTACTTGTCATATATGCGTTCGGCTTATTGGGGACTAAAATTATAAGCCGAACTGTTCTTATTTATCAAGGTTCGGCATACAAATTATCTGCAGAACCTAACTCATTGCTAGAACTACATAAAAAAATCAAAACTTTTGGTGAATTCAAGCTACAAAACGGACATTAAACAACGTCTACAACCATACCTATGTATTATTAGCATTGGGTTCCTCATCCATGTACTCATCTTCGGGATTTGGCTCCAAAAAGTCATCATCTTGAGCTTGAGAAAAAAGTTTGAGTTTGAAATTGAGTTTGGGTAAAATTATTTTCATAATCCAACAAATAAGCCATCTCCGGATCTCCATCGTAATTGATATGTTAGCTTTACGTGATGAAGATTCACCTTCCTCGGTCGAATTTGTATCACACATCTCTCAATAATCACAAAGATCACAAAGAAAAAAAAAAAATTCCTCCTTCCCTTCTTCTTTCCTCCTTCTTCTTTGTCTAAAATAAGTCACTAATTATCTTTAAAAAGATAATTATTATCCTAAATTAACACTAAACTAACTACAATCATTAACAACTAATTAATCAAATTAACACTAATTTAACACTAATCTCAGAAGGGTATTTTCGCATTTTTGAAAAGAGGGGGATAAGGGCCACCCTAAAAATACTATTAGCACTCTTTTTTTGTCTTATTCGGTATGCCCCCAAATTTTTGTGTATGCCCCAAATTAGGGTTCTTACTAATACCACCCGATAAAAACACTTCAAGAGGAATTGCTGGGCTGTTAATAATTGATGGCCCATTTTCTAAGCCTAACTGTAAGCCCAACGTTTCAAACTCTGATGGTTCTATATTTAAGTCGCATAAAATCTTCTCATCTTTCCTTGAAGAGACGGAGGCAGTAGCACAAGCACCCAAACCTAGGCTCAAATCAAACAAAAGTCCTTTCCTCTCTAACTCACCCTCCAATACAGCGAATTGACCAGTAGATACTTGAATGTCATGTTCAGTTAACCCCTTCGTCTTTACATAAAAACCCTTAGGAAGACCACAATCCGTGATCACTCTGTTTCCAAAAAACAATAATTCAGACCCCGTATTGCTTTGCAGACCTAGGTTGCTGGAGCTTGAAGACTTTTCTGAAATGTCAACACCTACGACAGACTTTAAAGACAATACACTTTTCCCTATGTCAGTTATTGCGTTCTTATCAACTGTAGACAAGTCTTCACAAGCTACCTCATTGCTGACAGTACTGTTTCTTACCAAACCAACATCATTCTCATTAATACCCTGATCTTCTACAGATGTGTTAGGTACTTCTGTTGCCTCTCTCACCTCTGATTCGACCTCTTCCCTGACTTCTGATATTTGCTGGATTGGACTGTTCCCTTGAATTGAATTCAAAAATTCAAACTGATTACTCAATTCATCACCTGACGTGGATGCTCCTCCTCCCTTCTTTCTGCTGAAAGGAGTTACCGTTATAGTTGTTGCCGGAGAAAAATTCTCGAGAATCAGATTATCTTTACCCTTTTCCTTATCTTTAACCATATGATTAGAACAAGGGGTCTGAAATTGCTCGCGAGATTCTACTTCCTTTAATTCATCATCTTTACGGCCCACTACGATGCACGTGATCTTATCTAAGTTGCCTGTCGGAATTACCTGAAGTAACAAACAGATTTCTCTATTATCTATCCACTTTGTAATGGCTGCTGGGATATTTTGTAACTTAGCCTCCACACAAATTGTAGCCTCTGTAAGCTTGAAAAAGCCAGATGTTGCAGTTGAAATTGCCACCAACCTTCCCCACTCTTTAGTTATACTCATAAATGAAGATTCATTCCATAAATCCAAGGGTAATCCTTTAATTCTTAACCAGACTTTAGTTTGAAAAAAGATGTTTTTAGTAGCCTCCGGCCACATTGGGGACCATTTCTGGAATCGGAAGTTACTGAAGTGAATGCCCATGTCTTTAATGTTAAGAATTTGATCCATTTGAGAATCATTCTCAGCAATAAATAGAGCATGAGTTGCATCCAACTGCCTCAAACTCATATTCCTCGTCCAACCCATCTTCTTCTTAATTGTACTTGCAACAATTCTCCAACCCGGATTCCATCTGCCAGTAGAGACAATAATTCCATAGTCTCTTATTTCTTCAGCTTCAAAACCTGGATTCCATGTTGTTGAGAAAATCTTCGACTGCTTGTCTTCCTTGTTTGTAGACACAATCCTTGCGTAGCTTGTCTTATCTGAACTGACCTTGATGCTTTTGGGTTTTTGCCATTGAGGAAATTCTTTAAGTTTTGGTGGTTTTTGAACCGAAAGAGTCTTTTTTGAAATCACCACTTCTAACTGAGAAGCCCACATATCCCATCCCCATCTGTCACGACCTGCCGGGAAGCAAAAACTATTCTTCTTTCCATTGTTGTTCGAGTAAAGGAATCGAGTAGCCCTGATAAACTCGCCTTTGATGTTGTGTTGTCTTTCAAAAATCCAACTGCACTCTTTCTCCAAGCATTTACACAAATCATATTGGACCTGGGGTCTATTAAAATGGTGTCTCAGAAAACCCACTAGCACATAGATGGATTCAAACGTCAAAGAAGCTATCCATGAGAAACCATGGCCTCTTTCCGATATCTCAACCAGAGAATTGTCAACTCTAGTACAAGAAAAAGATTTTTGCTCAATATCTAGCCTTCTGACCAAAGCAGCCATTGCAAACAAAGAACTAAAAAAAGAACCCAACAAAGATCAGCAGCGGTCTATCTAAGATCTGTTTTCAATCACAAGTTCAAACCACCAAACATGGCCTAAGCAGCTTGGGACTAGAGTGAACTCAAAATCAAAACCAGAACCCAGAAAAAGACTCAAAGCTAATCTAACACGAGATGGGAAAAACAAAACCATAAAAAAAAAAAAAGATGAATATTAGGGTTCTTACATGTTGAGATCATTAATTAGTTGTCTGTTGTTCTATTACTTCATCATAAATTAGGTTCCGAGTTGTCTGTTCACTAAAAAAAAATTGGTGCTGTTGTTGACGACACCTCTAACAGTTCAAGTTCGATTGTTCCTTTATGTGAAGCAGCTCAAAGTGATCTTCTTGTGAAGCCAAAATTAGTGGTACCATACCCTGTTGGAGATGGTGTGATGGTATATATATATTAAATATCGGTAGATTTGTTTGGTAACCAGCTTACAAGCTGCCCTTTTTGGAATAACAACACTTACTCTATGAAAGATAAAATTACCTATACCACTACTAGCATCATTATTAACTATGAAATTCTGCAATCCTTTTAAAAGGCATAAAGTGTCCTCAATTAGCAGCATTGCAATGCTTACCGGGTATACCAACAAGAAAAAATATATAATATAAAGTATTACACTCAGATAAATAGTCGGGGCTGACCTTGAGATTTTGCTGCCCCAAAAGAAAGATAAAATTGTTGCCCCATAAGTATCATCAATCGTGTTCTTGGCTTTGGCAGTTCTAAAACAAGAATGACTTGTTAAAATGTGGCACAAATTATTCTCCATAACAGAAATGAGTAGATAAGAAGTCTTGCTTTTACAAGAACCAGTACTACCAGATTCAAATGTGCAGTTTCCATTAAGATTTTGCAAGCAATCACGACAACAACTAGTTTTACTTCCAAACAAAAGTTGCGAGTTATGAGTGAGATATCGATGTTAATAAAATCTAGCAAGTAGGTTTACTTCCAATGCGTCACCATGAACCACTATGGCAGTACCATGATTCAAAAGTTAGGGAATGTAGCATTCACGGTCTTTATAATCATGTAAATAACCATTAGCATAACTAATTCCCAATTATACGTATTAACTTCTGACCGTCTTGCTAACGTGGATATTCCTGCGATTTTTGGTTCCTGTTTTGACCCTTGTTACGTACATAGTTTCATCAGATTTTTGGTTATTTATTGATCCTGTTGTCGGAATCCACAGTTTCTGTAGAACACAACAGTTACAGCTAGCCCAGTAGTTGTTGATGATGTGGTGGTGGTAGATCCGTAGTGTGAAGGTTATGAAACCTTCTTCAATGACAATCCATAAGAATAGCCTATGATTTGATGGATATCCCCCTGATTTCCAAACACCATGAGTTATAAACTATAAGCACCTTATAACATATAGCAAATGAGATGGATTACAGGTCCATTCCATCCCTCCTAGGTACCAAATTGATCCACCAGCCCCTTTACTTTGGTTTGAATTGCCATTCCATTTCTTGTTGATTATTGAATTTCGTTGTCACAAGATGGAATCAAATTTACAGATTTTTACCAACTTCACAAAATCATATTATTGAATTTCATTGTCACGCGATGCAGTGAAATTTATAGATTTTTACCATCTTCAAAAAATCATGTCAAGCAAGTTGTTAGAGCATTGCTCGGTCAAACTCGCATGTGTTGCTATATCAAGCATGTTTGTCAATATTAGTGATCAAAACTATATCTCTTGATTTCTAGTTTACTCATGACTAAGTCTCGGTCTAAGACAGTTAAGTGCAATTGAGCTTCAGACTCCATGGCGATCATCTTACGAAGACGAAGAACTACTCGAGGAATAAGTGGAACTTCATCCGACAAAAAGGTATGTAGAGAATTGAACTTATCTGTCACTCAAAAGTCTATTCTATCTCCTACTCTTGAGACAAAGTCGTATAAGTATGATAGTTTTCGTATATACACATTTGATATTTCGAGCCGAGTTTACTCGCGTATATTTTACTCGAAATATGTGTTGGTGAGCTTTCGCTTGAACCATTTTCATCTTTATCCGTGACGCAAGTCATGAAGGCGTTTCAATCTTGAAAATAGCTTTGATGACGATAGTCGTGAATAACGATTGTTATAACATTATAGAAGAATGTTTCAATGATTGAAATGTAGAGTTGAGATTACCAACTATGGATATAAGCATATATAGTATGTTCGCACATTAGTGTATAAATCCATGTGCCGGAAACCAAGTGCGTGCATATGTGTGCATGCGTTATTGGTGAAGGAGGCAGGTTGAGTAGGCGTACCCGTACACACAGAAGTTTTCATACCGAAAATTTCTGCTGGAGTTTGTAAGTTTGCAAACTAGTAAACCAGTCACCAATGTTTACTAGTAAACTAGGAAGAGGCCTCGTAAGTTTCAAAATAAGACGTACTTATGGGAGGTCATACTCAGCTTTTAAGCCTACGTGGGCCTGTCAGCTCAAGGGCTGCTAATGGGTACCCAATAACACGGAACCGGATCGGACGCGGATAAATCGGATCTGGTTCCGAGACTTAAGACTGGACCCGTTAGCGATATCGCTGCCCGATGGGTAGAACCATTAGGGACCGATATTACTCGTCGGACACCCGCGGGTATGCAGTACCCAGTTACTCATTCTTTGTATGTTAATTTTACTTGGAATGTATAGATTTTGTGTGGTTTTGTTTAGATATTTTTTTTACCATTTATTTTTAATAGATGTAGTCTTAATTAAAACATTTACATAGATTTATAAATAATTCTATATAAAAAATTATTTATTTAAAGCTGCCAAACTATTAGGGTTAGCCCAGTTGGCCATGAACCTCTCTCTCTCAAGTAGTAGGTCAGAGGATCGAGTCACCTCTTATGTAGATTAAAGAGAATTAAAATTTATAAGGTCACCTCTTATGTAGATTAAGAGGATCGAGTCACCTTTTAGTTGGAATGTATAGATTTTTAACAGGTCCGATTAAGGCTTGATGTTTGTAATGGGTCCGTTCTGGGTTGTTGAAATGATCGACCAACGAGTGAATTAAAATTTAAGTTCTAATTTTGAAGATCGGATAAATATTAGGACCGACGGGTAGGGCGCAACGGTACCCGATTACCGGAAACCGAACAGGGTGTGTCGGGTCCGGTTAAGACCCCTAAGATTGGACCCGTTAGCAAAATCACTACCCGACGGGTAGACCCGTTAGGAAACGATAAGTTTTCCGGTCCTAACATGTATTACCCGTCGGGTATCAGGTACCCGAATATTTATCGTTTACTTGTTATTTTCACCTAAAAATAGAAAGATTTCGCGTAATTTCGTTTAAATATTTTTCATTTATCCTTTATTTTCTTATGTCTAATCTTAATCTTAATTAGAACATTTATATAAGTATAATAATAATTCTTTATGAAAAATTATTAGATTTAAGCTAATATAACAAATATAAAAATAGATTATCAAAAAGTATAATTGATTTTAGAGGACCCAATAAATACCCGGACTCGGCTGGTATTTAAGGTTTTTGTCGGGTCTGGTTCCGGGTCCATCAATTTAGGAACCGGACATGGAACTGATTAAAATTACCGGTTCCGGGTAGTGTACTACCCGCACCCGATTGGACCCGTTGGCACCCTACCGACGGGTGTTTGTGACGGGTCCGGTTCCGGGTTGTTGGGATGATCGACCAAGGATTTCACTATTGTGCTACTTATATAGACTCAACTTCCTTGGGAAGATCATCAATTATCAGTTTTTTTTTTTTAATGGGTTGCCTGTCAGAGACGAGCAAAAGAAACAAAGAGAGGCTAGAAAGAAAGAAAGACTGCCTGATGAAATTAATAATTATGTTAATTCTCATAACTCATAAATCACACCATTAGGTTGCTATGCAGACCGCATGAAATTAAGTCTGTATGGCATTCTTGTTATACTACTGAGACATTGGCGTTATACGTAGATTTTAATGAAATTACTTGCTGGCTTGCTTCAGGCAATTGACGAGGATGACTGGTACTCTGGTTTCATCTTCCCCCCAGGTTCTGTTACTATCCTAGCTGTTAACAGTCTCCTATATTTCCAGGTAAAACTCACCAACAAATGTTCAATCTCCATGTTTAATATTTGCAGAGTTTCTAATAATAATATATATCTATTTACAGGATGATGTTTCAGTTATGGATCGTTGGGTTGTTAACGGAATGCACCTAGCTCGTACATTGTAAGAAATTGTGTCAAAAAATAAATCCTACTTGACGGAGCAGATGTCAACTCTAGCTTCCTGCTTCATCAATGCATTAAGTAAAATTCATTCCTCTTTGACTGCAGTGATGCGTGGACAAAGAAATTTGAAGCAAATATGGAAGCTGCAAAAGAAATTCTATTACCTGGACTTGGTGGAAGCCACGAAGCAGTGAATCGCGTCATTACCCACACTAGGACATTTTGTATCGGAGGGTATCAACAATTCTCATTCAACGATGGAGACGAATGGATGGTTTCACAGCTGCTTTTCAAGAAGAAGTAATGAGACACATTCAACCCGCATTTACAGAGTTCAATAATAATGTGACCTTATTGTGTCAATAACTGCGGGTTGCTTTTTTTTAGGGGTTTTGCTTGCTGTTCGTTGTTCACGGTTAGGGCTGTACATGGGCGGGTATGGGCGGGTATAAGCTAAAACCAACCTCGCACCCACATACTGCGGGTTTTTTTTTTGGGCGGGTTTTGTTACCCGCCCGCTGCGGGTAGGGCGGGTTTGGTTTTAAACCCGCTTAGGGAAAGTTATGTAATCACCAACGTTCCGAGCCAAAGTCCCATGGAGCACAAATGCTAAAGTTAAGAGATAATATTGTTAAGTTGAAGGGTGTATTAGATGGACTAGAAACCGATTTGCACAGGGTGAGAAAAGGGAAAGGTCCAGTGCAGTTGGATGCCTATGATGGGAAATCAAAGAAGAATTTTACCCTCCAAGTGTAAGATAGATTTTCTCTTAACTTATTATTATTATCCTGAACTGTGCATAATGATATTGTTAACTCATGTTTGTGCTTATTGAATTTCAGATTGGAGAGGAAGATCAAGCAGACACTTGAAAAGATTGAGAAAACTAAACGGGACATGGATTTGAAGAAGGAACTAAGAACCATTGCGTTAGGCACGTCTAAGACTAATTATCTTGATCCTAGAATTTCAGTTGCTTGGTCTAAGCGGCTAAGCGCCATGAAGTCCCAATTGAGAAGGTAAAGGTTCAATACTGCATCTAATTGGACGGGTAGGATTAGATTTATCTAATGGTATATACTTTGCGGGTTTTTTTGGGCGGGTATGGGCGGGTATTAGCTAAAACCAACCTCGCACCCACAGACAGCGGGTTTTTTTTTTCTTAACCAACCCCGCACCCACAACGGGCGGGTTTGGACAAAAAACCCACGGGTTTAGCGGGTACGGGCGGGTTTGGATATCATGGGCGGGTCTTGTGCAGCCCTATTCACGGTAGTAGTTATTGCACTGTTGAACTACCAATAAAAATAAAAAGTAAAAAATGCATAAAAAGATGAATATACACAAAATTGGTCAAAAACACCAAAATTAATAATTCCTGGGTGAAAAAAAACTTAGGTTTTGATACTGTTTAAATAGCCAAAACTTAAAAAAAATACTATTTAAATGGACAAAAATTTTAAAAATAGGCAGGATGTAACCAGTTTCATCCTGTCCATTTTCAAATATTTTTTCTTATTTTTATTTTACACAGGATGCATCCAGTTTCATCCTTGCTATTTTTTAAGTATAAGCCAGGATGAATCCAGTTTCATCCTTGCTATTTTTTTTTTGGCTATTTCACCCGTACTTTTTTTTACTCGTCCATTTGAACCGTGTTTTAAATTTTTTTGGACAAATGACCCATTTTCTCATGAATATAAGGTTAACCATCTGGGGTTAGCCCAGTTGGCCAGGAGCCGGACTCTTAAGGAGGAGGTCAGGAGTTCGAGTCTCCGCTCAAACATTGGAGTACTCGTGTATTTATACTAACTTTACTAAGGGGTTCAGGGGGGCGAGTTTGCTCAGGGGGAGTAAGCCGGTGACTATGCCGCCAGGGGGCAGGACGGGCCTATGCCTAGTTTCCAAAAAAAAAAAAAAAAATGACTATAAGGGTTCTTACATGTTGAGATCATTAATTAGTTGTTTGTTGTTCTATTACTTCATCATAAATTAGGTTCCGAGTTGTCTGTTCACTAAAAAAAATTGGTGTTGTTGGAGATTGTGTGTTGGTATATATATATATTAAATATCCGTAAGATCATACTAAGATTTGTTTGGTAACCAGCTTACAAGCTGCATGGCACCAACCCTTTTTTGAATAACAACACTTACTCTATGAAAGATAAAACTACCTATACCACTACTAGCATCATTATTAACTAAGCAATTCTGCAATCCTTTTAAAAGGCATAAAGTGTCCTCACTAAGTTCACCCAAAGTAGAGAAAGCCAACACACTTAAATCATAGTCATAAGAGACGCATTTGTACAAGTAATTATTACATTTACGCAGAACAATATTAGAAATAGCCTGGCTTGGGATGACTTTACCATTCTCCCAGTTATAAACAAGAATGTCTGCGGTGAGTAAACCTCTATTATCATATGACAAGAAGCCCAAAACAACGTCTTTGCGAGTAGGTGATGCGTGTCGTAGGTGCACTCAAATTAATATCTTATTTCCACTCAATTAAAAATAATATAATGGAAGTCAAGTTCGTTCCCACGAAGAGCATGGAGTTTTAGTTGTCAAAAATGTCACAATGGGGGGATTTTGTTTTAGATTCAAAGTAAAATCAAAGCAATTAAAATAATTAAGTTGCAAGCAATGGAGAGAATTATGATCAGGGAATCCTTCTTCGTTACTAAACCTTCATCAAGATATTATATTCTTCCATTAATACAATTAATCACAGATTATTACCAACCATGGAATAACAGCTAGCTCGGTGTTATCCCCTAAATTCCTTATATCACTGGGTACGGACCCTCTCCAATACCAGATTCTATTCGTCGAAACCACCTAGTAGTAGCTCACTCAAGGTGTAATTTGTCTGAATGCGTTATCTTTTGTAAATTATAGATTAATCCTAGTAGTTAGACTCTTAGCTCAATGTCCACTTTCTAGTGTTGTTTATACACACAATCGCTACCCAGAATCCATCTGCAAGGTCTTGTGTTCTCTACTTTTGTATGAATTATTCGACTATTACTTATCTCCTAACTCAATACTAGCATTTGATTTAATCAACAAATTAATTCAGTTGGCCACCTAAACAATCTATCAATCAATCATAAATATTCTAATTAGTATAAACAATCAATAATCACGTGAAGAACTTCAAAATAGATTTATATAATAACTCAAATCATGTCTACAACTTATAATTCATCCCCAATCACTAAGAAGTTTAGCTACTCATGGTACTAACAAATCCCATGAGTTTCATATGATAAAATGGTGAAGAAATAGTTACGGTGATGGAAGTAGCTCCAAACCCTAGCTTTTCTTCCTTTGAGTTCTCCTCTCCAATGACTTGATTAAAGATTCAAAGATTAAAAGATAGAAATATCTCTTATATAGGTGTCCAAATTGTGGTTGTACCCGTGCGCCAAAGATAGAGTAATAATTTTCAATACTCTCAATGAGGTGAGAAATAATTTTCGGACTTGTTAATTTGTATTCCCTGATGTAAAATATAAAAATATGGGTAAAACTGAGAAAACAGATTCCGGTGGAATGTAACGTATAAATGATGTCACAATAAAGTCGTAAATCAAAATGACCGAGAAAATTATAAAGAAGTCGAACATTCGTGATTTTTCCCTTGGCAAATAAGTAGAGACAAAAGGAAGACATAAATGTTGCACAAAATGTTGGAAAATTGGGTTAAAAACAAGAGGATGAATAAAGAAAAACAGAAACCAAACAATGGTGTACCCCTGACTTCAAGGCTCTTTCGATTCTTTTAGACAATAATTCGACCTTTCCCAATAAAATTGGCGAGTACAACAGGTCTCTCGAATTATGCCTTCAGGATTCAATGAAGCCCTAACACCGTAATCGAATTCAAGGATTGTACTTCCTTGACCCGACCAAGAATCACACTGTATAAGATTCTGATGATGCTATTAGAGAAGAAGAAAACAAATTGTTTTTGATACGATTATAAACGAGCAAAAAGGAGATGCTATTTATAGATGTTTTTGCATCTGTTGGGAATGGCGTCTCTTCATCAACAGACATGAATGGCGTCTGTTGGAATCGAAGATTCTGGATATGATTTCAACTGTCGAAACAGTTACGTAAAACCAAAAATTCTTCCGGGGGCGTTGCCCCTCGACCCTGACACAGGGGGCTACGCCCCAGGACTTACTGGATAGCACGGTTGAAAAAATTCCAACATTCTCCCCTATTTTCAAAAAACATAAAACAAAGTTAAAAAACTTTTAAATCGAGTGGGTGCATCACCGAAGTGATCGCCTACGTGCCGAGTGGGATCAAGCCATCGTAGTTCAAGCACAATTGAGACTAAGCATCATCGTTGAAACCAATACATAAGTGATAGGTATCTTTTGGATTTGAACCTTCACTTAGTGTAAGAAATTCAAAGCCTTATCGAGGTTCAGTGGTGAAACTAGTCTTGAACCAAGTACCCCTAATGATAAAACCGGAATCTCCACACATATTGATTTCAGAAGATAGTGTGTTATGTAGCTAGCACGTTAATGGCCATGTGCTTAAATCCTGGATTCATGAGTCTTCTTTAGAGAACGGTCTTTTTCTCTTAGGAAACTACTGATTTCCATACTCATATAGGTAAGTCTCGAAGGTGTTTCTGCGAGACACCTTGTGATAAAAGTTAGACTTATTAAGGATTTTCATCCATCTCGATTTCTTTGCGTAAACCTGCACTAATAAGAAAATGGGAAGTTTTAATTTTAGTGCACCATAATCACTTCCATAACTTGTTGGTACCACATTGAACCTTGTTTATCCTTTCCAAAACATAGGTTGGGTTTCGCTATGGGTGATCAAACTTCATTCACAGACCTTAGTCCCATTTCCTTACACTTTATTGAAACCACTGCCTTTGGAAGACTTTTCGGAAATGGGTCTGCCAAGTTCTTACTTGTTTCAATATAGTTCCAAAGAACTACTCCTCTCTTGAGTAATTGTCTTACTATTTGATGTCTAAGACTTGTATGTCTAGACTTTCCATTATAAGTCTTGTTAGAGACATTATAGATAGTAGCTTGATTATCACAATTAATCAAAACTGCTGGAGATGGCTTCTTCCAGAATGGGATTTCAACAAGTAAGTTCCTAAGCCATTCTTCCTCCTTACATGCATCAGTTAACGCTATCAATTCTGACAACATCATTGAGTCAGAAATACAAGTCTGCTTCTTGGAACTCCAAGACACTGCAGCACCTCCTAATGTAAATATACATCCACCGATCGACTTGGATTTGGATTCTACATTGTTCGGGTAGCATCATTGTATCCTTCTAATACAAACGGGGATAGCCTTGATAATGCAAACCATAATCAATGGTTCCTTTCAAGTAAGCCAACACTCTTGAAATTGCTTTCAGTGTTCATCTCTGGATTACTTGAGAAACGACATAGCAATCCCACGGCATGAGCTATGTCCGGTCTTGTGTAATTCATGGCATACATAAGACTCCCAATAATACTAGAATACTCAAGTGGTGCATGAGTACGCCCAGTATTCTTCATTAACTTTATAGTAGGTTCTAAAGGAGTAGGGACTGGGTTTGTCATCAAAATGACCATACTTCTTGAGAAATTTCTCAATGTAATGAGATTGGGTTAAAACCAACTCATCTCCCTTTCTTAGGATTTTGATTCCTAAGATCACATCAGCCTCCCCTAAATCCTTCATATCAAAGTTAGAGTTAAGAAACTTCTTTGTTTCTTCCACACGAGATATGTTAGATCCAAAAATAAGCATATCATCAATATACAAACATAGAATAACACATCCAGAACTATCGTGTTTACTATAGATACATTTATCGGCATCATTCACAACTAGGGTCAACCCCTAACCTAGTACTATTCATATACAAGCCCAAAATCTCAACCTAGCTCCAGACGGGTTGGCATTGGCGGGATTCAGCTGGGTTAGCTTGTTTATTAAGCCACACAAAATTCAAGTATTTCTATTTAAAAATAATTTTATTTTTTTGGTGCTAATGAATCAATTTATTTTGGATTTGATATCTCTATTTTATTGATATGGAATGTGAAGGGATTGATGATCTAAAATAATACAAAGGATTTAATTACTAATTGTTATTCGTTAATATGTATATAATAAGCGTAAAATGTGTTTTTATTTCTTAGATGTAGGCTTCTTTGGTTGTATTGAATGTAAATTTCAAGTTATTGGTTGTCATTCAATTGTAAATAAGATATAAATTCAGATTATTGAAAAAATATAAAATAATATCACGGGAATTTTTTGTGTCTCTCACATCAACAAAAAAATCATACATATATGACTATATGAGCGACTATATGAGCATATACTCAGCTGGGTTGACGGGTAACCCGCGGAGTTGACCTAAGCTAACTGTTTTCACTAGGGACTAGATATGCTAACCCTAGCCGGCTTGTTTCAGCCAACGGGACAAGCGAGCGGGTTGAAACAAGCCAAGCTAGGTCCAACTCATGGCGCTAGAAAATCGGTGGCTATTATTCACAGCAAAACCATGTGACAAGTTACTTTGTCAAACTTCTCATGCCATTGCATGGGAGCTTACCCAAGCCATAAGAGATTTTACCAACACGAAACCTTCTTTTCTTGACACGGCAATATGAAACCTTCGGGTTGTTCCATATATATCTCTTTCTAAATCACCATTTAGAAGGCGGGTTTTGACATCCATTTGATGTATAATTAATTTATGTGTAGAAGCAAGTGCAATTAAACAACGCGATTGATGAGATGCGAGCAACTGGAGCATATGCTATCAAAATAGTCAATTCCATGTCGTTGTTTATAACCCTTAGCAACTAGTCTCGCTTCGAACTTATCGATGGATCCGTCGCATTGATTTTCTCTTGAATACCCATTTACATCCTATAGGCCGAGCGCCGGGAGGTAAATCACAATATATCCAAGTACCATTAGACAAAAGTGAATGCTTTTCATCATTGATAGACTCTTTCCAGAAATTAGCATCTCTCGGAACTCATTGCCTCAGACATAAGTTTTGGGTCATCATCGACTTATGCATTACATATCTATTCATACTAAAATTTCATTCTTACTACCTTCTACAAGATATGTTATAAAACTGGGACCAAAATTTTCCTATTCTTGCTCTCTTACTCCTTCGGGATTCGATATCTTCACAGGTTCGAAGTATCCTCCATGTCTCGAGTAGGAACAGAATGATCATCATTCTCATTAGTCTCCTTCGGATTGTAGACTAGGTAACAATGAGTTCTCCATGGGTTGCAGTTTGAGCAGCATCCTATTCTAAGTTCTCAAAGAATTCCACATCTACGATGATTCTATAATCTCAAAAAGTGTCAGGATTGAAACTCCGTAGGTGATCTTATGTAGAGAGTATCCCCAAAAGCACATTTATAAGCCTGTTTCCCGATTTTGGTCTTTTAGGATCGGAGCTTTCGAACATATGCTACAGCAACCCCCGGACTTTAAGTCTCTTCAAGTTTGGTTTCCTCTTAAACCACAATTCATAAGGAGAAACATTCTTCTTTTTTCAAAGAACTCCATTGAAAATATAACATGCGGACAACATAGCTTCACCCCGCAATTAGGCAAACTATAACTTATAAGCATGCAATTAACCATATCAATCAAAGTTCTATTTTCCTTTCAGTCACACCATTTTGTTGAGGTGTATAAGGTCTTGATAAATTGATGAATTAAACCATGCTCTTGACAAAAGGATTTAAATTCATTAGGAAAATGTTCACCACTACATCGGAACGTAAAATCTTAATTTTCGATCCTAATTGTGTCTACTATACCTCTTTATATATTTTGAATATGTCAAAACATCATCCTTAGATTTCATCAAATATGTATAAGCATATCTAGTACTATCCTCTATAAAAGTGACATAATACTTATTTCACTACAGTGACGGGAACCATGCAAATCACCCGCATCCACTGTGTACTAATTCCAAGTAAGGAAGAATTCGGTACTTACGAGACTTATGGGAAATTCTAGTTATCTTTGCTTGCACACATATTTCACATTTAGAAGCATGATCAAAATTGCAATCCAGTAAACCTAATTCGTTTCATGTTTCAAGAGAACCATAATTCACATGACCAAACCTAGCATGCCATAAATTATGAGTCAACAATGATACAAGCGAACACAATATTTATTATATTAAGCTTAATCATCCCATTACAAAGCATATCCTTGTCCAACAAACACACCATTTTGGACAATACAAACTTATCGAGACTCATAGTCGTCTTGAATCGAGCCTTCATAACAAGGTCGCTCAGGAAACAAGGTTCTTTACAATGTCGGGGACATGTGACACATTAGTAGAATGCAATCTTTCCCAAAGTAAGCGAGAGTTCACAGTGCACTTTCCCAATGACTTTGTTGTGTTGGCCGTTTGCGGAGACAACTTCGCTTCCTTCTCCACTAGCCGTTCGGTATGTCTTGTAAAGATTTCTATCCTTAGCAGATATGGACGGTTGCACCATTGTCGTACCACCATCCACCCCGGTTTCGGAACGGCATCGGCGGCTTGCGCCACGATCACAAGTTTGTACGCCAACCCATATTTGCCTCCTTTCTGAGTTCTAGCATGTTGTTTCTTTTGAGGCAGCGATCCACAGCAAAATGGCAGGGTTTGTCTCACGAAGTAGCAATTGCCCTTCTTCTTACTCTTCTTGTTGGGATGATGCTTTAAAGCTGAGTATCATTGCTTGAGTTTCAAGGAATTTGGTGTCTCACTATTTACCTTGCATGGTTTTGGACGTGAACTATCCTTAAGTTCTCGTTCTGAGAGTCCTCTTCTATTCGAAGATGCTGTTTACTGCAATGCCTCTAAATCATAGTCGATCTCGGCATGCTTAAGTTTCTGCTTATAACCATTCCAGAAGGGGAAGACGAGAAATAATAACCCTAGACCAACAAGCGCAGAAGGAAGATCAATTCCGGCATCCTTAAGATGATTAACAATGAGTAAAAGTTCATCGACTTCGGGCAATGATTGACTTCGCATCAACCACTTTAAAATCCGTGAAGTTGCAAGTCGGGAATTTCTCTCGCTTGCTTGAAATCTTGTATTTGTTGTCAAGCGCGATCCATAATTCCTTTACTGGTCGCGATACTCCGTGTGCATTATGACGAGAGGAGTTTCGGGGCATTCAAAATATGACCGCGACACATGAAATCATCTTCCGACGCTTCTTTCGTTTGGTAATCAAATCGGGAGTATCTTTTATGCAATGGTTAGGAATCGCCTCCAATCCGATCTTCAAGTATGTACCACAGACTTGATGGTGATCGAGAAAAAACTTCACGGTCTCTTGCCAACGAGTAAAATTTTCACCATCAAAACGTTCCGGTCAGTAAAGGGTTTGGTTCATCACTTGCGGGGATTGTGCGGTAGTATTGAAGTTGAAGATTCACCCTCCATTATCGAAACTTATTGTCTAAATCATTGGAAAATTGGGTTAAAAACAAGAGGATGAATAAAGAAAAGCGAGAAACCAAACAATGGTGTACCCCTTACTTCAAGGCTCTTTCGATTCTTTTAGACAATAATTCGAGCCTTTCCCAATAAAATTGGCCGCGCAACGAAGTCTCTCGAATTATGCCTTCGGGGATTCAATGAAAGCCCTAACACGAATGTCCGAATTCAGGATTGTACTTCCTTGACCCGAGCACAAGGAATCACACTTGTATAAGATTAGTGAGTGCTATTAGAGAAGAAGAAACAAATTGTTTTGATACGATTATAAACGAGCAAAGGAGATGCTATTTATAGATGTTTTTGCATGCGGCCCGGGAATGGCGTCTCTTCATC